>JAOTON010001592.1:170000-560000 GCA_034440635.1 Lepas anatifera | reverse complement strand
TTACACTCACGCCGATCGAGGTCCAGCAGGCAAGTCCGAGGGCTTTTCGTCGGTCCTCGGAATTTTAATGCGCCTTTCAGCTCTAAACGATGTTTTTAGCCCTCATGCAAAATATTAGCTCGGACCCCGGTTCAACGGTTTTGCCCACACCGGGTGTGTAATCTGTGTGAATTAGCCAGCTGACTGCGGCCGCGTACACACAGATCCGCCGGAGCGCTCGTCGGTTGCACTGGGTAGGTGGCGCTCGCGCGCGGTCTGCGCATAGGCGCCGAAAGCGGAGAGGACGGGGGGACGCTTCCCCTTTTGGCCAACCAGGGGGGACGTCCCCCAAAACTTTTTGGGTCAATCGTCATTAATCCTGCCAGGTACCGAATATGCTCCAAATTCACCTCCCCGTCAGCACCAGTCCGGGTCCGTCGCCCCTGCGAAACTTCCATGGCGGCGCCACTGGGTCCGCGCGTTGCCCCTAGCAACTAGATGGGCGTGAACATGTTATGTGTTGCTAATCCAAACAGTGGTAGAAGCAGGTGAATGAAATAGTTGAAGCAAAGGCAAGTGGAAGTCGTTGTGGTGACCAAGAGAGTGTTGATTTAGGTCAGTTGAAGTGAGAGCAGAGGGAGGACAGTGTGGTGGTTCCAGCCAAACAGCATGGAAACAAAGGTAGGTTTAAGAGGGAATGTTGTAGCATGCTGTTATTTGTGCCTGTTTTCTGTGAGATCATAATGTTCTGGAACCGGCCAGCCAGCTCACGGGCGGAGTCAGTATTTCTGACCATCGAGAACTTGCCTCAGGGGGCTCCATTTGAACCAGGGGGCGTTATTTGGGGAAAGCTGCACCATTTTAGCCGGCCCGTCATATTTTCCCCTGAATCCGCCCATGCCATGTGTGTGATACGCTGCTGAACAGAAGGCTTTATCGAGGTCCAATCCGTAGGCCAGCTTCTCAAGATAACTTCCTGGCATGGGTTCGAGTACTGGGAGGGAAATTATCCAAATATTAATTAAAGGAAATATCTCTCGTGTTTTCAAGAGTACCTACCTAAGGTATAAACAAGTCGTCGATGCGGTTTTGATAATAAAACGGGTGAAAATCACAGCCAGGGACGCAGCCAGAACTTTGGTATGGGGTGGCACACCACCTTTAAGGGGCACCGCGGGAGAAAATCTTGACAAGCGGGAGAAAAAGGCATTTCAAACATAACTTAAAATGCTTACTGTATCTTAGTTTATATAACTTTTGAGCACCTTTGGTCCTAGAAAAATACAAATCAGGCGGTGATGGAGAAGTAAAACTCGGCTAAAACCGGAAAAAGAAAATATCACCGAAATATCATGAGTGTAGCCAAAACACACACTGTTTTGGAAAGATTTAAGGACAAGTCTACCAACTCAAGGCAAGAGATAACAGAGAAATCGGTAGAACCTGTGATGTGCAAGGTAAGATACATTGGATAAAAATTCATTTGTTTTGCCCACTGCTTTTTCGTGACGAGGGAGCTCTGGTTGAACACGGAATAAGTTCCGCTACTCCCACAAGGGCCTTGGGAGGAGGAAAGCTATCGTGACATTGAGGGAGTAGTTTTTTCTGCCGGAATGAATTGGGAGGTGAATTTTAACGCGCCTATAAAGTTCCAAATTTTAAACTATATGTTCCAGTAGGAGTAAAAAAGGTAAATAAGCTGGTGGTTTCGATGGGGATGGTGTGACAGGCAGTGGCGGATCTAGCCGGTCGTTTTGAGGGCAAACCAAAGTCGAAAAGTTAAAAAAAGGTCACGCAGTGAAAAAGCTTCAATATGGATTGACGGTAGAAATTGGGATATTTTAGTCAAAAAGCAAAAAAACGTATCGGGGTTAAATAGTATGGGCTCAGCATACATTTTTCCTATCCAAGGCCCAATATTTACACTGAACTTGACTGGTTCTGTTTGAAGTAGAGTTGAAGCACCAAAATCCAGCGACGGATCCAAGTGGGGGGGGGCAAAAAAATGCATTCCCAAAACGGAAAAACTTGGGGCAAAACTGTTTCCCCTCAAAGCAGTCGACCTCCTTTATGCCCAGACTCCTTTTAGTTGATAAGCAAGATTTTCGCGCTTCAACTCTCAACTTCGATCAGAAACAGTCAGTTCAATGTAAATATTAGGCCTTGTATAGGAAAACATATATTGAGCCCAAATTTTCACCCCGTGACGTTGGTTTGCTCTTTGCCTCAAATATCCCACATTCTAACTTCAAGTTATATTATTCTAGCACAAGTTGTCACTGCGTGACGTTTTTTTTTGCTTTTCGACTTTGGTTTGTCCCTCCAAAATGGACCGGCTAGATCCACCACTGCCAATATTTTGCTTATAAACTGAGGAGTCGGAGCAAAAAGGAGGTCGACCACTGGGGGGGCACAAAACATAGTTTTTGCCCAGAACTTTTCCTTGGGGGGCACATACCTTTCCCCCTCGATCCGTCACTGGTGATAGGGCTGAAAATGTGCGAAAACTAGTTTTTTATTTAAATGAATTAGTAGAAATCCTGGTTGATGGGACTGTATTCTGAGCTCAGGGGCGCATGCCTTCTTAGCACCCCTCCCAGAATTTACTAGGATAACAGGCATTTTATATAATCAGGGGTGCCTAGGTATCCCAAGGCGTTTTAGCGATGTCTCATTCCTCGTTAGCTCCATCTCTCAAGGGGAATTTGCATTTTGCTCCTATTTCTCATATATTCCAGGCAGCTCAGGGGACCCCTAATGTGGATCCGGACTCCCCCTCCCTCCTCCAGAGCAGCTCATGATCTGCATAGGGGCAAGACTAGCGAAGAGGCTCCCAGAGATGGGGTCATCAAACAAGCACAATGGGCCCCAGATAGGCTCATAGGGCTTTGAACCAGCTCAAGTACCCCAGAACAATTTAAGGCGCCATATCACCCCAGGGAGTCTCAGACCAACTTAAGGGCCTCTCACAAGCTCAGCACACAGCTCGGGGCGTAGGCGGATCCAGGGTTTTGGTGGGGGCAGTTTCTGCGGAGGGGCGTCATCTGGACCAGTGGGGCGCTGCTTTTGGACCAGTCCTATCGTTGGGCGCCAATTTTTGCATCCTGGGGCGAAGCAGTATTTCAGGGGACGCCATCGGCCTTTCAGGGGGGCGTGACCATTTCAGGGGGCGCCAATGGTCGATCGGGGGTACGTGCTCCCCTTTGCCTCCTCGCTTCCGCTCCTTCCGCTTCCGGTCCTGGGCCCCAGTTTAACTCTTGGGCCCCAGATCAATTCAGGGCCCCAAGTCAGGTCAGGGGGCCAAATCATGTCCGGGGCACTAAATCAGTTCAGTAGCTCTTTATCAGCTCAGGTATCCCTCATCAGTTCTGGGCCAGCTCAGAGGTCAGCTCAGAAGCCCCATTCCCCAGCTCAGGGACCCGTATCAGCCTTGGTGGGCCCAGGTCAGCTCAGGGCGCAGAGAAGCTCAGGAAATTACATCAATAATTCAGGGGGTCCAAATAAGCTTAACCTTCGCCCGGGTGGGGTCTTTTTAGACCCCCTCGGATTTTTCCGAAGCTATAAAAAACGGCGGCTCGCAGCGCCGCCAAACTTAGTCTAGCTGTTCCGTCATCAATTTTACATCTTTCCTGAAAATTTTAGCTCAAGGTCATATCAGGTCAGGTCACCAGGCCAGGTGAAGTGACCTCACCTAAAAAATGCTTAGGACTGCATAACTAAAAGGAGGGTTAATCGATAAAGTTGAAACTCATACCACATATTGGGCCCACCAGGAGCTACAACATATGTCCCGGGATTTCCGATATTGGTGATCTAAGGTCATGTGCAGAGCATGACCTCCCCATTGTAAATACATGGGGAAAATCACGAAATGAGCTTTTCTCAGTAAGTATGGATCGAATCAACTTCAAACATCGGTTACGACTTGCTCTTAGCCCATTTATGAAGTTGATGCCAAAATTTTTTACTTGTTATCTTTGCAAGGTCACCTTAGGTCAAATAAGCATTTTTGGTGTTTTGCTCTATAAATTTTGAATAAACAAAGATGCTCAGAGAGCATATATTGCTCAGAGAGCAATATATCTGCTCAGGGTATGCCAGATCGATCAGCTCAGGGGCCCAGATAAGCTCCTAGTCCCCAGACCAGAGCGGGGGTCTAGATCAGTTCAGGGAGCACCATATCAGTTCAGAGGGCAAAGGGATTAGCTCAGTCTTCCCCGACCAGCTCGGGGCCCAGATCAGCCGGGGGTACAAGATCAAGTCAGGAGGCACTTAATCAGCCCAGGAGCCCCATACCAGTTCAGGGGCCCTCATCAGCGTCAGTGGGCCCAGCTCAACTTATGTCCCCAGGGCTGCTGAGGAAATTACTTAATCAACTCAGGAGGCCCAGATCAGCTTAAATGGCAACATATTGGCTCAGGGGCAACAAACTAGCTCAGGGGGCACCAGGCTAGCTCAGAGGGCATGATATGTGTTAAGGAGGCAAATTATGGCTCAGGCGACCCCAGAACGACTCGGGGAATTAGTTTAGCTCAGGGGGCAACATATCTGCTCAGGGGGCACCAGATCAGCTCTTAGCCCCCAGACCAGAGCAGGGGCATAGACCAGTTCAGGGTGCACTAGATTATCTAAGTAGACATTAATAACCAGCTCAGGAGGCATCTGATCAGCTCAATAGGAACCATATTGACTCAGGGGACCGTAGATCAACTCCGAGAGGCATGAGATCAGCTCAGGGGGCCAGATCAGCTCAAGGGGCACTAAAGCAGCCAATAGGGCACCAAGCAAGCTGGGAGTTGTCAGATTAGCTCAGAGAGCATAATATAGGTTCAAGAGGCTCAACAATTTTCTCAGGGGCACCAGAATGACTCAGGGGCACCATATTAGCTTAGAGCTAATATGGTGCCTCAAGGGGCCAAAACTAGCTCAGTGGGCACCAGATGAGCTCAGGGGGCACCAGGTTAGCTCCGCCCGTACGATTATTGGCGACGATGAGGCAATACCTGGAAACAAATTACGTGTTCATACTCTTCCCGGGTGCTTGGAAAGGCGACAGAATGTCCTAGCTGACCAAAAAAGGCACTCGACTGTCAAACAATAGTTTTGATCACCAGCTGCAATCTAGTTGCATTTAAATTTAACGGCGCAGGACACTCAATTTCAAGCGGCATGGCCCAAAAGGGGTACACAGGCTAGCGATCAAAGGTCACTCCGGCACCGACGGAGGAGAACACAAGCCCTCGTGTCCCCCGCTCTCTAGTCAGCTAAGCCCTGTATAGGCGATACTCTATGGGCTCTGTTGGCCCTCAAGTCCACCTCAGACCTTCGTAACTTGTAGGTTCCTTTTAAACCTCACTTAATGTGGTGACCGGGGATGAGGTGGCTTAGTGGATAGCACCCTTGTCTTCTAAGCGACCGGTCCCGGGTTCAAGTCCCGGCGGGGCCTCTGAATAAGTCGATCTGATACCCAAAATCCCTTCCAACAGGATGAGAGTTGGCGACGCCGTATGACCCTGGCAGTTGGTGCGTCGTTAAACCCCAGCAATTATTATTGATGTTGTGACCCGCAATACCCTTTATGGTTATAAGACCCCTTATAGCCCATTTAACCTGTAGCCAGCATGGTCCATTGAAACCCATTGGGCCCTCCACAACCAACAGAACCAGCTGGATCCTCATTTTGAGTGACAAGTCCACCGTGGTCGGCACGCTCTTTGTAGTCAGCAGGACCTAATATAATTATCAGAAGAAGTATAGGTAACTTAAGAACTCTTCGAAACCAGTTGGACCCACATTTGACCGTAGACCCCCGCTATCACTGGAAAATCCCTTTCTAGTCAGCAGGACACTTCGTAAGCAAGTTCAGAGTGTCCTAGTGACCCTCTGCATTCAGAGTGGTTTTCTGTAATTAGTCACAGAGGGCCCTCAGATACCAGCAGAACACCTTGGGACCATTATTCTCTAGAGGCGGCAGGCCCCTCTCTAACCAGATGGGCCTATAATGGTCAGCTGAGATCTCTTCTTTGTCCGGCAGGAGGTATGTTTTAAAAAATATTGGGAAGAAACTCATTTAAAGGTGAAAAAGTTCATTAAATTTTTTAAGTGACCTATCTCCTCGAATCCTGGAGGCATAATTTAGCAAAAACATTCATCATAAATTCTAAAAGAACCCTTCCCCAGAATCTTCATGAAATGAATTGATTGGGTTAGTTCTCGGTCAAGGTCTGAGCTAAGACCTTGAATTCCAGAATTCTCTGAATTTTAGAATAATATCTGTGCTTTGCTATGTGATGCATTCCAGGTTTGAGGAGACAGGGTAATGAACAGCTTAACAGCTTTTCTACGCACAATCATGATCCTCGGTCCAGCACTCCGAAATATACCTGTCTTTGAAACAAGTTTCTCCCGATGAGGACAAAGTGCTTCGGTTTTTTCGTTTTTCGAGCTCAAGCGGTCTTAAAGCAATGTGATAGGTACGCAAATAACTTCTCATGGTTTAGTTTCTTTATTTTACGGGCGCTCTGGTTTAAAGCGAATTTTTATTTTAGTTTAGGAAAAACCCACGCTGAACGATTGTTTGGGCTGTGGAGAATTTCTTGGGCCATTTGGTGCTATTTCAGGGCCCCTTTCGGCGCTGCACTCCCCACCCCACCCCAGAGCGAAATCCTGGCTACGCCCCTGCTTCAACAGCGTGTGCTGTCTGCAGGAGCTGAGCGGGATGGTGGCGGTGGAGTCGCCAGCGCTGCCGCAGAACCGTGCTTAGTGATCGTAGAGGAGAACTCAGGTGGCGCTAAGGGACAGCAGCCCCAGGTAAGACTACATCGGTTGAAAACTAAACGCAGATCTCACCGTTTGTTCAGAGTAACTCCAGCCACTGTGTTTTGCTGCTAGCTGGAAACCAAAAAATGGAAGCTATGAAAATTTTTATCAGTTTTACATCAGCACCAGATTTATAACTTTCGCTTGTCGACAGGGGACAAAGATGGACACATATATTGTCTTTCCGTCCCCTGCTGGCTGAACCATAGAGCTTACCGGTGCTCACTCCACCCCTTCCGATAACATGTATCTCATCCACACCATTCTGCATGCTATTGTAAATATCCGGAAATAAACGTGTATGGCTTCAATCACTTGTTTGAGACGCATCAAATCCCTCCCTAGACGACTAACGCCATCAGTTCTAATAAGAAGCCCTAGTGAAATTATTCTGCAATGTCAAACTGTGTAGACGGGGCCGGCTATGTTTAATGTAGCCCATTTTGAAAGCAGAATGCTGAGTAACAGATAGGGCAGATTTGAGTGAAACCTTCGTATGTAGAAACGCATACTAAGGATTATGAAAAACATGGTCATACATAGATATAACCATTTTCAAGCTGGCCTTATCTTTTTGCACCTGAGTGACTTTGCGTATGACGGATTTCCGGAAGCTTAGCCGGCAGGTTAAGATCTCAAGGTATATTTTCACTGACGGATACAGGGTTCACTCCCAGCCCCCCCCATCCTCCCACGGCATGACAACGGATTCCTCATTGTGTAGTGGGTGGTTCCAGTATAACGGTATGACCTCCCGGTCCGGTTTATCCATTCCTATCCATGCTATCAGTGACTAGTAGCCTCATCTGACTCTGCCTTCAACGGCGTGTTCCGTCTGCAGAAGCTGAATGAGATGGTGACGGTGGAGAAGCCAGCGCTGATTGAGTGAATATCCCTATTTCAAGGCAAGACATGAGGTGCGGCACTTGTGGACATCGAAATATTAGGTCGTCATTTGAACTGATTCAGCCAAGCCTTCGAACTTCTGGAATGGATACCCTCCTTATGGTGACCTTTATATTTTTCCACTGACTTTGTAGAAGCCGCACCAGCTCTCTCATAGTATTTGTTGTGTCTAATGTGGATGCTAGTTGTGTCCTGGCTTACCAAAAACATTGTGCCAAACTTTCGAATCAGAGTGTTTTATGTTCTGTTTGCATACGAGCGTAATGCGGTCCGGGCGAATTACAGCAATAATATTCTGAACCCCGGTAACTTATTCTCTTACTGACATGTGAATATATGCGTGTTTTTTAACTCTTTCACTCCGCGGTTTTAGTGTTGTTATGCTTACATCAAGCCACTTGATGCTGTACAACTGTCTTCCCCGGGCTGTAAAAAAACAGGAACTTCTGGCATGAAAGGGAATCCCCTCTGAATGATAAGTGCCTTTTAACGATCTCATGTAAGGAGTGAACAAACCCATTAAGATGGTTTCAGCGTTCCCCTTTTATTATCGAGTGCATAACATTTCATGGTCAAGTGGGATTTTATCTGAGGCAGTGAGAGTTTTCACAAATTGAACAGTTTCTGACTCTGTTTGAGATTGCATGGTGTTCCCGGCGAGCTCGCCCGCGCCCCCCCTGCCGCTGCGGACCCTTCGTCGCCAAGTTACTCGCTTCGCCGCCCGAGCTGGTTTTCTCGATGCTCACAACCCGACACGGTATCGCGTCTCACTCACGGTCTCATAGTTTCATCGGTACCACATCTCTCTCAACACTTCCTTTACCTTCTCCCCGGCACTCTCCCATTTTCACTCTTCTGAGGCTTTTTCTTTACTCTACCTGTGCTCATATTTGATCTCAGGAGGATCGTGCGGCGCCTGCCGCTGGACTTGAATGCGGACGTTTCTCCTGTCTTGTCTTTTAACCATTCTTGTATGTGTGTGAGTTTGTGTGTGCAAATACATGTCATGGCTGCAAATAAAGTCTAGAATGCTTATTGGTGCATAATTTTTCTCAGGATGTATGACAGGACATGGAGCCAGACAGGAGATGCCAACGTTTGATAAAGTTCAGCTTGACAGCAATGGGCCTATACCAGTGCTACACGAGCAACTAAAATTTACATTTAAGGCGCAGAATGATGCCAGGTTAAGCTCTTTAAGCGACCTCTCGCTGATCTCATTAACGGATTTTCATCTCCAGAATATGTTATTGTGGCTGTTGACAGCGCTGTTGAAGCCTACCATTTGACCGCATATCAGGCTCTCTTAAAATATATTCCCATGAAAAGGAATTCGTGGGGACGCCTCTGGGCTCAAATTACGTTCATTGACTCACACTATTAAGATATTCTCACATTTATTTCTGAAAACATGACATATCGCTTGCTTTGGTACGGAGAGTTCCATCATCGGCTCGTATTCTTGGGGTCGAGAAGGGGGCACTGCCCCTTACATTTAGGAGGCAATGCCTCCGTGTATACACTAATAATACATAATAGATATATTGTGAAAAATTAGTTTTTCATTCAGATGAAGTAGTACAAATCCTGGTTTAGGGGACTCTGCTCTGAGCTCATGCGCATATGCCTTTTGTCTCCACTTCCCGACTCCACCAGTAAAATAGGCAGTTCATATATAATCAGGGGCGCCTAGGCATTACAAGCACTTTTGCGATGACTCATTCCTCGTTAGCTCTATTTTACAGGGGGCTTCCATTGTGTTCTTATTCCCCATCTGTTCAAAACCAGCTCATGGGCCCACTAGTGAGGATCAGAGCCCTCCAGGAAGCTGCCCCTCCCCTAGTCGTGTTTCCAGGGATTAGACTAGCCCAGTGAACTCCAAAATATTAGCAGTTGGCTTCTGTTCTTATTCTATGTTTATTCAAGAATCAGGGGTCCCTCACTTGGATCAGAGCCCACCCCCAGAACAGATCATGCTTTGCCTAAGGACTAGACTAGCTCAGTGACCCTCTGAGCAGGGGCGGATCCAAGGGGGGGCGATGGGGGCAATCGCCCCCCCTTGGGCCGACACTAAGCACTGGAAAAAATGTCTCACGGCGGCGACAGCTGTACCCCGGCCCCACAAGTGGCCTTCCAAATGCCACCCGAAGGTAGGTCTAGGGGCCCTTATCATGTACTCGGGGACCCCTGAATTAATCTCGGAGGCCCCAGAGTTGACTTCTGGGCCCCCAAATAGGTGTTCTAGGAGTCCACAATAATTTGACTCCATTAGCCCCCAGAGTTGTTCTCGGGTCCCTACCTCGGAGGTCCGATGAGCCCCACGACCGGACCACTAGAAATCGTCTCGTGGGCCCACTGCTGCCCAAGCTAGGCCCCCTATTCTCAGCACTTGTAGGTCCACGGTATTTAACCGGGGCGCCCTTTGGCTACAAGCGGACCCCTGTGGTTCACTCGGTCCTCCTGTGGTCATCCGGGCACACTGACGCTTCCGGGCACTGGAAATGCTGAGGCTGCGACCGGGCCCGTCAGAATTATCCCTGGTCAAATGCTCCCCATGCCGGGGCCCTTGTTCTCAGCAGTTGCAGATAATTTCCCTGTATTCCACCCGGGCACCCTTTGGCTACAGCTGGGCCCCCTGAGGTTCACCCTGGACTCTTGTGGCTATCTAGGCACCCTAACATGCTTCTGAGCCCATTGCAATCCACTTGGAACCTCTGAGTCTGCGACCGGGCCCCTCAGAACTATCCCGGGGCCCAGTGCTGGCGAAGCCGGGCCCCTATTCCCAGCCGTTGCAGATAACTCCCCTGACATTCACCCGGATCCTCTGAGACCCTAGGCGGGCCCCCTGCGGTTCGAAATGTCCAAGTGCCTATAGTTAATACATAGCCGAATGCTGTTCCGAGGCAATGCCAGGGGAGGCTCGAGCCCCCTCCCCCTCCCAAATGAAGTTCTGGATTCGCCATTGGCTCTTTTCTCCGTCTGTGTGTTATGATGCGACAGTCATGGGCGGTTCAGGCCATGAGAAGCAGGTTACACATCGTTTTCCTTGACAGCACAATCCAAAGTCCTCCATAGCCGGACATGATTTGAAGGAAGGGCAGGGGGATGTAGCTGTACATCTGTAGGATATTTTTTTAAAGTTCTGGCTAACTGAAGTTTGAGCAGGCAGGCCTTGGAGTGCTCCAAAATTCCCCCATCCTGCTGTATATTGTGATCTCAGTCAGGGGTGTAGGAACGGTTTGAAAAGTGGGGGGCCAACCTTAGAGGGGGCCCACCTCAAGGGGGGCCCCAGCAAACGAGGCCCATAATTATGAGCAGTTTTAGATAGCCTGTTTGGTGTCAATAAGGCACGCATGCACACTAGCTTTTCAATATATGAAAAAAACGAGAGATTAAATGTTGCCCTATGACCTATTATGATATAATAAATCATAGTAAAAAGCCAAACAATTTTTGGTTTTTTAATTACACCATTTTTTAAATAATAAATACATTTTTAAACTCTTTTGGAGGATTTCAATCGTTTTTTACCACGAGCGCGTGTTTTATATTTACATATGTTAAGGCACTTTTCATCATATTTACAATATTAAGAACGGTTTAGAAAACTACAAACAATGCTTTGATACGAAATAGCCTCACTTCGCTATGCCTAATCAACTTGTATTAGCTTATTTAATGACAAGAAATGAAACATTTATTTAGGTTATTACGGATCCCTTCTTTACATCATTAGAAACTAGTTAAGGTTAAGGCTGATAACAATAAATCCACCTAGCTACATTTCGATGCCTAAAATGCAGAGTTCCAGTATGACTGCAAATGCAATGAACTTGATGGCCAGCCTTTATATATATATATATATATATATATATATATATATATATATATATATATATATATATATGTGTGTGTGTGTGTGTGTGTGTGTGTGCGTGTGCGTGTGCGTGTGCGTGTGTGTGTGTGTGTGTGTGTGTGTGTGTGTGTGTGTGTGTGTGTGTGTGTGTGTGTGTGTGTGTGTGTGTGTGTGTGTGTGTGTGTGTGTGTGTGTGTGTGTGTGTGTGTGTGTGTGTGTGTGTGTGTGTGTGTGTGTGTGTGTGTGTGTTTGCAATTCATGCATTGCGGGGTCTTTGTATGGTTACACTCACGCCGATCGAGGTCCAGCAGGCAAGTCCGAGGGCTTTTCGTCGGTCCTCGGAATTTTAATGCGCCTTTCAGCTCTAAACGATGTTTTTAGCCCTCATGCAAAATATTAGCTCGGACCCCGGTTCAACGGTTTTGCCCACACCGGGTGTGTAATCTGTGTGAATTAGCCAGCTGACTGCGGCCGCGTACACACAGATCCGCCGGAGCGCTCGTCGGTTGCACTGGGTAGGTGGCGCTCGCGCGCGGTCTGCGCATAGGCGCCGAAAGCGGAGAGGACGGGGGGACGCTTCCCCTTTTTGGCCAACCAGGGGGGACGTCCCCCAAAACTTTTTGGGTCAATCGTCATTAATCCTGCCAGGTACCGAATATGCTCCAAATTCACCTCCCCCGTCAGCACCAGTCCGGGTCCGTCGCCCCTGCGAAACTTCCATGGCGGCGCCACTGGGTCCGCGCGTTGCCCCTAGCAACTAGATGGGCGTGAACATGTTATGTGTTGCTAATCCAAACAGTGGTAGAAGCAGGTGAATGAAATAGTTGAAGCAAAGGCAAGTGGAAGTCGTTGTGGTGACCAAGAGAGTGTTGATTTAGGTCAGTTGAAGTGAGAGCAGAGGGAGGACAGTGTGGTGGTTCCAGCCAAACAGCATGGAAACAAAGGTAGGTTTAAGAGGGAATGTTGTAGCATGCTGTTATTTGTGCCTGTTTTCTGTGAGATCATAATGTTCTGGAACCGGCCAGCCAGCTCACGGGCGGAGTCAGTATTTCTGACCATCGAGAACTTGCCTCAGGGGGCTCCATTTGAACCAGGGGGCGTTATTTGGGGAAAGCTGCACCATTTTAGCCGGCCCGTCATATTTTCCCCTGAATCCGCCCATGCCATGTGTGTGATACGCTGCTGAACAGAAGGCTTTATCGAGGTCCAATCCGTAGGCCAGCTTCTCAAGATAACTTCCTGGCATGGGTTCGAGTACTGGGAGGGAAATTATCCAAATATTAATTAAAGGAAATATCTCTCGTGTTTTCAAGAGTACCTACCTAAGGTATAAACAAGTCGTCGATGCGGTTTTGATAATAAAACGGGTGAAAATCACAGCCAGGGACGCAGCCAGAACTTTGGTATGGGGTGGCACACCACCTTTAAGGGGCACCGCGGGAGAAAATCTTGACAAGCGGGAGAAAAAGGCATTTCAAACATAACTTAAAATGCTTACTGTATCTTAGTTTATATAACTTTTGAGCACCTTTGGTCCTAGAAAAATACAAATCAGGCGGTGATGGAGAAGTAAAACTCGGCTAAAACCGGAAAAAAGAAAATATCACCGAAATATCATGAGTGTAGCCAAAACACACACTGTTTTGGAAAGATTTAAGGACAAGTCTACCAACTCAAGGCAAGAGATAACAGAGAAATCGGTAGAACCTGTGATGTGCAAGGTAAGATACATTGGATAAAAATTCATTTGTTTTGCCCACTGCTTTTTCGTGACGAGGGAGCTCTGGTTGAACACGGAATAAGTTCCGCTACTCCCACAAGGGCCTTGGGAGGAGGAAAGCTATCGTGACATTGAGGGAGTAGTTTTTTCTGCCGGAATGAATTGGGAGGTGAATTTTAACGCGCCTATAAAGTTCCAAATTTTAAACTATATGTTCCAGTAGGAGTAAAAAAGGTAAATAAGCTGGTGGTTTCGATGGGGATGGTGTGACAGGCAGTGGCGGATCTAGCCGGTCGTTTTGAGGGCAAACCAAAGTCGAAAAGTTAAAAAAAGGTCACGCAGTGAAAAAGCTTCAATATGGATTGACGGTAGAAATTGGGATATTTTAGTCAAAAAGCAAAAAACGTATCGGGGTTAAATAGTATGGGCTCAGCATACATTTTTCCTATCCAAGGCCCAATATTTACACTGAACTTGACTGGTTCTGTTTGAAGTAGAGTTGAAGCACCAAAATCCAGCGACGGATCCAAGTGGGGGGGGCAAAAAATGCATTCCCAAAACGGAAAAACTTGGGGCAAAACTGTTTCCCCTCAAAGCAGTCGACCTCCTTTATGCCCAGACTCCTTTTAGTTGATAAGCAAGATTTTCGCGCTTCAACTCTCAACTTCGATCAGAAACAGTCAGTTCAATGTAAATATTAGGCCTTGTATAGGAAAACATATATTGAGCCCAAATTTTCACCCCGTGACGTTGGTTTGCTCTTTGCCTCAAATATCCCACATTCTAACTTCAAGTTATATTATTCTAGCACAAGTTGTCACTGCGTGACGTTTTTTTTTTGCTTTTCGACTTTGGTTTGTCCCTCCAAAATGGACCGGCTAGATCCACCACTGCCAATATTTTGCTTATAAACTGAGGAGTCGGAGCAAAAAGGAGGTCGACCACTGGGGGGCACAAAACATAGTTTTTGCCCAGAACTTTTCCTTGGGGGGCACATACCTTTCCCCCTCGATCCGTCACTGGTGATAGGGCTGAAAATGTGCGAAAACTAGTTTTTTATTTAAATGAATTAGTAGAAATCCTGGTTGATGGGACTGTATTCTGAGCTCAGGGGCGCATGCCTTCTTAGCACCCCCTCCCAGAATTTACTAGGATAACAGGCATTTTATATAATCAGGGGTGCCTAGGTATCCCAAGGCGTTTTAGCGATGTCTCATTCCTCGTTAGCTCCATCTCTCAAGGGGAATTTGCATTTTGCTCCTATTTCTCATATATTCCAGGCAGCTCAGGGGACCCCTAATGTGGATCCGGACTCCCCCTCCCTCCTCCAGAGCAGCTCATGATCTGCATAGGGGCAAGACTAGCGAAGAGGCTCCCAGAGATGGGGTCATCAAACAAGCACAATGGGCCCCAGATAGGCTCATAGGGCTTTGAACCAGCTCAAGTACCCCAGAACAATTTAAGGCGCCATATCACCCCAGGGAGTCTCAGACCAACTTAAGGGCCTCTCACAAGCTCAGCACACAGCTCGGGGCGTAGGCGGATCCAGGGTTTTGGTGGGGGCAGTTTCTGCGGAGGGGCGTCATCTGGACCAGTGGGGCGCTGCTTTTGGACCAGTCCTATCGTTGGGCGCCAATTTTTGCATCCTGGGGCGAAGCAGTATTTCAGGGGACGCCATCGGCCTTTCAGGGGGGCGTGACCATTTCAGGGGGCGCCAATGGTCGATCGGGGGTACGTGCTCCCCTTTGCCTCCTCGCTTCCGCTCCTTCCGCTTCCGGTCCTGGGCCCCAGTTTAACTCTTGGGCCCCAGATCAATTCAGGGCCCCAAGTCAGGTCAGGGGGCCAAATCATGTCCGGGGCACTAAATCAGTTCAGTAGCTCTTTATCAGCTCAGGTATCCCTCATCAGTTCTGGGCCAGCTCAGAGGTCAGCTCAGAAGCCCCATTCCCCAGCTCAGGGACCCGTATCAGCCTTGGTGGGCCCAGGTCAGCTCAGGGCGCAGAGAAGCTCAGGAAATTACATCAATAATTCAGGGGGTCCAAATAAGCTTAACCTTCGCCCGGGTGGGGTCTTTTAGACCCCCTCGGATTTTTCCGAAGCTATAAAAAACGGCGGCTCGCAGCGCCGCCAAACTTAGTCTAGCTGTTCCGTCATCAATTTTACATCTTTCCTGAAAATTTTAGCTCAAGGTCATATCAGGTCAGGTCACCAGGCCAGGTGAAGTGACCTCACCTAAAAAAATGCTTAGGACTGCATAACTAAAAGGAGGGTTAATCGATAAAGTTGAAACTCATACCACATATTGGGCCCACCAGGAGCTACAACATATGTCCCGGGATTTCCGATATTGGTGATCTAAGGTCATGTGCAGAGCATGACCTCCCCATTGTAAATACATGGGGAAAATCACGAAATGAGCTTTTCTCAGTAAGTATGGATCGAATCAACTTCAAACATCGGTTACGACTTGCTCTTAGCCCATTTATGAAGTTGATGCCAAAATTTTTACTTGTTATCTTTGCAAGGTCACCTTAGGTCAAATAAGCATTTTTGGTGTTTTGCTCTATAAATTTTGAATAAACAAAGATGCTCAGAGAGCATATATTGCTCAGAGAGCAATATATCTGCTCAGGGTATGCCAGATCGATCAGCTCGGGGGCCCAGATAAGCTCCTAGTCCCCAGACCAGAGCGGGGGTCTAGATCAGTTCAGGGAGCACCATATCAGTTCAGAGGGCAAAGGGATTAGCTCAGTCTTCCCCGACCAGCTCGGGGCCCAGATCAGCCGGGGGTACAAGATCAAGTCAGGAGGCACTTAATCAGCCCAGGAGCCCCATACCAGTTCAGGGGCCCTCATCAGCGTCAGTGGGCCCAGCTCAACTTATGTCCCCAGGGCTGCTGAGGAAATTACTTAATCAACTCAGGAGGCCCAGATCAGCTTAAATGGCAACATATTGGCTCAGGGGCAACAAACTAGCTCAGGGGGCACCAGGCTAGCTCAGAGGGCATGATATGTGTTAAGGAGGCAAATTATGGCTCAGGCGACCCCAGAACGACTCGGGGAATTAGTTTAGCTCAGGGGGCAACATATCTGCTCAGGGGGCACCAGATCAGCTCTTAGCCCCCAGACCAGAGCAGGGGCATAGACCAGTTCAGGGTGCACTAGATTATCTAAGTAGACATTAATAACCAGCTCAGGAGGCATCTGATCAGCTCAATAGGAACCATATTGACTCAGGGGACCGTAGATCAACTCCGAGAGGCATGAGATCAGCTCAGGGGCCAGATCAGCTCAAGGGGCACTAAAGCAGCCAATAGGGCACCAAGCAAGCTGGGAGTTGTCAGATTAGCTCAGAGAGCATAATATAGGTTCAAGAGGCTCAACAATTTTCTCAGGGGCACCAGAATGACTCAGGGGGCACCATATTAGCTTAGAGCTAATATGGTGCCTCAAGGGGCCAAAACTAGCTCAGTGGGCACCAGATGAGCTCAGGGGCACCAGGTTAGCTCCGCCCGTACGATTATTGGCGACGATGAGGCAATACCTGGAAACAAATTACGTGTTCATACTCTTCCCGGGTGCTTGGAAAGGCGACAGAATGTCCTAGCTGACCAAAAAAGGCACTCGACTGTCAAACAATAGTTTTGATCACCAGCTGCAATCTAGTTGCATTTAAATTTAACGGCGCAGGACACTCAATTTCAAGCGGCATGGCCCAAAAGGGGTACACAGGCTAGCGATCAAAGGTCACTCCGGCACCGACGGAGGAGAACACAAGCCCTCGTGTCCCCCGCTCTCTAGTCAGCTAAGCCCTGTATAGGCGATACTCTATGGGCTCTGTTGGCCCTCAAGTCCACCTCAGACCTTCGTAACTTGTAGGTTCCTTTTAAACCTCACTTAATGTGGTGACCGGGGATGAGGTGGCTTAGTGGATAGCACCCTTGTCTTCTAAGCGACCGGTCCCGGGTTCAAGTCCCGGCGGGGCCTCTGAATAAGTCGATCTGATACCCAAAATCCCTTCCAACAGGATGAGAGTTGGCGACGCCGTATGACCCTGGCAGTTGGTGCGTCGTTAAACCCCAGCAATTATTATTGATGTTGTGACCCGCAATACCCTTTATGGTTATAAGACCCCTTATAGCCCATTTAACCTGTAGCCAGCATGGTCCATTGAAACCCATTGGGCCCTCCACAACCAACAGAACCAGCTGGATCCTCATTTTGAGTGACAAGTCCACCGTGGTCGGCACGCTCTTTGTAGTCAGCAGGACCTAATATAATTATCAGAAGAAGTATAGGTAACTTAAGAACTCTTCGAAACCAGTTGGACCCACATTTGACCGTAGACCCCCGCTATCACTGGAAAATCCCTTTCTAGTCAGCAGGACACTTCGTAAGCAAGTTCAGAGTGTCCTAGTGACCCTCTGCATTCAGAGTGGTTTTCTGTAATTAGTCACAGAGGGCCCTCAGATACCAGCAGAACACCTTGGGACCATTATTCTCTAGAGGCGGCAGGCCCCTCTCTAACCAGATGGGCCTATAATGGTCAGCTGAGATCTCTTCTTTGTCCGGCAGGAGGTATGTTTTAAAAAATATTGGGAAGAAACTCATTTAAAGGTGAAAAAGTTCATTAAATTTTTAAGTGACCTATCTCCTCGAATCCTGGAGGCATAATTTAGCAAAAACATTCATCATAAATTCTAAAAGAACCCTTCCCCAGAATCTTCATGAAATGAATTGATTGGGTTAGTTCTCGGTCAAGGTCTGAGCTAAGACCTTGAATTCCAGAATTCTCTGAATTTTAGAATAATATCTGTGCTTTGCTATGTGATGCATTCCAGGTTTGAGGAGACAGGGTAATGAACAGCTTAACAGCTTTTCTACGCACAATCATGATCCTCGGTCCAGCACTCCGAAATATACCTGTCTTTGAAACAAGTTTCTCCCGATGAGGACAAAGTGCTTCGGTTTTTTCGTTTTTCGAGCTCAAGCGGTCTTAAAGCAATGTGATAGGTACGCAAATAACTTCTCATGGTTTAGTTTCTTTATTTTACGGGCGCTCTGGTTTAAAGCGAATTTTTATTTTAGTTTAGGAAAAACCCACGCTGAACGATTGTTTGGGCTGTGGAGAATTTCTTGGGCCATTTGGTGCTATTTCAGGGCCCCTTTCGGCGCTGCACTCCCCACCCCACCCCAGAGCGAAATCCTGGCTACGCCCCTGCTTCAACAGCGTGTGCTGTCTGCAGGAGCTGAGCGGGATGGTGGCGGTGGAGTCGCCAGCGCTGCCGCAGAACCGTGCTTAGTGATCGTAGAGGAGAACTCAGGTGGCGCTAAGGGACAGCAGCCCCAGGTAAGACTACATCGGTTGAAAACTAAACGCAGATCTCACCGTTTGTTCAGAGTAACTCCAGCCACTGTGTTTTGCTGCTAGCTGGAAACCAAAAAATGGAAGCTATGAAAATTTTTATCAGTTTTACATCAGCACCAGATTTATAACTTTCGCTTGTCGACAGGGGACAAAGATGGACACATATATTGTCTTTCCGTCCCCTGCTGGCTGAACCATAGAGCTTACCGGTGCTCACTCCACCCCTTCCGATAACATGTATCTCATCCACACCATTCTGCATGCTATTGTAAATATCCGGAAATAAACGTGTATGGCTTCAATCACTTGTTTGAGACGCATCAAATCCCCTCCCTAGACGACTAACGCCATCAGTTCTAATAAGAAGCCCTAGTGAAATTATTCTGCAATGTCAAACTGTGTAGACGGGGCCGGCTATGTTTAATGTAGCCCATTTTGAAAGCAGAATGCTGAGTAACAGATAGGGCAGATTTGAGTGAAACCTTCGTATGTAGAAACGCATACTAAGGATTATGAAAAACATGGTCATACATAGATATAACCATTTTCAAGCTGGCCTTATCTTTTTGCACCTGAGTGACTTTGCGTATGACGGATTTCCGGAAGCTTAGCCGGCAGGTTAAGATCTCAAGGTATATTTTCACTGACGGATACAGGGTTCACTCCCAGCCCCCCCCCATCCTCCCACGGCATGACAACGGATTCCTCATTGTGTAGTGGGTGGTTCCAGTATAACGGTATGACCTCCCGGTCCGGTTTATCCATTCCTATCCATGCTATCAGTGACTAGTAGCCTCATCTGACTCTGCCTTCAACGGCGTGTTCCGTCTGCAGAAGCTGAATGAGATGGTGACGGTGGAGAAGCCAGCGCTGATTGAGTGAATATCCCTATTTCAAGGCAAGACATGAGGTGCGGCACTTGTGGACATCGAAATATTAGGTCGTCATTTGAACTGATTCAGCCAAGCCTTCGAACTTCTGGAATGGATACCCTCCTTATGGTGACCTTTATATTTTTCCACTGACTTTGTAGAAGCCGCACCAGCTCTCTCATAGTATTTGTTGTGTCTAATGTGGATGCTAGTTGTGTCCTGGCTTACCAAAAAACATTGTGCCAAACTTTCGAATCAGAGTGTTTTATGTTCTGTTTGCATACGAGCGTAATGCGGTCCGGGCGAATTACAGCAATAATATTCTGAACCCCGGTAACTTATTCTCTTACTGACATGTGAATATATGCGTGTTTTTTAACTCTTTCACTCCGCGGTTTTAGTGTTGTTATGCTTACATCAAGCCACTTGATGCTGTACAACTGTCTTCCCCGGGCTGTAAAAAAACAGGAACTTCTGGCATGAAAGGGAATCCCCTCTGAATGATAAGTGCCTTTTAACGATCTCATGTAAGGAGTGAACAAACCCATTAAGATGGTTTCAGCGTTCCCCTTTTATTATCGAGTGCATAACATTTCATGGTCAAGTGGGATTTTATCTGAGGCAGTGAGAGTTTTCACAAATTGAACAGTTTCTGACTCTGTTTGAGATTGCATGGTGTTCCCGGCGAGCTCGCCCGCGCCCCCCTGCCGCTGCGGACCCTTCGTCGCCAAGTTACTCGCTTCGCCGCCCGAGCTGGTTTTCTCGATGCTCACAACCCGACACGGTATCGCGTCTCACTCACGGTCTCATAGTTTCATCGGTACCACATCTCTCTCAACACTTCCTTTACCTTCTCCCCGGCACTCTCCCATTTTCACTCTTCTGAGGCTTTTCTTTACTCTACCTGTGCTCATATTTGATCTCAGGAGGATCGTGCGGCGCCTGCCGCTGGACTTGAATGCGGACGTTTCTCCTGTCTTGTCTTTTAACCATTCTTGTATGTGTGTGAGTTTGTGTGTGCAAATACATGTCATGGCTGCAAATAAAGTCTAGAATGCTTATTGGTGCATAATTTTTCTCAGGATGTATGACAGGACATGGAGCCAGACAGGAGATGCCAACGTTTGATAAAGTTCAGCTTGACAGCAATGGGCCTATACCAGTGCTACACGAGCAACTAAAATTTACATTTAAGGCGCAGAATGATGCCAGGTTAAGCTCTTTAAGCGACCTCTCGCTGATCTCATTAACGGATTTTCATCTCCAGAATATGTTATTGTGGCTGTTGACAGCGCTGTTGAAGCCTACCATTTGACCGCATATCAGGCTCTCTTGAAATATGTTCCCATGAAAAGGAATTCGTGGGGACGCCTCTGGGCTCAAATTACGTTCATTGACTCACACTATTAAGATATTCTCACATTTATTTCTGAAAACATGACATATCGCTTGCTTTGGTACGGAGAGTTCCATCATCGGCTCGTATTCTTGGGGTCGAGAAGGGGGCACTGCCCCTTACATTTAGGAGGCAATGCCTCCGTGTATACACTAATAATACATAATAGATATATTGTGAAAAATTAGTTTTTCATTCAGATGAAGTAGTACAAATCCTGGTTTAGGGGACTCTGCTCTGAGCTCATGCGCATATGCCTTTTGTCTCCACTTCCCGACTCCACCAGTAAAATAGGCAGTTCATATATAATCAGGGCGCCTAGGCATTACAAGCACTTTTTGCGATGACTCATTCCTCGTTAGCTCTATTTTACAGGGGGCTTCCATTGTGTTCTTATTCCCCATCTGTTCAAAACCAGCTCATGGGCCCACTAGTGAGGATCAGAGCCCTCCAGGGAAGCTGCCCCCTCCCCTAGTCGTGTTTCCAGGGATTAGACTAGCCCAGTGAACTCCAAAATATTAGCAGTTGGCTTCTGTTCTTATTCTATGTTTATTCAAGAATCAGGGGTCCCTCACTTGGATCAGAGCCCACCCCCAGAACAGATCATGCTTTGCCTAAGGACTAGACTAGCTCAGTGACCCTCTGAGCAGGGGCGGATCCAAGGGGGGCGATGGGGCAATCGCCCCCCCTTGGGCCGACACTAAGCACTGGAAAAAATGTCTCACGGCGGCGACAGCTGTACCCCGGCCCCACAAGTGGCCTTCCAAATGCCACCCGAAGGTAGGTCTAGGGGCCCTTATCATGTACTCGGGGACCCCTGAATTAATCTCGGAGGCCCCAGAGTTGACTTCGGGCCCCCAAATAGGTGTTCTAGGAGTCCACAATAATTTGACTCCATTAGCCCCCAGAGTTGTTCTCGGGTCCCTACCTCGGAGGTCCGATGAGCCCCACGACCGGACCACTAGAAATCGTCTCGTGGGCCCACTGCTGCCCAAGCTAGGCCCCCTATTCTCAGCACTTGTAGGTCCACGGTATTTAACCGGGGCGCCCTTTGGCTACAAGCGGACCCCTGTGGTTCACTCGGTCCTCCTGTGGTCATCCGGGCACACTGACGCTTCCGGGCACTGGAAATGCTGAGGCTGCGACCGGGCCCGTCAGAATTATCCCTGGTCAAATGCTCCCCATGCCGGGGCCCTTGTTCTCAGCAGTTGCAGATAATTTCCTGTATTCCACCCGGGCACCCTTTGGCTACAGCTGGGCCCCCTGAGGTTCACCCTGGACTCTTGTGGCTATCTAGGCACCCTAACATGCTTCTGAGCCCATTGCAATCCACTTGGAACCTCTGAGTCTGCGACCGGGCCCCTCAGAACTATCCCGGGGCCCAGTGCTGGCGAAGCCGGGCCCCTATTCCCAGCCGTTGCAGATAACTCCCCTGACATTCACCCGGATCCTCTGAGACCCTAGGCGGGCCCCCTGCGGTTCACCCAGGCCTCCTGTGGCTATCCGGGCCCCTTGAAATGCTTAATGGTAAATAATTGTTGAGGCTTATCGACGCACAACTGCCAGGGTCATATGGCCTCGCCAACTCTTTTCCTGTTGAAAGGGTTTCTCGGGAGCCAGCTTGTTCCTTGTTCAGGGAAGCCGCCGGGCCTTGAACCCGGGTCGGCTGAATGGAAGCAAGCTACGCTGACCACCCCACTACCACGCCCCCTCCCTTGAAATGCTTCCAGGATCCCTGTGGTTCACCTGGGACCTTTGTGTCCGCGATCGGGCCCCTCACGACAATCTCAGATATATTGTGGCCGAAGCCAGTCTCCTACTTCTAGCATCCATACCACCCCCTCCGTGGTCTACCTGGGCCTCCTGTGGCTACAGTCGGGCCCCCCTTGCTTGTGGGACTCCTTTGGTCTCGGCTCTCTGTGGCTACAGCATCCGCCCCTGCTTGGGAGTCCCTGTAGGTATAATATACTGTGAATTCAAATAACTCTGAATTCAGGCAGGTCACAGAGCATGCGATCTCATCGATCATGACCCTGGCCGAAATTTGTCCAGTCCCTGGATTTTTAGAGATCCACGAAATGTCGAACGGACCTCGTGGCTTTTAGGGTCAGTTCGTTTTTTGTTTTTAGTTTTTTGGGCATTTGGAGTTCTCAGAATTTCCCCCAAGGGCGTTTCTTGGTATAAAAGGGTGCTTCTTGTTAACTTGTTTTCTTTGCTCGCCGGGCGTAATACTTTCATGTGTATTGACGTTTTTTTAATGCAAATTTATACCTTGCACGGCCCCGCCCCCAATGCTATTCCGGGACCCCTTGAGAAGGCCGGACCCTCCTGTCAGGGTTCGCCCCCCCCCACCTTGAGCATTTCTGGATTGGCCCCTGCTCCAGAGAGGTGGGTCATCAGAATAGCTCACTTGGCCTCAAATAGGCTTATAAGGCCTTGAACCCGCTCAAAGAGCCCGAGACCAATTTAAGGCGCCCGATCACCTCAGGGGCCTCAGGCCAACTTAAAGGGCTCCCACAAGCTCAGTGCCCAGACCAGCTCAAGGTACCGCCAGGGCCCAAACAAATTCAGAGTACCCCCAGGACCTATATCCGCTTTTAGGCCCCAGTTTAGCTGTTGGGTCCCAGATCAGTTCAGGTGCCCTAAATCAGGTCAGAAGGCCAGACCAAGTCAGGGGCACTAAATCAGCTCAGGAGCCCTTTATCAGCTCAGAGATTCATCACCAAATCGGGGCTCAATCAGTTCAGGAACCTCAGAGCTGCTCAGGGGACACCAGATCGGCCCTTAGGGCGCCAGATCAGCTTAGGGAACAAGGGATCAGCTCAGTGGTCCCCAACCAGCTCGGGGCACAGATCAGCTCGTGGGTACCAGATCATGTCAGGAGGTACTTAATCAGCTCAGGAGTCCCATACCAGCTCAAGGGCCCTCATCAGCCTCCGTGGGCATAGCTCAGCCCGGCCTGAGAGCTGCTTAGAACATTGCGTAATCAGCTCAGGAGGCCTAGATTAGCTTGAAGGATTCCAGATTAGCTCAGGGGGCACCATGCTAGTTCAAGGGCATCAAATGGGCTCAGGAGGAACAATGATGACTCGAGGGGTAGCAGATTGACTTACAGGGCATTAGTTCAGCTCAGGGGGACAAGATCGATCAGCTCGGGGGCCCATACAGCTCCTAGCCCCCACACAAGAGCAGGGGCCTAGTAAAGTCCAGGGAACAACATCAGCTCAGGGGACACCAGATCGACTCAGAGCTCACCAGACCAGTTCAGGGGACATCATATATTCTAAGGAGACATCAATAATCAGCTGGGGGGCACCTGATCAGCTCAAGAGGCTCCATGTTAGCTCAGGGGACAGTAGATAAACTAAACTCCGGGAGGCATCAGATCGGTTCAGGGGCCCGGATCAGCTCAAGGGGCACTAAAACAGCTAATAGAGCACCAAGTAGGCTCAGAGGCATCAGAGTAACTCAGAGATATAGGTTCAGGAGGCACGATGAGTTTCTCAGGGGGCACCAGATTGACTAAGAGGGCACGAGACTAGCCCAGAAGGCACGTGATCAGCACCAGGGGCCAAGACCAGCACTCAGGGGGGAGGGGGCACCAGATGAGCTCAAAGGGAACCAGATTAGCTTTGCCCGTACGATGTTTTGAATGATCAGACACATTGGCGGACGCAGGGGGCGTTCCGGCCATGCCCCCCTGAAAACGCTTAAAGGGGGCTAATCTATATTTTGCCCCCCTCTCCAAATGCCGGAGAAATTTTTGAAAAAGGTGTTTACACTAGGTCTGTAGAGCAAAAAGATATTTGCTCCCACCCCCCCCTTAAGAGCGATCATGTACTTGGAGAGGTAGCTTATACTAGGTCTGTCGAGCACTGAAAAAAGGTATCAACACTGGGTCTGTAGAGCTGAAAAATCTTCGCTCCCACCCAACCCCACCCCTTCCCCCAGGAAGAGAAGTAGCCATGGGTTTGCTCCCCCAAAACTCGAGTCTGCGTCTGCCCCTGATAAGGCATTAGCAGGACATTAGGTGCCCATACTCTTCCCGCATGCCTGGAATCGCCACAGAATGCCCTAGCTGACCAACAAAGGAACTTAATTGTCAAACAATAGTTTTAATCGCTAAATGCGGTCTAGTTGCATCTAAGTTCAACAGCAGTGGGCACTAAATTTCGAGCGACACAGCCCAAACGGGATACAACGCCTAGTGTTTAATTGGCACTCCGGCACCGCTGAGGGTGCACGTGCACCCTGTGTCCCCCGCTGGTTGCGCCTCTGCCTAGGTAAGTATTACAAATGCCCCCCTTTTCAGCAGCTGTTGCCACCCCAATGTAATTTTCACCCTCCCCCCACAGCTCTCCTCACATCTTGGCGCTCGTGGTGGGACCAAACACTTCTCCTGACCCCGATGTGCACGATTCCACCCTCACACTCGGTGTCCTCGAAAAGCATGGATGGTAGACTGTATTAGTAAATCTTCGGCGGCTGAAGCGCATTTAGCCATCGCAATGAGAAAGGAGGGGCGCACTAATCTACAAAATATTTCCTCGATATACTTGATTTTAAGGCATGTTGACCCGGTCCTCGTTTGGTATGCAATGGATCTCGGACCCCTCAATGCATGCGTTACACGTATGTGTGTGTGTGTGTGTGTGTGTGTGTGTGTTATGCATGAATTTCCTATATCAAACTCTGATTAACATTAACATTAAGTGTTGGTGGAATGGGAGGCAGCGGAGGCCAGTGTTACGGTCAAAATGTCGCGCTCTATTTTGTAGGACCACAGTTTTTTTACATTGGTGTTCACAAATTTGTCCCCAAAGGGTGTGGTGTTTATTTCCCGAAGACATAACACTTGGGAGGGGGGGTCATTTCCAACAGGCACACTTGCCCACTTACAGGGAGGATTGGCTGGGGTGTTTAAGGAGCCCTTCCACAGAGCCAGATGGGATACGGAAGGCGGTTTCCCGCCGTTGGAATTAAACTTACGTTAATCCATGCTATCCCGACCTGAAGACAGGTGATAAAGCCACTAAGCCACCGTGCTTCAAATGAGCACAACATGCCAGCACTTGGAATACTACATGCCCCATTCTTCTCGCAGCGTTCCTAGTAGTTTAGGCCCGGCCGCCTCTGTCACCGGATATGCAAGGGATGGCACAGGGGTACCCCATACTCCTCACACGTTTGCCAGAGTTTTTAAACATTCCAAGTAAGATAATAATCCTCTAGATAGTTCCCCAGATTCGTAGGAAAAGGCAGAGCAAAAGTTCAAGCAGCGAGAAGGGAAATAGTCACAGTTCACTCCTCATTCACCTTTGAATTGGTTGGAGGACTCAGCTTGGACACTGCAGATCGGAATCCGGGCTAAATGATTCGGACAATAAGTCCACACGGTAACTCACACATGTCCAGGGCGCGTCCCATGCTGATGTGCTCGCCATTGAGCACGGTGACTCGGAGCAGCTGGCATGAGTCATGGTCCACCTCAAATACTTGGAACGGGTCAAAGTCCGGGCTGAAAACCAACAAAACTGTCAAATTCACGCACCTTATTTCATCGCATTTCGTGCAACAAAACCCTGGAGGGCTCAGTTCACTGCCATGTTCTCATAGTGACACTATAATTATCGGGGCTGGAGGCTACAGGGCCCTCAGCTGCCAGGGCCATTTAGCCAGATTTAGCCTGGTTAGCCTTTGGGATGAGCCCACCTGTCGCGCACTTACCTGTTGCTTATCACCATGACAACGCGGCTGCCCCGGTTTACCCATGATTTTCTCAACGGGCATACTGTGAAAACCAGCTTCTAGCCGCTGAATTGTATAATAATTGCCGTCATTTGATGGTGCATGCACCAAGGGCACGGAACAGCTTTGACTGGTTCGGTGATTGGTCTCGTCTCGTTTTAACGTAAATTTATCCGGTATTTTGCCCTGTTTGATCGCAAGCGCTCTACTTCTTTGACTTGTATGTACTGCGATTTTATATACTTTTTGTTTCCCGTCTTAACCTCGCCCACCGAGGGGCCATCGATGGCCCCCCTACGGTTTTTCAAGATAGCAGAAAAACGACGACACGCAGCACCTCGGTTGAGAGCTCTATCTCCCCCTCATCATTTTCCCACCACCCCTAAAAGTTTTACCCCGGGTCACCCAAGGTCAGGTCACCAGGCGAGGTCAACCAAGGTCACCTCACTTCAACTTTGAAGCTCTATAAGAGCTACATTTCGTAGTCGATCGATTTGAAACCTGCACACTTCAGACCCTTCCAGGGTCTACAACGTGTATATCCGGGATTTTTCGATTTCAGACCTGAGGTCAGGTCACGAGGCGACCTCTCCCATTGGAAAAGCATGGGGAAAAGCTGTCTCATGATCTAAAAGTCACAAAAATGATTGAAAATACTCATACTGCTCAGAACAGCGTTTTTGGACACCCTTTCACGAATCCCAGGGGTCATATTTGCCCTTTGACTTTTCCAAGGTCATCCAAGGTCACCAGGGGTCAAAAACAGTATTTTGACATTCACTTTGACCTAATTAAGCCAGAGCGCTGAAACAAACACCATCGTGTTTGTCTTGTCACTGGCTTTCATTGGATGTACGGCAAGGTCACTTTCG
This sequence comes from Lepas anatifera, assembly GCA_034440635.1. Taxonomy (NCBI): domain Eukaryota; kingdom Metazoa; phylum Arthropoda; class Thecostraca; family Lepadidae; genus Lepas; species Lepas anatifera. Next base: position 532,465 of record JAOTON010001592.1, on the reverse strand, counting down.
GACCTTTCGTGGCCTCAGGTCATATTAGGTCACAAGGTGACCTCTGGAGGTCAAACAACTGGCAGGAGGTCATTACGTTCCACATAACGAAGAAAGGCCTGGCATTTTCCTATCCAATTTAGTTTACCAGATCTCAATAGCTCTAATGGTATAGGAGTTATGCCCAGTTTTCTTAAGCATTGCATATTTGAGTGATAAGAGCCTATCGTGACCTTTCTTGACCTCTGGAGGTCAAGCCATTGACCTGAGCGCTTAAATATGTGGAGTGATTTCTACTGAATTCACGCGAGGTTTCTAATGCACTTTGCAGATTTGCGCTAACCCCCATGTTTTCGGAGTTAGAGGGGCCATCGATGGCCCCCTGTGGGGCGAAGGTGGCGCCGGACCCCGGTGGGGCGCGGGTTAACTGACATGTAAGTGTTTTCATGTTTTGCTTTGGTCTTTATATTTCGATTGTGCATTCCGTTATAAATCAGAACGTTTGCTCCAAGTAAACATTCTTCCTCATTTTAACGGATACATTTGGCTGCCAGTGCATTTTCTCGTCGGTGATGACTCTCAACAAACAATAAACAAACCACCGAGTGGCACGATTCCCTTGGCATTACACTACGCAAAATTTTGAAGACCTTTTCACTGAGTTTTTTAACCCTGATTGTTACGGTAGGTTCTTGTGCCCCCCGCCCCCATTCGCCTGCTCCTACGGTTTTCAGACATGACCCGGAAAATTTTACCAGACCGGGAGGATGACCTGATGACCTAGGATCATACAATCTAGGTCAATGTCAGGCTCTCGTGACAAGCAATATACTTTTTTTGCCGCGAGGCTCAACCGCAGTTAGGGACCAATGGCAAGGTGAGACGCATGTATGTATGTACGCACGTACCTGTCGAAGGACGTTAAGATGTTCCAGTTGGGGCGCATGTCACCAAAAGCAGTCCGTTGGCACCTATCTCAGGTTATCGTACTTGTGCTGCACGGGACAGTCACTACCGCTGCAGATGTACACGAGCCTGCAACAGCACACGTTATTCACTGAAAAAGAGCAGAGAAAGCTCATAAAAATTTCAATCTCCTACCTTTTCTGCTGTCTGCAAAAAGGGAATGTAGCAGCTTCGTAATTTGATTTTAACTGCCAATTGATACAGCATGCCGAGAAGCCACTTGCCAGTTGTCCTGGAATTAATGTCCTCTAGAGCAGGACGGCGTGCTACCTAGGGCAGCATTCTCTTCAAAAACATTCTATAAATATTTTCACCATTAGCTTAATGGTATCAAAAATTTTCTACCAGTGACCGCAGAACGTTCGAATTTAAAGGGAATGTGGCACCTTTATAATGTGATTTTAACTGAGATAGCCAAGTTGTAAAGTAAGTCGGAAAACCCGGTACTCTATATATCATTTGTCTTGGAACTCGATATTTCCGTAGAAAAAGCTAAAACCTACCCGAAATATACCCCTCATGTATCTCTCGCCAGGCGGCTATTGTTGTGAGCTGCTGGTGTAACGGCATATGCTGACGTCACGATGAGCACCAGCCAATCGAAGCCCTTGAAGCGTTTCGAGTATGGTAGTGGTTCCCAGATCATGACATCATCCACAGACAGATATTTATTTCTTTTCCTAGAGGAGTATTTTGAAAATCAAAATATTGAGCTTATCGCACATTTTTTCAGAGAAATCATGAATGGTTTCATTATTTTCGGCTAAAACTACGCCTAACTACACTAAATTCCAGGATTCGACCAAGGTGCCACACTGCCTTTAAAGGTGGGCTGGGCTTTTCAACCCATTTATTTTCAGTCAACGCCATAGGGTTAGTGTTAAAATTTCTTATTTAAGGGAGACATCGTGTCCCAGTGCCCCCCGCCCATTTCCGCCGCCATTGCCTTCTACCAGACTTTCCTCCCATCAGATCAGTGGCTAGCGGGCGTGCACGCCCAAAAAATGTATATTACTGATCACATTTATGATTACTGCCATTGTTAACTTACAGATAGCATATGTTAAGACTTCAATGAAAAACATAAAACGTGATAGAAAACAGCAGTTTCTACTTATTTGCCTGCCAGGGCACACTTTAGTCGTAAATAGGGATTCCTGAGCGTTGAAAATCTTCGTAACACCAGCGATAGTGATATGTGTTGGTATCCAGGTCAATAGGGACCCAAACAGAGCTGACAGCATTAAGGCTCCACAAAATTTTGAGGAAACATTGAGGTCTCATGCAATTCATAAAGAGACTTTGAGACCACCATTTCCACAAGAGAAAAGAAAATGCGCTTTTAAGGCCTGAATGCTCGTCCAAAAATAATGGCAATCTCAATCTCACTCTAAGCTTGCATAGATGAATATCCGAGTTCATTTTTAAATAAGTCCATGGCCCGAACGCGCAATTTTGCGTCATTTCAAGTTTTCGCTGCTCTTCAAAAATAAGGGTCCTAAATAGGAATAACAGTAGTATTTTGGTCACTTTCCAGGGTCATGCTGCAAGTTTGGACCTGTGAGTTTTGGAGGTAATCAGCAGATTTTCCGACTAGAGTCAATGGCTTTGTAAAAAATAACGATACAGCTTCCATGTCGATACCATCTATACGTTTAGACTATCATTGCAAGTTGGTTGATATACATACTGACTATGTTTATCAGATGGTGACCTTGAAATGATTTTAGGTAAGGTCAATTGTATATTTTGACCTACTGTGGTCGCATTAAACAATAATCGATTCGCCGTAAGGGGAAGAGGAGAATGACACCTTAAAAATACCTAACTCAACCCAGTCTTGTATGACTTATCAGTAACGGAATAACATTTTGAGGTGTCAGTTTTAGTGTCCACTGCAATCACAATTTTTATTATTGAATAAGCTAAACAAATCAATTAAGGGTTTCATGCGAACAACAAGTTGCATCTTAAGCCTTGAGTGTGGATCCTTGATAATATTTTATAGTTTTATAAAAAAATAAGCTGAAGTATTAGTTGTAGGCGAGATAATGCACTGCTTCAGTGCTATCTTGGCCGATTACAACACAGTGGCGGTAGCTCCTGGTCTGTCGAAGGGGGAGGGCTATGGCTACCCGGTACCCCCTCCCTCACTCCGCCGCCCGTACGTTTGTCTGAGTGCATGTGACGTGATGCGTCCGTTTGCGCGCTATGCGTCGAGAGGCGCCCCCGAACCTCATGGGAGATTCATCTAGAGTGAAACGTCTTTTACACCAGCCTCAAGAGCCAAACAGGACACGGACTGTGGGAAGCGCGTGCGACGAAACCAAACAGCGCGTTCAGTTTCAGTTAGAAACCTCTCACTAGCCGGACTGACCCTTACACACTTCGACAATTTTACGCAAAAGTGTCTGGTATTTAGACCAGCCGACCCATTTTGCGGCCGGATTTGGTTTGGCGTGAAAGCATCGAACCAAATAATGGGTCATAAAACAGTGCCAAGTACTTTTGTGGCCGCACCAAAACTCTTGCCTGGTAGTTCGCGGTAGCGACCCGATGGTAAGGTGCGTGGTGATTGAGTCCAGCCTAATTTCGGGTGCTCGGTGGACACGCTATCACGTTCGCTAGCACAGTGCCCGTTCCGTATTTGTAATACCTGCACTGATGCACTCGAAAGGCACTCTTCTGCAACTGGTGAGCAGCGCCGTCTTTACTCCACGGAGGAGGCCACTCCAAGTCTACAACCCACATCATGCCATCTTCCAAGCTCCGAGGGGCCTCAGCTTGTCAGCGATTCCCTCTGCAGGGGGTGGGGATTCGCCACAAATAACGCTGTACTATAACGCCATACTCTATTCCGTACGCTATACGCTGTACGGAACATATAAATACCTACAGTTCTTTCCGGCTAGTCATGAAAAGCCTATTATTATTGGGGTCTCCGCTCTCAATGACCCAGCCCTCGCTGTGTCAGCCAGGGAGATGGCGTGGGGACCTTGGGCCAGAGACGCAGCTGCGCAGTGAGCCTAGTGCTGGCGGTCACCTCGTGAGGAGTTCGAAGTCCGCTACTGATAATCGGGTTTCCGCTGCACAACTCATGTCAAATTAAACGCAGAGCGAGACCTCACCTGCTAGCCTCGCTTATTAACCTGCTTGGGACCGTACCGACTTGTCATTATTGGTGGCATAGAATAATAACGGAGACTGCAAGGTCTGATCTTGGGGACACATTTTGAGGAATTGCTCAAATAAAGAACGCTATTGGACTTGTATTATAGGAGCGTTGTAATAGAATAAGCCATCGGTAAGACAGTGTAAACCTGTTGCACATGTAGATAATAATTGTTTTCAAATCTCGGCAAGTCGTATGTAAATAAAGCGTCATACAGCCTGAGTGACGAAGGGATATGACAGTTCTCTTTTAATTTTCGCTGCTAACTAATTAAAATAAATGGAAGAAATTGTGAATCTTGAGCTTCAAACTAGGCTACATTTAACATGTTTTTGACTGTTAACCTTCGCCCGGGTGGGGGTCTTTTTAGACCCCCTCGGGTTTTCCAAAGTGCCCAAAAAAAAAACGGCGGCGCACGGCACCACCAAACTTAGTCTAGCTGTTTCTTCATCATTTTTACATCTTTCCTGAAAATTTTAGTTCAAGGTCTCATCAGGTCAGGTCACCAGGCCAGTTGAAGTAACCTCACCTAAAAAAATGCTTAGGACTGCATAACTAAAAGGAGGGTTAATCGATCAAGTTGAAACTCATCCCACATATTGGGCCCACCAGAAGCTACAACACACGTTCCGGGATTTTTTATATTGGTGACCTAAGCTCATGTGCAGAGCATGACCTCCCCATTGTAAATACATGGGGAAAATCACGAAATGAGCTTTCCTCAGTAAGTAAGGATGGAATCAACTTCAAACATCGCTTACGACTTGCTCTTAGCCCATTTATGAAGTTGATGCCAACAATTTTGACTTGTGACCTTTGAAAGTTCACTTTAGGTCAAATAAGTTTTTTGGTGTTTTTCTCTATAAATTTTGAATGTACAAAGATAGAACGTTTATTTTGTGACCAAAGTGTTTGTATAATCACTGCAAGTCAAATGATATGCATCATGACTAAACCAGGTCAAGTTGGGTCAGACCGTTGACCTGGGTAGAAATTTTAAATCTACCTGGCATAGCAATATTATATATCATTCGATTCGTATTGACGAGAGAATTGCAATGGTGCATCAACTATGGCTGCATCTTGCTTGGTTTGGAAGGTGTTAGCGAAAAAGGAAACGCCCTTATACATGGGTGGCTAAGGACATTCCCAAGAACATTCCCAGTATCCAGTGACCTGTTGCTCCCTAGGCTTTAACCTGACCCGAAAATCATTGCCACTGTAAGGAAGGAGCAGCTCAAGAGCTTTCGAATGTTTTTGAAAATTTTTTTCTAGCTATCATAGTTTCTGAGATATAGAGGTTTTCTTCGTACACCTCATATTAGCGATTTTGACCTATTTTGACCTCTGGTGACCTTGATATTGACCTGACGAGAAAAATGACAGAGGTATTTTCGATATAATTTTTAAGAGCTTTCGATTGCCGTTTTGCGCTTTTTTCTAGCTATCTTAGTTTTTGAGATCGTGGGGGGTCTTTCTTAGCTCCCACCAGGGGCGAAGGTGGCTCGTACCCTCCACTGGGGACGGAATGACTTGTTGGTGTGCTTATGAAATCAATGTTTTTTTTTTAGAAAAGCTAGCATACTGATCCATACATTCATCTGTTAGTTTAGCATGGCTGGTAGGTATACTATCATCGTTTTTATCGTCGTCTACGATCCTAATCACGGTAAAGAATTAAACGAAACCCATGGCAGTTCTAAGGATTTATAATACGAATTTACCATACCTCCCGGGTAGGTAGGCATGTATATGCGTCGGAATAGGGGGTCCACCACACTTTTTATCCAAAAAGTTTCCGATTTCAGCTAGATTAGGAACGAATCCAAACATTTTGGAAAGTGACAGTGCGAAAGACGAAAAGAGCCCAAATCCGACGAGTTTTTGGTTCCAGAGGGAAAAACATATTGTCAGCAGTAAGTTGATGATTGGCCTCACTTTTTGTCGGTGGCAACAGACCCCGTTCAAGTTGTTTGGCAGCATTACGTCATCATGGCTGGAGCGGCAACACAGTTACTATGCAGGGCATTGGAGAAATTGCACCTTTCGAAGCTCTAAATAGCCTATTTTAGAACTGTATCAACAGAACTTATATGGTTGAACAGAAAGCTAAAAGATTTTATTTGTGAAACCATCAGACGTTTTGCAAAAACTCCAGCAAAGAATATTATTTTACAAATTTTCCAGAGCGTGTCAAAATAAGGACAGGTTCAGCACTAATAGCTGTTTGCAGTAAGACTAATCTCGATTTTGATTGGCTGTTGATTTCGACCTTTGATTGGCTGTTGGTGGTACCTGCAGCAGAAGACAATAAACACCGGTGATCTCTTCAGCGAAGGTAAATTTATTTCTCTCGGCTATTAAGTAGGCCTGAGTTGATCAAATAAATGCATGCCCTTCAACAAATTCTTGAAGTGTTATAATTTTTCATTAGACTTACGTAAAATACGCTGCTCGCCGTTGAGATCAAGGTTACTGTCAAATGGGCGAAACAAGTTGATTTCGATTTATACTAGATTGGTGCCAAATACGCCCAAACTTGGTATGTTCGAGCTGATCCTTCCAAAAACCTAGTAGAATCTCCTATAACTTAGTAGGAAAGGGCGGTGACGTAATCATGGGAGGACTATATTTAGTAGGAAACTTGGTTGTACCCGTAGTAAAGTACCCTGGGTGGCAACGCTCATGTAGGTGTGTACTCACATAAGACTGCTCGCGCTAAAAAATGCATTCCTAAAAAAAGACTTGACTCTGGTAAAATGGGCGAATGACGTCAGACCGAGCAATAGTGTCCGTCTCCGTCCTAGAGAGTGGCCCAGGACACATCATCAGATGCTGATAACGTTCCTGGTTCTGGCAAAGTGCTTGAAGAGTGATGGACAAAATTTATGCAAGGTGTTGTAAATTTTATGGGCTGGAAGTGCGAATATATTGGAACTTTTTCAAATAAAATTGAGTACAAAATAGAACAAATCCTAAACGAATAAATCCCCATCAGCATAAATTGGTTAAGGGTGGCCCCTGGGGTTCTAAGCGGGGAGACAACCCCTTCGCCCTCCCCCTTCTTGGACTCGTCTCTGGTCGGGAGAGATACGTGGGTCGCGTCCCTTGATTATTACTGATTAAGTATTGATACTATGGGTACTGGCTGTCAAGAAATGGCCTTAAACACTTTATGTGTCCCAAAGTTCAACATAGGGTAAAGTTACTGATGGTCCACTGAAGCTTTAATAATTCATATTCGAACAGTTACACAACTTTTCAATCCATACGGTATATTTCATAAATGCACTACACGCACACACTTGAAGGCAATGAATTGGTCTTAAAGTAGATGAGCATGTATGCCATTCCCAAAGGTTGAAGTGGGTAGTCAGCCCATTGTATGAATCAATTCTCCAACTTCATGTCTTGATCTTGAGATCAAGACATCGCACCGAGAGTTCGTGATCGCATTGGTGTGATACGCGACAGAAACGATAAGAGGGCCTGCCAATCGAGAACTGCGTATCAAGTAGCCTCTCTAAGGAGTCACCTACTTATCGTGAGACAGGCCAAGGGGGTGGCTAGTTCAGCTGACAAACCGGATGTGAGAAGGGGATCATAATTTTCCCACACCACGCCGCGGAAACTTACCTGCAAGGCTTGGGCTAGCATGTGCGCTTTCTTGGGGTGAGACCATTCTTAAGAGTATTGGTTTTCGGCCTGATTTCCATGCTAAGATGTCTAAATGATTGAAATATGCCTGTTTTGAGTACAAACTGATGTCCTACTCCTGCTACCCGTCACTTGAAAATTTGTATGTAACGGACCTCTCACCGCTATTTTGCAGCAATATCGACATATTGTATTGGTAAAGATTCCGGTACTTGTTTCGAAAACATCTCAATTTTGAAATGTGTTTTTATTAAAGCTAACAATCATGGGCTCGTGTTAGATGAAGAATCAGCCTAATGCTCATTCTATTTAGCAGAAGGTAAGAAATAATGAATCAAAAGTCAATATATTTCACCCAAGTGGCATGATCACGACTGACGGTGGCGAGTGAACCTTTGGCAATTTTAATTTGATTGATAAAATCACGTGGTTTGTTCATACATTTCAAGTTCTTAGTCCAGACAGGAAAAACTATTAATATTCTACCATATTACAAATACTCAACACACATATATGAAAATGAATCAAATAAAATTCATTAGACCTACTAATCTTTCATAGTTATTTTACAGTCATTTTGCAGCTACCGCTACTACGCTGCGCGCAACGTCCGGAACCTACTTCCTATCTGCGTTGTGATAAAACACTATAACTCACTAAATCATACTTCGAAACAATGAGCCACCCTCCTCCCTCTCCGGTCCTTCTAAACTTTTGGTATTGCATGGGTTTTAAGAGGATTCAGGAAGACATGATATTTAGATGTGGTTTATTATTGCGGATTTCAATCGATTCACTGATTTTAACTTCTGTGACGTCTTTGCCCAGCCTGATAATTTTATATCTAATTTGGTGTGGTCTATATTGGTGACTTGTGGAAGCTCGTTTTTTTAAATGTTTGCTGAAAGGTGTATTCTGAGTCTTGTTTTTTGCATATCTGAGATGTTCCATGAAGGATTCTCTAATCATGCGCTTTCTTTCATTAATGTAAATTTTGGAGCAGAGTTGACATGTTATTTCAGAAACAGAGTTCCCATGGTGGCATCCACCTTCCAGTCCCGCCATGCAGCAGAAGCAACGTCTGTTGCCGACAGGACATGGGGGTGGATCTAGAGTTGATTTAGTGGCATAATTGGCTAATGTTTTCCCGCTTAACCACGCGATCCTGAACGGTAATTTTGATGTTTTGACGGCCTGAGATATTTTAAGGGATAGGTCATCGTCTATGAAGGGCAGCCTAATGTTAGTGGCTCCTACTGTTTTGGAACGAGGCAGCTTCGTTTGGTTCTGCTTGAATAGTCTGGTTTTAGTTCGCTGGATCAAATTGTTGGTTACCCATTCATTCGAAAGAGATATTCAATTTTGCTCATACCCCGATTTTGACCTTTATCCGACCCAACCCGTTTGGCCTGTAGTAATTGCGAATGCAAAATTGGCTTTTTTTGCTTGAATGGAACGTACCGAATTATAAGGGAGGATAATGCGTGCTGCCATCGGCTTGATGTACAGTTATTGTACAGCATTTGCCGTTATGGTATACTGTGAGAGTTGTGTGAAGGAAGGCTATGCTATTAGTCTCTAGCTGGTCCGTTCGTTCGATTGAAAGCTTTAGAGATGGTTGGAAGCTGATTAGAGACTGGTAGAACGAAACCAAGAGCTTAGTCCCGTGGCTCCAGATGCCTACGGTATCATCGATGTATCTCAAATAAAGAATTTGTTGATTTTCAAGTAAATCAAGGATAAGGTATTCAACTGCACTCATAAAGGCAATGTACCGGTCGTAATGGGTCATAAAGACGATGACGACCGGTGGGGCTACTATTTTCCCATTGATACATCTGTCTTTTGTCGGTAAAACTCTTGGCCATACCTAAGGTAGTTTTTCTGCAAAAAATGCCGCAGAATGTCATCGGTGTCATATATCTCTAGTCCGAAGAAGTTGGTTTCGATGCTCTTTCATAAGGCTCAGGGTAGCTGAAATCACTTCTTCTATGGGTATGTTTATGCAAAAATTGGCTACATCTACGGTCGCAATATTACCTTTAGGCATTGCCTGTGAGAATTTTGTTTTGATTTTGGAAAGGTAAGAATATGTGTTCCCTATATGCGCCGGAACAAGGACTAGTAATTGTGATACTATTTGCTCTAGGAGCCAAGTTAATTTGTCTAGCGGATCTCGTTAGGCTGTTACAGTGAACTGAAAAAACAACTCCTCGAGCGTTTAATATCAATCTGTATAGTCCTAAGAGTACCCCATTTTTAAGCATTTGCCTAGAATTCTAAGTAAACCCCTTCTGACAACTAGCTTACACTGTAAACCAAATTGACGAGGTCCTCGTAGCGGATCCATGGTACCAAAAAGTCCGATGTTTCCCCTTGTGAAATAACCTGTTTATAGCCCTTGCGCTTACCAATGCCTCGTACTTTTCTGAGATGCCTAAGCCCCGGTTATATTACGAGGTTTTGAAACAAAACGTGGTCCTGGTAGCGGATCCATGGTACCAAAAAGTCCGATGTTTCCCCTTGTGAAATAACCTGTTTATACCCCTTGTCTTACGAATGCCTCGTACTTTTCTGAGATCCCCAAACCCCAGTTATGTTACGCGGATGTGAAAGAAAATATGGTCCTCGTTGCGGAACCGTGGTACTGAAAAGTCCTATGTTCCTCCAGGTGAAATGATTTGCTTTAGCTTCTTCCGCTTACCAATACCTCGTATTGAAATTGGACACGCAAAATCCCGTATCATCATCATCTTATCAATGCCTCGTAATACCTATTAATTGCTGCTTTTTAATTCCCGCAGAATAACGATGCCAGAAGCCCTACGAGTTTTCCGCACTATCGTGGTTTTAAAACGTCGCGGCTTGTTAGGTTGCGAGTGCCTCCTACGGCAATGACTCACAGATCTGCCTCGTGATGCTACGAGGATGGGCTATACCACTATGAGGACGCGCACTATACCCATATATTCATGTCCGATTCATAGGCGTACGAGCCATGCTTATTGTTAGTTCTTTCGCATAGTACTTGAGCTATAAGCATATGATGTACTGCTTTAATATACACACATCAAATGATGCAATATGTACAAAATATATAATGTAACACATGCTATATTTATACCATCTTAAGATAAGCAACGGATGCATCTCGTTTTTTACTTCACCAGCTTCAGGAATTTATTTCTGAGCCTCATCACTTAAGCTGGAGGAAGAAAACGAGACACATCTGAAAAGCCATAAAAATAACGTAAATATCATTGTTCTTATGAATTACATCCGTACAAACAATACAAGTGACGTGGAAATTTTATAGATTGCACTAAATCCGTTGTAATTAGCAAATATATTATATAATACAAAAATCAGCATCGCAATCCAATTCATCTCACACCATTATGACCACGAGAACAAATTCCTGCGTTATACCATCAGAACGCTTCATTCAGAACTTTGTGCGTTTTTGGGCAGCTTCGATGGGGATACAAACGGAGAGGAAATTTCCGCCATTGATTTAGTACGCTTTTCCCTGTTTTTTTTTTGTATGCCTTGTTCATCCTGTTTACATGCTGAAAATGTCATTTGACAATTGCAGTATGAACGTTTCACTCAAAGAGCTCCAGAAAGCTCTGCATGTTCACAGAAAGCGCTGCACAATGTGTTGCGTGATTACAAAGCGCACGAAGCACTTCAGAATGCCCGTCTGGAGGACGGACTGAGATTGGGACTCTGGTTCTTCCACCGTTCGTAGTGCTTACGTACATACATGCATGCATAGATGATAATACGTATGGGGGATGGATGGCTTAGCGGAAAGCGCGTCCGTCTACTGACACCAGTCCCGGGTTCAAGTCCCAGCGGAGCCTCTGAATAAGTCGATCTGCTACCCAAATCTCTCTCAACAGGGTGAGGGTTACCGAAACCGTATAATATTGGCGGCTTGTGCGTCGTTAAACCCCAACAATTATATGATAACACGCATACATACGCCATAAAGGCGGAACGGTAAAACAGTGTAGGCACACCAATATTTACGCATGCATCAGATCAGAATTTAGCTTGTGGTCACTGGCGGCAGAACTGGGGGGGGGACCGGGCCACGGTGCCCCCCTTTTAATAAAAATTTTAACACTAACCTTATGGCATTGACCGGAAATAATGGGTCGAAAAGTCCATGGTGCCCCCTTAAATTCGGACGTTCCGCCGTCACTACTTCTAGTCCTTCGTCTGCCATTTGAGTACAGACCCCTCACATGCTAAACTTAACAGGATTGCGCTGTCCGTTTACCTGACGTCAGGTGGAACAGTGGCGACGGTGTACCTGCTCTGCACGCACCCCACCTGCGCGCCCCGCAGTTCTCGGACTGACGACGCGGCGGCGGCGCCCTCCGAGCCGACGCCGCCGGGTGTGAGATGGAGACCTGCGGCAGTCCGCAGCGCGCGCAGTGGCGGTATCGCGAAATGAGATATTACATCTCACAATGTAGCTCACTCGGGTGCTGTCTGCCAACTACCGGATTTAATACGTCACTGCAAACAGCGCCAGGAGCATAACAGGCAATGAGGTTAGACTGGAACCATGAGTGTGGATCTTTGAAGGGGATTTGGGGTGCTCAAATTTGAAAAATTGTCAATAACCACCATAATGAAAGGCGATAACGTGATATTAAGCGCTATTTCCTTTCAGCTGCCTCATAGATCTCTTGAAGATCAGGAACCAATTCAAAATCCTTAAAATGAAAACCATATAAATTTAAAGGATATTGTAACACCACTTGAGCATCTCATTGGGCTGCACGGGCATCCCCCAAAGAGCTATAAATGCACACCCAGAGTTGGAGCAGATCGGTAAACACGTAAGTGAAAGGCAAATTAGATTACAATTGTTATGCTACTTTAGCCATCCAATCACTAATTAGCCCAACAAAAGACGTAGGTAAAGAGCATGCCTAATCACATCACAATGTCGTTTATGTGCTATTTAATTTATTTGCATTAAGTGTGATGTGATGAGATGTCTTATTTGCCTGTGGTTTGTATCCCATGTGCAGTTTTATTAAATGTGCTATTTTGCCTATGTCTGTTGCGTTTTTGAATTGTATCTTTATTTGCTAAGAACAATTCCGCACCTACGGTGGCTTGTCAAGCGCCATCGTAATGGACGTGAATTGGTGAAGGCTATGGAAGGAGAGGGTAAGGATTAGGATGGATGAGGGTAAATGAAGGTGGGATACTATTGTGGGCTTTGTGTTCTTGTGAACTCCGCACTCACGGACCTGTGCTCTTGTTACTAATGTGCTCTTCGACAGACATGTGAAAGACTAAAATACTATTTATATCATAGGACATTGGCGGATCCAGGAATAACTTTTGGATGGCCAGCCCAAGGTGTTGGGGGCTAAATTGAGAAAAAATAGCAAAAGCACGGCATTTCTCAAGAAACAAACGGCTAAAATTGAATCCTGTTAAGGGACCAAAATATACTACTTTAGGCTTTAGAAGGGGCCACGACCCCTTTGCCCCCCCTTGGATCCGCCTGTGTCAGAGATACTGAGGTGGGATCTGATTGTGATTTTAGTTATATTTTGCATATTTGAGCCCGCACGGAGCTATACACGCGAGACGTTGGGCTGATAAGTGATTAAATTGTTAAAGTAATCTGTCAATTCTAATGTAATTGGCCTTCACTTACGTGTCTATGGCTGGCAAGGCCGCCCTGCAGCAGTACGCAAAGTGACAATGAGCCTTTAATGGTGTGTTGAAGAGTAAAAATAGAAAGAGACCGTGAACAGAACTGGTTAGAAAATAAAAACTTTCAATTTAAAACCTACACAAAATCCCAAAACTGCCAAGTCTGGAGGGCAGAAGGGTCTGGCAGACTAGTCCGTTCTGGAGGTGGTGTCTCCCCCCCGTTGCGCCGCCTATGGCCGTGGCCCCACATTCCCCCACTTTTGTTCGAAGAAATTCCCAAATTCACCAAAGACAACAGTGAACTGGTATCCTTTTTTCTGGGAAAGGGTACGTATAGGCATACCCACGTTTTGTCTGCGGGAGGATTTTGTCTGCAGGAGGCTGAATATTGGACATGTTAACCCTTCATGTGTTAGGTATACCGCTCTTTTCTCCAGTGGTAACGGTTATGAATCAGATAGATTATTTTAGATGCTGGCAGTGGCCGATCCAGGGAAGCATTTCGGGGGGAGGGATAGGGGCTCGACCCTTCCCCTCCATTGCATCGGAACAGATCCCGGCTAAGCATTAACTATAGTCACAGAAAAATGTCGGGGGAAGCTCGAGCCCCCCTCCCCCTCCCCCTGGACCCGCCACTGGATGCGGGTATACCTGCGCCGGAACCACACTTCGCTTATTTCGGTTCGCTTTATATCGTAGTGACGAGCATCACCCAAGTATTCGAATGGTATGCGACGTGACTTTGACCTTGACCTAAGGTTAGGTTAGGTGGTCTAATCTAACCTTAGGATAGACCTTGACCTAAGTTCAGGGTTATGCGTGACCTTGTAAGGTTATGTCGGATATCGTGGAACTGCTTGGGTCAAGACAAACACATTGACACCTTGGGCTTTGCTCTAGGCCTATTGGTTCCCTAATTATAAGGGATTTTCTAAATGTGTCAAAATTCGACAATTTTGTGATCTCACAAGGTCACTATTTAACCTTGGGTAGAAAATTGTACTCTGTCGGAGAGTTCAGGTCACGGGCAACATGCTGCGCTTTACCGCGTCTTTCCACATTTCTTTGTTTTCAAACGGAAAGGGGTTGAATCGATCTGCCGGTGGGGCGAGGGAGTAAAATACCTCCAGTAGGGCAGGGGTTAAAATAACTTCCTGTTCTCGTAATAACAGTATATTGGGCCACCCCAAAGGTCCAACTAGAAATGGTTGATCTGCGACCTCTGTAAGGCCATTTGGGACTATCTAAGCCTTTCAGACATAGGTTCGCAGGAAACCCAGACAACTTCGCAGGACAACTTGGCCAGAAATGATGATAGATTTCACTTTGGTACCATTTCGCTTAGATTGTCATTACGAGTCGATTGGTATGCGTATCGATTATGTCAGACCAGATAATGCTCTTGACCTGACCTTTGGTTAGGTAGTTTTTAGATTTTAACTCAGCATGTTCATATCATACATCATTTGATTCGCCGTAACTAGAGGATTCGAATGACGCCTACATTATGGCTCTAGATGAACGCAGTTTTCGACCTCAGTTTGGCCATTAAAGGTCAGTCATTAACAGGCTATTAGAGGGAATGTGGCACCCGGATCGGACCCTGGATTTTAATTAGGGGTACGTTTAGCCGAATATCATGAAAATGTCTATTCTTTTTCTGAGAAATGTACAATAAGCTCAATATTTTGATATTTAAAATGCTCCTCTATGGTAAGAATAAATCTTTGCCTGTAGATGACGTTATGATCCGGCAACTGGTACCATATTCAATAGGCTTCAATAGACTGACTACTCAGCGTGACGTCGGCATGTCGTCACGTCGTCAGCTGACAACTGTGGCCGCCTGCTAGGGTACATTTTGGGTACATTTCTGGTAGGTTTTTAACTTTTCTCCACACAAATTTTCAGTTCCAAGACAAATGAGATATTGAGTACTGGGTTTTCCAGAATGCTTTACAACGTGGCTATCTCAGTTAAAATCACGTTATAAAGATGCCACATTCCCTTTAACCCTCGTCCCGGTGGAGTGGGGGGGTGTTTGAACACGCCCTCGGGTTGGGTCTTCTCAGGTCAGGTCATCAGTACAGGTCAAGTGACCTCACCTCAAAAAATATTTAAGGTGGCATAGGTAATAAAGGGATGAATCTATCGAATTGAAACATACCACATAATGGGCCCTCCGGGTGCTACAACATATGTTCCGTGATTTTTCATATTGATGACCTAAGGTCAAGTATGGACCATGACCTCTCCATGGGAAATACATGGGGAAAGCAAAAATTGGGCTGTATTGATGTAGATACAGCTGAGAATACCTTTATATTCTCCAAATCGTAGTATCCTGGGCCCCTTTCCAGGTTCATATTTTTAACTGTGACCTCTGAGAAGTCATCTGGGTCTACTTAAGCAATTTTCAGGCTTAGGTCAATAACTTTGCGTGGAATGATGATACAGCTTTTATTTTGATACCATTGTGTTTGGATTGCTAGTGCGAGTCGATCAATATGCATATTGACTATACTAGGTTAAGAAGTGACCGTGACCTGACCTGAGGTCAGGTCATTTTTGTGTTTTGACCTAGTATGGTCATATTATACATCATTCGATTTGCCGCGACGAGAGGAAGCGAATCTTGTCGAACAAGATGATACTAACTCAACTCAGTCAGACGCTAGAGCCAAAGAACTACAAAGTTTTTGTCACTCTAATGTTGTCACCAAATGTCACTTTTGTTGGCCTGTCATGACCTCAACATTGACCTGAGCCAAAAAGTGACTGATATAGTCTATTCATGAATTTGTACGAGCTATCCACCAGTGTTCGCGTTTTTTACACTATCCCGCATGGGTTGCCGAGGTCGAGGGGGGGGTTGTTCAAACATTCCCCTCCACAAGGGCGAAGGTGGCTCAGAGCCCCACCGGGGCGCGGGTTAAAGGAAGTCTCCTTAGATCAGGCGCGTCGGAACGTTTTCAAAAGTGGAGGGGCCACATCCGGCCACGCGTTTTGAACCCTGACAACAAGAGCTTTATGTGAGCCTCTACGTAAAATGGCCAGAAATCGCTATCATACCACGCAAGGCTCTTACGAGAAAATGTATTGTCTATCACAAACCACATCGGCACTTGAAGCTCCTCTGATTAAATTAGTTTCAAAGCTTTGTTAGTCCAACAGGAATGCAACACCATAGATAAGCTTTTAATGGCGGTAAAATACAATCATCAATACTTGGTTGTCTGCGCGCGTAAGTTTTTTTTCTTTAAAAAAACACCAAAAGCTCCGGGCTCCACCACGTTTGTAGCTTTTCGAGCTGTGACCTTTTGATGAACAGGAAGCTTTAAGCATAGGCGCAGCGACTATTTTGAAGTTGTGGGAAAGGGTCGCCGACGTCGGTGGCGCCAAAGGTGATTCGGTCTAACGCTTGATTTGTGACTGAAAACAAGTTATGGGAACGGTTGAAAATTGGTGGGCACTTTCCCATAGTTCGAAAGTTAGGGCTGCAGCCGCCACCACGGTTTTTGGGCATATGACTTAAAGTATGTCTAGTCACTGGTGGATCCAGGGCGGGGGGGGACATTAGGGTAATGCTCCCCCAAACGCTCGAACCAGGGGGCCAAAATATTTTTGGGTCCGCGGGGAAACAGTGTGGGGTGCAAATATAGCAAGAAAGAAGTCATTAGAGATGTTTAGACAAAACTGTAGGGGTTTACCCCTTTTAAACGTTTTTTATCCCCTAACTCCTCCAGTAAATTCGTATGGGTCGGCTAGGAAAATGCACCTCTACAACATTTCCACAAAGTTAAACCCCTGCAGAGAGCTTTCCATAGGCGGGC
Organism: Lepas anatifera; assembly: GCA_034440635.1. NCBI lineage: Eukaryota > Metazoa > Arthropoda > Thecostraca > Lepadidae > Lepas > Lepas anatifera. Next base: position 515,167 of record JAOTON010001592.1, on the reverse strand, counting down.
CCAGGATTGCCGATCGGTGGGGGCGCCATCCGGACCAGGGGGCTTCGCTCTTGGCCGGCAAAACATCAGGTGGGCGCAAAATCATATCGGGGGGCGCCGATTTTCGCATCCTGGGGGAGGGGTGGAAAGCGAAATTTCAGGGGGCGCCATCGACATATCAGGCGGTCTGCAAACTCCGCAGGAGAAGGCCGAGCATCCTACTGGCCTTTGCCACGATGTAATCTGCGTGAGGCGCGAAGGCCAGGCTGGCGTCGAGCATGACGCCCGAGGTGCCTTACCTCCGTTCACCGTTCTAGCGGTGTCCCATCCAGCAGGTGTGTGGTATGGATCAGTGATTTGCGCAACGTAAATAATATGCCATGACATGTCACAGAATTAAATTGCAGTCGGCAGATTTTGGACCATGCCACTAAATTTTTAATGTCTGTCTGAAAGGCGTCACTATCTTTTTTCAAATGAAATTTGAAGGCACAGTTTGAGGGCAAGCGCCGATTCCCCAGTCTTCTCACTAACATCAATACATTCGCTTATCGTTACAGTGGTGTCACACTGCTTTGTATTCTCTCTAGTTACGCTACTTTCTTCACAGCACTTGATTGACGAAATTAGACCGGTGCTGCATAAACCAGACGATGGTTCTCGCTAGTGAATACCGGCCTGATCGAGCATGTGCAGCAGTACATCGCAACATGACTCTCTCAGACACAGGCTCACGATAGCAAGATAGAGATATATTCACATTTCTTGACCCTGTATTGAAGATTCCTTGTCTTTGGAATCATGCTGAAAGACTTTCGTAAAGTCTGTACAAGTTTATAAAACTCCGATTTCATCTTTCGCACAAACATCTAAACGGCAAACACACCCAGATAAGTTAAAATAACTCAAGGTTTCTCCACCAGGAACTCCGGATCCTCTACTTAACATGATCCGGATCATTACCTATCCGCGTCGAAAATGAAGGCATTCACGTTACTGACTTACCTGATCATTGTCCTACTGACCTTACCTGTTATAACTTAATTGATAGTTGTCAGCCACTTTCTTTCAGCTTGGCATCTAGCGGAAAAGAGAAAAACTTTCAATGGTTTCTACAACTGCGATGAAAACACTTTGGAACGAAACAAAAAGGCATGACGCTTGTTCTAAAAGAAAAGCATGTTAGAGGCCAGGAGACTGGATCAGTGACTTAAAGGAGCATTAAACATTGTCTGAGAATAATCGTATAAATACCTATAGGCATAATCGAGCATAATCGTCACCAGCGATTATCAGGCGTGTCATACAGATTAGTGATAGTTTTAACGCGAGCCAAAACTAAGTGGACTGTACTTATGACACTGACATTTGTGTTGCAGTCGAATCAATCACTGAAATTCGTATTTTCTGTAATTTGAAGCATTTGAATACGACGGCCAAAATCCCCTCCCCGCTTAGACCTTTTGTCGGGTGGCAGGCAAGGCAAGAACCCCTCCCCGCCACCGCTTGCGTGCTCAGGAACGTCACGGTTAAACCGATCCTGCAAGTTGCTCCGACAAGTGCAAAGACACGGCCCAAACATGCCAAGCCCGTCGGGGTGCGACGTGGGAGGAGAGGAGCAAGGCTGCGGGCTGGCTGCTCCTGTCAGAGCTCCTCGGCTAGTGAGAGGGTGCGAATAATCCCACCCACGATTCTCTCAGACAGGGGAACTTATAATTTTGAGGACTGGTATGCACTGAGCCACCCGGACGGAACCTTACCTTCCGGGCGATTTAGCTCGAATGACACAGCGGAGACCGCACGCCCCGGCTCTGACCGCACTGGGTCACGTGCTCGGCCCGCCTCGGGTGCTGGACCGGCCGGCCTCCGCCAATCAGCGGCCGGCTCATTCACGGCAGCGCCACGTCCATGCATTCACATCAGGGGCGGACGCAGACCCGAGTTGGGGGGGCAGCAAGTTGGGGGAAAGGGTGGAGGCGAAGATTTAATTGCTCGACAGACCTAGTGTAAACACTTGTTTTCAAAAATCTATCCGGCCTTTGGGGGTAAAATAGTTTGGCCCCATTCCAGCGGTTTGGGTGGGTCCGTGGCCAGAATGCCCCCCCTGCGTCCGCCAATGATTCTTATGAGCTTTAGCATATTCATCAAACAAATATTACTATATAAATCAACTGCAAACGCTAGTTCTGACAATTTTCAAGCAATTGTGCAGGTCTGGGATGTTAACAGAAAGCCACTATTTAGGAGATAGGTGTACACGTAAGGTAACCAAGTCTGAAACTTTTCACTTTCTTGGAGGTAAGCGGAAGCAAGTCGTCGAGACTCCCTGGAGTCACCTCTTACGACACTCAAACTGCATTTATTAACAACGAAACGGAAATTTACCTTGAAACAATATGCTGGTTCTATTTCAACACATTTTGATAAGCCAGAGACAACATGTAGATGAAGGTTTTCGGTCATTGCATTTGAAGTAGTAAAGATAGAGCAAAAAATATTTTGGCAAACGGAATCCTCGCAGCAAGCAGAATCGAATTATATATAATCTGACCTTTCTAGGTCAAATCCGGTCAAATCTAGGATTTGAGCTGACCTGCAGTAAGGTCAAGGACAGATTAGGTCAAAATGCATCTGACTAGAACCGCAAGAATAAGGCAAACATAATTCCGTTAAAATAAATGCTATATCACCATCCATTACCAAGGTATTCAGTTTAAACAATTTTTTCATATCTTTCCAATGGAGAGGTCATGTCATGGCTCGTACTTAACCTTAGGTCGTCGATATCGAAAATACCGAAATATATGTTGTAGATCTTGGTGGGCCCATTGTGTGATGAGTATCAATTTGATAGTGTTGTGGCGGCGTATATTTCGTGCGAATTCGGTTAGCTCAGTCGGTAGATCATCGGGCTTTTAATCCCAGTCTCGCGGGTTCGATCCTCATTACGGGTGGATCTTTTTGCCAACTCTCAGCGTGTATGGTTTTTGGCGCGAACGGCGATTACGATTGGTACATTGTGGGTCACGTGACCTGGTCACGTGATCACGTGATCGAGCCGCGTGGCTCTGAGGCGATGTAGGGGTTGCGCCGGGGACGGAGAGCCAGTCAACCAGACTCTACGCTGCAGATAAGGTCTCACTCGGTTCCCAGCTCCCCGCCGGTGCCTCGGACCATCCGAGCGCCATTCCTCGTTACTGCCGGTGCCTCGGACCCTCCGAGCGCCATTCCTGGCTGTCGGCTTGGCTCAGATACTCTGAAGTTGGCGCCTACCTCTGTCTGGTGTAGCGCTTGTTTGTCAATACTGGTTTGTTAATGTTGTTCCATGCCGGCGTGTTGTGTAGTATTACCTCCCCTAGCGTTCGGTGTGTATTTATTAGTGTATTTATACTAGTAAACTCATAATAAATTTTAATTATATTAAAACTTATAATTTATATTTATACTTATATGAATTTAAACTTATACTTATACTTCATTTATACTTTTAAGTAAACTGATAATACATTTATGCTAATAGCAGTATTGCCTCCCTCTTTGTAGCGTTCGGTGTGTATTTATTAGCGTATTTATGCTAATCTTATGACGAATTTTGTTTGTATTAAAATTTAACTTTATACTTATACTTATAATTATAATTAATTATAGATTAAACTTAAAATAAACTCATCTTAATAATTTAAGAGTATGCTAATGCAGGTGTGTACATTCGGTTGGGTTTATTAGTATGTTATTTTAAACTTGTACTTATATCTTATTTATACTTTTAACATAAAGTTATAATACATTTATACTACTAGCAGTATTGCCTCTCCTTTGTAGAGTTTGGTGTATGTTTATTAGTGTGTTTATACTGACACTTAAAATGAATTTCATTTGTTTTAAATGTATACTTATACTTATATTTTATCTATACTTATAAATTAAACTTATAATTAAATGTATACCAATAGCAGTATTGCCTCCCCTTCGTAGCATTTGTTGTATATTTATTAGTGTGTTTATACTGACACTTAAAATAAATTTCATTTATATTAAAATTTATACTTTATACTTATACATATATTTTATTTATACTTACTTATAAATTCAACTTATGATAAATTTATGCTGCTGATGCTGCTGCAGCATCAATTTATCACAAGATTAATTTAAGTATAAATAAAGTATAAGTAAAAGTATAAAGCATACATTCTTATATGAATGAAATTTACTTTAAATATCAGCATAAATACGCTTATAAATATGCACCAAACGCCACAAAGCAGCAGCTATTATGATTTTATGCTAATATTTTGATAAATTGTATTAATATTTAAACTAAAACTTTATTACTTATACTTATACTTACTTATAAGTCAAACTTATAATACATTTACACTAATCATTTTGAATCATAAACTAATGTAGGTGTGCACATGCGGTATGTATTTATTAGTGTATCTTACCTTTAAATATATACTTGTTTTTATTTATACTTCTAAATTATACTTATAATAAATTAATACTAATAGCAGAAGTGCCTCCCCCTTTGTAAAGTTTGGTGTATATTTACTTGTGATTTATACCGACACTTAAAAAATTTCATTTATATTAAATTTTATACTTTATACTTATACATAATTTTTATCTATACAGCAGCAGTGTTACCTGGTATGGATAGGGAGCGTGGGCCATCAGTGACTGTGTCGTCACCAAATGTCAACTTGAGCTTGTTTGTTTGTTTTAAGTTGTTTGTTTCTTTGTTTTATTTGTTTGTTTGTTTGTTTGTTTGTTTGTTAGCAGCAGCAGCAGGCAGCAAGCAGCAGCAGCTGCAGATTTTTACATAACTATAAATAGGGTATGAAGCTTAATCTCGGGCCACAGAAGTGACTATCCCATTATGCGATGTTGTATATGGGGACATTTGTTGGAGATCCACAAGTGGTGCGAAATTGACGTCAATCAGTCTGTTTTGTTTAGTCCGCTGTGATGTATTTCTTTGGTGGCGTCTGCATAGTACTTCACCCCATGAGCTCCCCAGAGGCAGACCGAGGGGGTTCAGTCCAGACATGGCACCTCCTCTTCCCTCAGAGCAGGCAGTTTTTTCTTGGATTTGTATTTAGAAACATTCATAATACAGCAATCCAAAGGTGTGACAAATACCGCGGACTGCGCCCTTAAGCCCCAATAATCAATCAATCAATCAACCGCGGACTGCGGGGCGCCTCTTTTCCCGCTATTTGGAAACCCGGTATTTCGGTAGAAATTGATGTAGGAGATGATCCTGCCCGAACTCTGCGGCCCAATTACAATGAAAACGTAGACGTCGTAGTTCTTGATCGCGTAGATTTATCGGTTAATAATAAAAAATGCTGCCGCGTGTGTCGCAACAGATCCGGAAAGTGTCGCCTATATGTAAAGTCGGGGATATACAGATGGCGCTGTTGTGCCGATTTTAAGTGTATAGGTAGCGCAACAGCAATGGGTTACCCGACTACGAATTCCGTATGACCATACGGACTTTTGCCATACAAACTTTAGCCCTACAACTCATAAAATGCCGGTTCTGAGTAATAACACAGTGTTTTTATCTTCACGTGAGGGACTTCGAGCCGTTTTGTTGTAAGCTTATGGTCGGTAGAGGATCATCCGCAGACAAGGTCCGTTAGAGGCTCTCTTTGAGCCCAAATTGATCTTGGATCACAAGTATAGAAGTGGTTCAATAAAGCCCACTTAATTCAGCTTTTTGGTCTCATCATATTTTGTAACTGGTCTGAGAACTGATTTACCTGTCCTAGTTATCTCCAAGAGCTTGGAGATAACTAGGACGGGGCTCTCCTACATTCACCCGATAGTCCGAACTAAGATACTACCGACAGACTCTTATTGTGCTGTCTCAAGTACCAATTTGAAATTGATGCGACGAAAGAGAAAATCAAGAAAGCATATTCAGGATAAGGCAATGAACGTTTTGAACTGTCGTCTAAAAATTTAATCCCTATTTTGTATTGCTATCAGATCACCGCGACCACACCTTGAAAATGCTACTAAAGTGGTGTCCGCGCATAATGGCCATTGTGATGCCAGACTACAAGAGTTTACATGAACAAAACATGAATTTGAGCCCAGGATTCGATTGAGTTACACTTTTCCCGCCTTCCGGTTCTCCTCATTCTATGTTGCCAACTTTAACAATATCCTTGATTCGAAATCGTCCGAGCTTTAATGACTTTGACTCCGGTCAAAATTATTTATTCCGACTGACTCTAATCTTTACAGTCCTGTCTGGTTGCCCCTTCCTATCTCTTGACAGTGCCTATGGAGAATTGTAGTCGGGCGAGGGTCTAAGCAAATATTCGACCTCCGTAAAGGACGGGGTGGTGTTTTTGCCCCCAGGTGCAGTGTGGCTCACTGCATCTTTCACACACTGGGTATTATGTTCGGAAAAAGGTGATTCAAAATGTCTATTACCGCCCATGTAGCTCAGTTGGTAGGGCGCTGGGCTCCAGTCCGCTGCTCAGGTAAAAACAGTGGTAGTGTGTGTGCAGGCTTGGAATCGGTTCCCCCGAGACACTCCGGCGCTCAATATAGTTTACCCGACGCAGGTCGGCTGGCAACTGACTGGTGAGAGGGTGACCTTAGCGAGGCGGCCGTCCCTGTGCTTCGTGGGATGTTAAACTTTGGCTTCTAAATTAAGCCAGGAGTTGCTCGTTCGGATGGTGGGGTCGGGGTCTCCGTCACAAGTCCCTTGATGACCTTAGTGAGGCTCCGACTCCAAAAACCTAACCTGCAACAATTTGGGACAACATGTATGAAAAAGTCGGATATGAAATATGTTTGATCGTGCTGCGAGTTTCATATGCAGTCGCCGAAAATCGGGCGTCCTCAGACGTCCCTGGTGACAAAGTGTCACTCGATGCCCAACGCGTAATGCTTTAGCTGCTTATATCTATCGCGCCTCACTGTGTTTTGCAGGTTTTTTATACATTTTGTCCAAGTTGCTCCCAATATGGTTTCAGGACTAGGAGCCTCACTGAAGTCATCAAAGGAACTTTTACGGAGATCCCGACCCCACCACCCGAACGAGCAGCAAGAAATGAAGGTTTTATGAAATGTGGGGTTCCCACAATGAAGGGTTAATTTAGAACCCAACTCTCAAAAGCACAGGGAGGGCCGCCCCGCTGAGGTCACCCTTTCGCCAGTTAGTTGCCAGCCGACCTACGTCGGATAAATATTGAGCGACGAACCGTCTCAGGTGAACCGATCCCAAGCCTGTGTATGCACTGCCACTGCAAGTTCCTGAGCAGCGGACTGGAGCCCAACGCTCTACCAACTGAGCAGCTACATGGGTGGCTGAGTTTACAAGCTATATTTTTACCTTATGCAATCCGGAAATGAACTTAAGCTTTAATGAAAGAAAATGGGAAAAGTTAATGAGTAACGTGGCGAGACCGAAGTTGTTATTCTTATGACTGTACTTCACTCGTTAGCATCATACAGATCAGTTTATTTTCGACGTTTGCTCGTGCTCGATTTCTGGACGATGTGTCATAGCGTCTTCTTTTCCTCTGTTATGAATAGGACTTACCAATAACTCATTATGTGGGGAAGGGCTTACCAACATCTGTACACACCATGGGCGTCGAAAGTTGGGGGGGACGCATCCCCCAACTCTCGAATCATAGGGGTGTTCCCCTAAAAATTTGGGAATTTGGCATAGTTTCTTATTCCTATGACCTGCGTGGACCTTTGGGAATGCGTACTAATGAAGTGCGCCGCCGTTAGTGTTTTCAGAGACAGCCGATGCTACTCAAATTCGCCCCCCCGTCATTGCCAGTCTGGGCCCCGCCCCGTCCCTAGTAACAACCCTGTGGCCATGAGCCTACACGTACCCACATTGGCGGACGAGGGGGGCCATTCCGGCCATGCCCCCCCAAAGAGCGCTGGAGGGGGCCAAACTATCTTTTGACCCCCCCAAATGCCGGTGAAATTAAAAAAGGTGTTTACACTAGGTCTGTAGAGCAAAAAATATTCGGTCGCGACCGCCCCTGCGTATCCAGAGGTACACTTGACCATCTTCTGAGCACTGGCACTGTCGCCGTCCCTGGCTAGTGAGCGGACCGGGCTTTACTCCTCTGTTGGGTTCATAGCCCTGTTCCAGCTGTCAGCACAGTTTTGTCAGCACCAATCAGCGGGCCGCGTTGCGCCTACGTCACAGGACTGTAGCCTCTCCCCGGGAACTAGTTCTAGAGGTTTTACGGGCTGACGGCCTGCTGTTTGTGCTGATGAAAAACCGGTGCACGAAGTGCAGCCTAATATTTTTTAATGGTTTAAAGGTTTAAGTTCCCTTTGCTTAGCACAAACAAGAGGCGATTATGGCGCTGATGTTACTTTCTGGAGGAAAGGTTAGAGGTCCTGCTGACAAAACTGTGCTGACAGCTGGAACAGGGCTCATGCTTCACGGGCAGAGCAGCACCAGGCTGGCACCGAGTCGCCCAGCTCACCTGCGGGTGCTCCCACAGGCCGTGTGAGCGGAACAGGCTGTCCCGCGATAGTGCGTGATGTCCCCGACATCCGTGCCGCCGGCGCCGCCGACCGGCAGTGCACCACGGAGGTCCGCGTGGCCAGACCCACTGCAGAACGGTCAGAAAAGAGATAGCAATGTTGTTCCGCTCAGCTGTTCTGTTGGTGGTGCTGGGAGGCTGCGCCTGCATTCGACGGCCGCCGCTGCTGCTGCCGCCGCCACAGGGGGAGAACCTGTCGCAGCTACCGCCTGACCAATGGTTCACGCAGAAGCTGGACCATTCCCAGCCCTCGGACAACCGCACCTGGCAGCAGCGCTACCAGATGAACGACACGTTCTACCGCCCGGGAGGACCGGTGTTTCTGATGATAGGAGGCGAGGGCCCGGCCAGCGCCATCTGGTTGGTCACTGGCCAGTGGTTGCAGTACGCCCAGCAGCACGGCGCCCTCTGCTTCCAGCTGGAACACCGCTTCTACGGCAAGAGCCACCCCACTGAGGACATGAGCGTGGAGAACCTGCGCTACCTGTCCTCGGAGCAGGCGCTGGCAGACCTGGCGGAGTTCACCGTTGCCATGACAACGGAGCACAATCTGAGCTCCGATACCCGCTGGGTGGCGTTCGGCGGGTCTTACCCGGGCAGTCTGGCAGCCTGGTACCGACTCAAGTACCCGCACCTGGTCCACGCAGCTGTCTCCACCAGCGCGCCTCTGCTGGCCAAAACCAACTTCCTCGAGTATATGGAGGTGGTGACGGACTCAGTCACAACCAAGGCGGGTGTCGACTGCTATGACGATATCGCTGCGGCGTTCGGAGAGTTGGAAGACTTCTTGACAGATCAAACCAAGTGGGTCGAACTTTCGGCGAAGTTTCAGCTGTGTAGCGTTTACAACGGCAGCACCAGTCAGAATGTCTCCACGCTTGTCTCCAGTCTCGCCGACCTGTTCGAGGGCACAGTTCAGTACAACGAGGACAACCGCGGTTTCGAAGGAGCCAAGGACGCCAACATTACCATCAACACGCTCTGTGACGTTATGACCAAAGACGGGAACGCGCCGCTGGACCGACTGGCTACTGTGAACCGGCAGCTGCTGGCCGCGCACAACGAGCTCTGTCTGGACGCCTCCTACGACTCCATGATCGCTGCCATGCGTGACACCGGCTTCAACAGTCCCAGTAACAGCGGCGCGCGGCAGTGGATCTACCAGACCTGCACCGAGTTCGGCTGGTACCAGACCTCCGACTTCAGCCACCAGCCATTCGGACACCACCTGCCCCTCAGCTACTCCGTGCAGCAGTGCCTCGATACCTACGGACCCGAATTCGACGAGGAGTTCATCAACCTCAGCGTGTCGGCGACTAACGCCCGGTACGGGGCGCTGGACATCCAGGCCACACGGGTGGTGTTCGTCAACGGTGGCATCGACCCCTGGCACGCCATGGGGCTGACGCAGACCCTGAGCGCGGACCGGCCGGCTGTCTTCGTCAACGAGACGGCTCACTGCGCCAACATGTACCCGGCCCGCTCTGAGGACGCTCCCGCCCTGGTGGCGGCGCGCCAGAAGATCGGAGACTACATCGCCGCCTGGCTGGCCGAGTGATGACTGGAGGCCTGAAGTCAGGCGGCTGGAGGAGTGAAGAGCCGTGAAGGGGCGGCACACCCGTCCCCAGTGCGCGTCCGATCCCCAGTGATTTAGGTTTTGTGTAGCTTAGAGCAACGAGGAGCCATATTTGCAAATATTTTTGATTCAATGACAGCAAGATGTATGTTGACTTGGAAATGTAAGCATTCTCTCCATTGATGTCCATAGAGTCTTCAAAATAGATAAAGAGGTAAACACTGTATTGTGCCTAATTGTTATCAAATAAACAAGCAGCAGTTCCCAATGACAACTGTGTCAACGGTATATTGATATTTTAAAAATTATGTAGCCCCGGGGATGATTTGATTCGATTTATTGATACATTTGTATTTGACTTGGGCCTAAAGGATATATCTGATATCCATTCAATCTGAGACATTCATAATTGCATCGGATGAAAAAGTTAGCTATGCTCGAGAGGCATTGATACGTCCAGCCCATCTCAACTCTACCAAAGTGCAAAAGATGAAATGTGTTCATGTGAGCAGTCACATAGAACAAGGCGTGTGCAATGCTTGCTACAGTTTTAAGAAAATGAACGTTAGAAATGGTTTTTGGCACAGGCTTCATTGGTTGGTGTGTGCTCATTGTCAGGAGCAGCTGACAATGAGCACCAACAAATATAACCAAATCACAAATGGCGTAAATTTCATAAAGCAGGTCCGAGCCGATATGTAACCCCTAAAAGTAATGTGGTCAATGGCGATGGAATGGTTGAGAGGGAGGTAACTGTCCTCCAATTTGTTTAGGGAGCCCAATAGATCCGGTTGGGACCTTCTTGCAAAGGTTTCGTAAACTGGAGCCCTTGCCACGCCACGGCTGGTGGCCCAGTCGGCCACAGGTCGAACAGAGTGTCATCAAGACAATTTCAAACCGCGTATGTGTAATCCAAAGTTTCGATTATTGGCATAACAAATTGAATTTTCTGAACGTTCTGAACAATTCTGAGGCTTAAACCATGTATTAGTGGACTTAGCGTCAATTCTGTACCTACTCTGAGACGAGCGCAGTTTTTCATAGGCGGATACAGGATCACCGATCGAGGTAGTCATGGTCGAGGAGAGGGGGTGCTATCCCGACCAGAGGGCGCCATTTTTTCACGGCAAATCCTATCAGATGGGCGCCAGATCCCATCGTGGTGGCGCCGATACTCGCATCCTGGGAGGTGGTCCTTCTATGCTACAAGCACTTGGCTTTATCGAGGGAGTGCCCAGCCAACGTCGAGAGTTGACGTTGGCAAGGGCGTTGCGGGCCGTGTCGAGAGACGGCCGGCGAGGGCACGATTGTAGCAACGGTGACTAGAATGACCATGACTGTCCTTAACACGTACAGTGGAGAGGGGTCTGGCCTGAACGCCCAGTGGGTGGTCCTAAAGTGGCCCTCTTGAGATCTAAGAAACGAAGAGGGTTGCAAAAACGCCCACTTGGTGGTATATGGGAGCGATTGTGAACTACATTCTAGCCAAGTTTCATTGACCTAGGTCAATATCTTTAAGGTCAAACGAGGTCGTAAAAGTTGAATCTGGGCCGTGCTGGAGACCTATTGGGAAATGCCGTGCTTATGCGAAAAAACGGGAAAACAAAAAGCGGACTTATGTCATAAAAAGTTCTCACACAATGTGCTCTGACATTTTGAGGTCAGGGTCATTCAAGGTCACTGGCCTATAACCAGGGTAGGATCCAGACCAACTGTTTGAGGAGGGGGGGCAACAGGGCCAAAAATAAATGGAACCAGATATTTTTTAAAGAAATTCGACAAAAAATGGGGATCGGGTAGGGTAATTGCCCGGTTTGCTCCGATCTCCTGGATCTGCCAGTGCCTATGACGTAACAATATGACATATTCCCAATAATGTACAAAATAACTAGCACTGCAGCAGCCCTTGGGCAGGAGATGAGGGTTTGACCTTGAAAAAATACTTTTGACCTTGACCTTGACATTGCGTAGCCTTAACTATGAAGCCATAGCATAACATACGTCATACTGAATAATGCAATCTGACTGGAACACTGGCGTCAATGACTTTGGCCAGTGACCTTTGATCTTGCCCTTCAAGTTGGGTGACTTGTATATTTAACCCCGATTATATGACGTTATTACAGCCCTGAGAAGGCGACAAGCCTGTCAAACACAAACACCATGGTATCGGGGAGATGACAATAGGAAGGCCGTCTACATGAGGCTGGGGAGGTAGCTAACAATAGGTAACAGGAGCACCAGTGACTATGGCTGTGGCTGTTGGTTTCAAAGGAGTGCACAGCTGTGAAAGCTCTTGACGACAGAAGCAGCAGCAGTGGGGAATAACGGCAGAACAAATGTCAGCAGCTACCGTTCTGCCGTTATCAAGAGCAAGAGCAGGGAGATGAGTAGAAGTGGGAGGGCAACGGAGGGAAAACAGGTATTCAGTTTCTTTATTTTATATCCATGTCCATGCGCATCAAAGAAGGAAGGAGGAAGGAGACTGCCTTCCGTCTCTGCCTCATTGCGATGTTTCGGGTGTGACCATATTCTTTCTGTGAGTGGTACCAGACGAATATTCTTCGCACTTTTGTATCGTTTTGGCAGGGTCTGCTTGGACCGACCCCCTCCCTGAACGCCCCTGATTCCGGGGATATTGTGTGACCGGAACCGTCAGTGCTCTGCACGTCCGTTTGACGGCGTCTTTGTTTACGGTACGGCCCCTTTTCAAGTCGGTTGGGGCGGCGGTCAGTTGACCACGGTCAGCGTGATTCGGAACTGGTGCCGCTCGGGTACGGCCTGGCGTGCGTGCGTCCTCGGGCAGTATAGTGGAGGTCACGACTCGGTCCGTTACAGCTTCATGAAGTGGTCATAGCATCCGCTTCCTAACAGAATTTCGTTTTTGTTGTGCCCACACCAAAACAGCTCTGAGCAGGCGCCGGCACCTGGGCACGCGTGTGAGTACGGGCGAGTTCGGCGGTACGGCGGGAGTGTTGAGCTGAGTCAGCGGGGGCAGTATGACGGCCCTGCTGGAGCTCTGCACGATCGTGGGCCTGCTGCCCGCCGGGGGAGAGCTATGCGACGGCGTGGGAAGCACCGCCTGCGTCTGCGTCAGCCAACAGGCCGGCGTCGTGCGCGTGTGCTGCGCCAGCGACTCACCGCCCCAGGACGTAGCGCGCTTCCTCGAAGAAGAAATCGACCAGCACGTACGGTCAGTGCCACCGGCAGGCAAAGGCTGCATAAGGGGAGGAAACCTGGGTTTGCATCGAAATAGTTGGGAAGGCGATGAATATAAGTGCTCTCCACCTACAGGCTCCACTAAGTGGTGGAAACTTATTGGCATCAGAAGTTCCCAGCACTTACGTTATGATTGAGGGTAGATGTTCAGGTATATTCTGCCACCCCCCCTCAGCGCCAGGGAAGTTGTGAGAAGCAGCTGTTGTACTCTATAATTCAGTTCTCACGTCAAAACGAGACCGTTTCCCAGTCACACTGCTTCTGCTAATGTAAAAAAAAACCAGGACACCACCTACCTGGGCTTTTTCCTGATGGTAGTACGCTTTTATATGAAGACTCCAAATATATATTCCGAAAAATCCGTATTTCGCGCCTTTTTTGTAATCGCAGAGTGTTGTGGGAATGACCAAGGACCCTAAAAAGATGATAAAACAGATGACAGGAAAAGCGCTAAAAGACTTGCACCCTTAAAGGCCAAAGTCCAGACACTAAAACGTCTAAACTCTAAAACAAACCAAAAAGGCTAAGTCAAGGTAAAGATAAGAAAAACGTGAGATGAGGTAAATACAACGTATCGATCTTAGACCGCCGTCAGGCGAGGGAAGCGGGGTGGAGGTGGCCAGAAGCCTGAGGAAAAAGTTTACCTCAGGCTTCTGGCCACCTCCACCTTGCACCCCTCGCCTGACGACGGTCTAAGACCGAAACGTTGCATTTACCTCATCCCACGCTTTTTCTCTTTATTTTTACCTTGACTTAGCCTTTTGGGCTTTCTAGGGTTTAGACGTCTTAGTTTCTGGACTTTGGCTCTTTAGGCTGCAAGTCTTTTAGCGCTTTTACTGACATCTGTTTCATCATCTTTTAGGGTCCTAGGTCATTCCCACAACACTCTGTGGCTTATGGCACCCTATCTCCAGCAAGCCTTCCGAGAACTTATTATTCTTTGTAATCATCGGATGTTTTTTTAAACAAAATGTTTGACCCCAGCAGCTTCCAAAATATTGAACGAAAAAGTATCATGTTTGACGTTTTTTAACCACTGAAGTACTGAAAATCCAACTATCTGCAACCACTATCATTATTGAAAGCATAGAATCTGTAATTTGGACAGAAAGCTGCAAAAATCTTAACACAGAAGCCAATGTCAGATCTGTGGCCACTCTGCTCTGTCTGGACGGATGCACAGTTTGCTATGAAATTCAGCATCGGTGTGGATTTTTCTTGCGAGATATGTTTGATCAGATGTTAAAGCACGATACTGTATGAAGAAGGTTGCAAAGAATAGAACCCTTAAGGGCGTTAAAAATATATCTCAAATCCAGCTCCATCAAACCGGCCGCAAGTTCAATATTGTTTATTGTGTATTGTTTATTGAGCATAATCGGCAACAGGTATGCACCCACTTATAGCTGAAGTCGAAGTCAACATCGGATGAATGAACATGAGACACGTTGAGATAATAAGATTATAAAATTGTACAGGTCAAAACATTTAAAATGAACAGGAAAAACACTGCACTTCACCTCACAGAAACAAATAAATCTACCGCACTTAAAGTGAGCATTTAAAGTGGATGGCTTCGTATATGTTTCTTGACACTGGATTTAAAAGCTGCTAATTTTGAATTTAAAGGGTCGTCTTCCGGATGTCGCATAACATGACTGTTAAAACACAGCACCGCCCGAGAAAACAAACCACGCCTTATTGTTTCCACGCGTGCCACCGGAACATGGAGCAATTGCTCTCTCATAGACCTGGTTCGCCGCTGAGGTATGTATGTACATGTAAGGGGAACGCCTCGAGCAGGGGGGCAGAGTCAATTTTCACGAAAATAACTTTTAAAAACAAAGCATACATCATACTGTTGCCTCCTCTGGGACAGGATGCTAATTTTAAAAAGATTTAGAAGATCGTGATGTAACAGTGAATTCGATGTCCGAGTTGAGTGAATGTTTGAAGCCAGCCACATAACGAATTTGTGCTGAACTTTTTCGATTCTGTCCAATTGGCACTTTGCAGCTCCGCCCCAGATGACGCAACCATATTCAAGAATTGATCTAACATTTCCAAAATATGCAGCCAAAATAGGATCTGTCTGGAACTCTCCTCCCATTCGACCTGTCTCGAGAGAGAGCGAATCAGAAGTCGCAGCATCCTATTGGCTTTGCCAACGACGAAATCCGCATGATCAGAAAAGGTCAATTTAGAGTCCAACCAAACGTCGAGGTCCCGAATTTTCGCTACGTGATCTAAGGAGACATTTCGAATTTTGTACTCGGATGCGACAGCTTTCTTTCTAAGAGTAATTCGAAAGGATTGACACTTGGCTGGGCTTAAATTCAATTTCCAGGTTTCGGACCACGATACCAGCCTGTCCAGATTCTCCTGGAGCAATTTTGCATCATCTGGGCAGGTAATTTTATGAAAGAGCTTCACATCGTCGGCAAAGAGCAGTGACTTTGTTCGTATTTGGTCTGGAAGATCGCTTATGAACAATGCGAACAGCAGCGGTGAAATTTGGCTACCTTCCGGAGTCCCAGAGCTAACTTGCGACCAGTTCGAGTGTTTCCCGTTAATGACAACCCGCTGTTTTCGAGAACCAAGATACGATGCGATCCAATTTAGAACTGGACCAGAAATGTTGTAAGATACCGGGAGCTTATAGATAGGGAATTTATGATTGACACTTTGAAAGGCCGTGGAATAATCAGTATAAATTATGTCAGTTTGGTGCCCGGAAGATATCGAGTCCCACGCCGTTTTTAGCTATGTTGCCAAAGTTGTGTCACATGACCGGCGTGGAACGAAGCCGTGTTGATTCTGAGATAAGACTGGTTGTACATGAGCTAGCAATTTTGAATGCACATATTTTTCTAGGAATTTTCCAAATATCGAGAGAAGTGATACACTCCGATAATTTTGTGGTAGTTTCTGTGATCCTTTTTTGAAGATAGGTACAATATTAGCCTCCGCACGCCTGCTCGGAAATATCCTCTCGTTCACGGACTTTTTGAAGAGGATACAAAGAGGTCGGGCTATTTCATTCCTACACTCTTTAATGACCCTAGCACTCACATTGTCTGGACCGCACACCTTATGTTCTTTTAGATAATCTAAAATGGCCCTAACTGTTCCTTCCGATATCTAGAATCTATTCAGAGATAGCCCGTACTCGGTAGCGGTAGGAAAGAGCAAAACTTCCGAAGAGGTGAACTTTGCTGCAAATGCATTATTCAACGGTTTGCCTTTTCAGTGTCTTCAGTGACTTCTCGGTGTCCATCTGACAAATCTGGAATTTTACTTTTGCATCCTTCACGCACTTAAAAAATGACCAAACGCGTCTCGGATTCGTCTTAAAGTTCCCAATCATACCCTGTAGATACTCAAAATACTTCTGGGAAGACAAACTTTTAAAAGTTCTGCGTTTTTCTTCAAAATTTTAGACTGTCGCATTACTCCTGTCGCGTTTCATTCGATTGAAGGCTGATTCCTTTTCCCGTAGTGAGCGCCTAACCTCAGCGTCGAACCAGGGAGGATAACGGCGACGTAACATGATGGTTGGCACGTGGTCATTAATGGCGGCTTGCAGTACATCATAGAACATTTCCACGGCGGCTTCAATGTTCAAATCGAGCAAAGCCTCCCATGGCACAAGCTGCAATATGTCTAGGGAGAGGGCGTTAGATATGGTACCTGACCAGACGATAACAGAGCTTGTCTGTTAGTGTCTGTTTGTCTGTCGGACTCTCCCCAGGCCGAAACAAATCATGGACACGTAGTTTTGTTTATCGTGTCTCATTGCAACATCATCTTTTACATTTCTGTTTTAACTTAGCAATTAAGATATCATGATCAGGCTTGCAGTTCTCTTCAGTTCATGACGATGTGCTGGAGCACTAACATTTGGAAAAACTGACATTTGGACGATCTGCTGGAGCACAGTGTGTGGCAAAAACCTGCTGATGCGAATACATACATACAGACATATGTATGTTTAGGAGCTGGCGACTGCCTGAGGGCAGAAGCAATAGATGATGGGAAGCCACCTGTCCGGAAGCCGTATCCCCTGATCTGTTGACGTTAATGTCGTTAGGTTTAATGTTAAGATTGATAATCGACGACCGACAGCTGTAATGCAGGCGACTCGAGCAGAGCAGTAGTCATTTGTTCCGTGGAGAAGAATCTGGACCTCGTCTTCTAGGGTTGCAGTTTTGTTGTCGTTAAAGGCCGAAGCCTTAGATTTCGATCGGAACAGGCCTCTCCAGCTATCCTGGTGTTTTCCCTGCTATATCATCACTTTTCCGTGCATTTTTTCTGTAGTGCTCCATGCACATTGATTTTAAACGTAAGTTTTATCGCGGTGGGGCTACTGTACGGTTTTGTTGTGCTTGTGATAATTACCGTAAGCCATTCAAAAAAGTTTAAGTCAAACTTCACTTACCATTTTGAAACAGAAGCGCCCGCCCGGATATCGCCAATAATGACGCTTTTCTGGTAGGATTACTACTGCTTTCTGTACATACCTACGATGGCATTGGTGCTGGATCCGAATATTTACGTCCAAGGGATATCAACCGGCTCAAGTGTCTTTCCCCGGGAGGGCCTCGTTGCGTCACTGTGCTCAGCGCTTGCTGCAATTGTTTACATTGACTGCGAGAAGTGGGCTGCATATTATCTCGTGGAATCCTGCCGCCAGTTTCGTTTCATTTCATTTATTCACTTAGATCAGCAGCAGGTATTGCACCCAGTAACAGCTAATGCCATGAGGACGTGAGGACAGAAGACGACAGGTGAATATTTACAATGATACGCCTCTCAATGGTGGTATGCACCGTAACACATATGATGGAGTTTATTCAAAATGGTATAAGCACAACTGAAAACAGCTCAAATGCCTACGGAAATGGCATTTGTATCGCACATAATAGTAAACTTTCCAATATAATACCTACAATTTGTGATGCCAACCCTTTCCCGTGAGACATTGGTGCTATAGCTTCCACGAGAAAATATACATTTTTGTTCTAATTGGTGGAGGTAAAACCACCGTTAGAATACAGCGAATGAGGTTTTGGCTCATGCGTAGAAAAGTGCATTGGATTTGTCCAACAGATTACGCTTTATCCTGCACAGTTATGCAGTACAGCGCTCTAATAGCGAACAAAGTTTAGCATATGATTAAACGAGGTTTATCAATCATATATACAAGTTAGTGGCCGTCTCTCTGGCTAAGGTTCATGAAAAAGCACGGCTCTGCGGACAGCACTGGACGGCGAACTGTGGCCATCCCGGCCTGATGGCAGTGCGTTTCATGCCTGTAACGCACTTATCCGACCTCCGCAGCAGACGGCCGCCGGTGTTTTGGTTACTTAGCTACCACTGAGATTGTGGAATGTGGATACCATGGTATAAAAAAGTAAGATCAAAGCATTGGTTGCTAAAAAAATGCAACGTTCTACTGTTCCTTCCACGGGAGTACAGAGCAAAGCAAGTTTCTGGGCACCCATGATGTAATATTTCTCAACAAGGTAAATTTTAAGACCATGCTTCTGTTATCAATATTATTGTATTACGGTCTGTCATCAGCAAGAAAGCTGAGATAGGACTGTGTTGCAGGACTGAAGCTCACGCTAAAACGCCTGCCAACATGTTTATGAAGACTTCCTTCCCAAGGCAGCATGTCCGGTAAGAGTACGCAGTAGACCATTGTGTGCGCATGCTTAAGAGATAGGCAAATCTATTTTCGCTCGGGACAGCGTCCATAATTCATATTTGGAAAACCAAACATTGCAGCATAGTTCTTGTACATTTAGAGCGATATAAAATTCTAAAATCGCCTAGTTTGGTGACAAAAAAACTTCGCGACCTGGCTTATGTACCTAAAGCACAGCGGACATCAATGCATACTCCAGCCTCCTCTCTTGCATACTCTTACCGACTCACTCCGGCAAGAGCACGCACGTAACTTTTTTAACTTTTTATTTTTGATGGGCTTGTGGCGAGTTTCTTTCAAAGGCATCGAGATGAAGCATGGACCATAAATAGACAATTCTTCAGGTAAGCAGCCATATAAAAGTTTTAGCTGTTAGACATATAGTGAAAGCCTTTAGAAATTAAGTGCGTGCTCTTCCACGAACTTCCCCTATTTAATCAAATATATCAATGAGAATTGCATGGGGGCATCAGCATTGCTTGTGTCCTCATGTGTTCATGTTTTACGCCAACATGGTTTCGTTTTTTTAGAACAATACATAAGAACACGGTTAGGTAAAATTAGGCGTAGAGTATCCCCTTTTCTCCCAGGCGCTGGTAAATTCCTGCTCTGGCATCGGCAGAATCAGTCATCCTCGCTGGTAAATTCCTGCTCTGGCATCGGCAGAATCAGTCATCCTCGCTGGTAAATTCCTGCTCTGGCATCGGCAGAATCAGTCATCCTCGCTGGTAAATTTCTACTCTGGCATCGGCAGAATCAGTCATCCTCGCTGGTAAATAGCCTTCTCCGGTCGTCGGCAGAATCAGCCACCTGCAGATCAGCCAGACCGAGTGGGGTCCCGAGTTTCCCCAGCAGCTCTTCTCCGGTACAACGCCGCCGGTCAACGAGCTTGTCCTGGAGAGAAACAACATCTCTCACCTGGCCGCCGGCGTGTTCACCGGGCTCAACAGCACCGCGGTGCTGAGGCTCAGCCACAATCAGCTGATGCGTCTGCCAGCTGGCGCGCTGGGTCAGCTGCCGCGCCTGCAGACGCTGGTGGTCAACAACAACACCATCCGGCGGCTGCTGGCCGGCGACCTGGCCGGTCTGAAGCAGTTGCGGTACCTCTCACTGGCCGAGAACGGGTTGGAGACGATCGAGCGAGGTTCTCTGCCGCGGGGCCTGCGTCAGCTCAGCCTCTTCAACAACCGACTGGGCACGGTCAACGGGGCGCTGAGGTAAACGCCCACACCAGCAGGTGTGGCAGCACTGTGCTGGTATGTTCAATGTTCATTGCCGCATTGATTACCATGCGCTAAGCATCGGAGGTGAACAGTGTATGAGAAGGCATCTAGCACCATAAGTTTATAAAAATATGTCCTGCTCTATGATATAGGAGAGGTGTACAATTAGAAGGCTGACCTTAAGCCTACCCTGACAAAAAATGTTTACTAACTGGCATAACAGCGGGTAAAATTTGACGCCCTTGTTAATATCAGGAAGTCTGTTTCTAGCATGCGTAGTTGCATGGCCAAACAGTAACATACTGGAAATGCTCGGTCGGTTCGGTGCGCGGCTGATTAGGTTGGACGCTATTCCGTCTAAAACGCACGCCGATTTCTTTAAAAACTCCGACTTTTCGAACGAGCCGCGGGGTGAATGTGAAATCAAGGGTTTGCTCTGTATGAATTGCAAGACAGTTATCTCAATTCGTAACCTGCCGAGTTCCCCTTAGGATTACGATAGTGTTATAAGGTTTCTCATAAAATTCCTTGTCAAAAATAATATTAAAAAATGCATTAAAAACAATTCTGCAGGGACCTCTTCGAGATGAACTGGCTGTTTGTTGCACGGAATCGGTTGACGTCTTTGGAAGACCAGCTGCCGGTGGGCGCCCCTCTGAACGTGCTGACCGCCTACGAGAACCGTCTCTCCTCGCTGGACGGGCTTCAGGTGAGGCTGTGAGCAGAAGTTTCTAATAAATTATAATCTGCGTTCCCTTCAACGCCAAAATTGGTTTCATGTACTCCATCGTTCTCTGATCTGCAACCCGCGCTGAGTCGATCATCCCAAGATCACGGTTATTATGTCCTCGGAGTCATGCCCACTAGAGGTGACGCTAGGGACATGAGTTGGGCAGGACAATATTTACCATTTTCTTCTTGTAGGTGTTAGCTGTACTTGATAATTCTGCATATTTATGAAGAAATATGTATGACGAACTTTTGTGTTTTGCTGGGTTAATGCGTAGTTTTCATGGATTCACGTCTCTCAGCCTTTAAGGGTGCGTTATCAATGTTAACCCTATGGGAGCATATTTCGTGAACTATCTCGTAAAGTAAGGTGGCCATCGTCGTGATTTTTTCACCAAAAGTAGACAATATGTGTATCTTTACGGCAGTTGATATTTCAAGCGTGACGCATTTCTGGTTTTTGTACAATTTGACTTTCTTTTTCAAATTTCTCAAACTTAAAGTTTGAATAACTTTTTACATAATATAATCATTGAAACAGTGTGAGTGGGCCTATGTTCTAGGAGCCAGTCTCCACAACTCTGTTGTTGTACTTTTTTATTTTTGCTTTATAAGAAAGATATTAGAAGCTGAAATTTGAAAGCGTTTTCCAAAAATTCAGGGTAAAAATCGGAAAAACGGAAACAACAGAGTTTTGCGGCTATCTCCTCTATACAATTTCCATACAGAATCAAAACCAAAAAAGGCTCGGCGAAAAAGTTATTTCAAGTTTTATAAAACTTTCCCAATAGATGGCGCTGGCAGTACCAGATTCGCATGAGTCGCCGCTGAGCCAGGTCTGTTCATTCATGATTTGGTGAATGGGACAGGAGCAGTGGCATTACAAGAAATACTTCAAGGTGGTTGATAGCAGAGAAACTGCAGTTAGAAGCCAAAGTAAATATATTCAAAAATTTGGATAGGAAATATTGAACAAAAGGAGAGCCTATAGCCTGATCACCCCTTGGCTACGCCACTGGCACACGGACACCTGTTTACCGGCGTGACCGGTTCCTCTGCGCCTCGGGCGCGCGCCAGTCACGTGGCAGCCGACTGAGGACGGGATCCGGCTGCTGAGGCCCTGCTGAGTGGATAAGGACGTCTCCATTGGGCAGTGCCGGATCTAGCCGGTCGGTTGGAGGGGGGGCAAGGCAAAGTCGCAACAAACAAAAAAACGTCACACAGTGAAAAATGTTGCCGCAATATAATTTGACCGTAGCTTTTGGGAATGCCCAGGACGAAAGGCAAAAAACCATCACGGGGTGAAAAATATGCGCACAAGATGCTTGTTTTTGCTATCCACGGCCCAATGCTTACACTGAAGTTGACTGGTTCTGTTTGAAGTTTAGAGTTAAGGGAACACAAATCTCGGTTATGAACTCAAGCGGAGTCGAGGCAAAAAGGAGGTCGATGACTTTGTGGGGGAGGGGAAGGCACAACATAGTTCTACCCGAGCTTGTCCGTTTGGGGGGTAAATATTTTTTGCCCTCCCCCTCTGGATCCGCCACAGCCATAGAGTTTCCATGAACTTTGACTACCGTGTTGTCGAATCAAATATTTGAAATGAGGATATGAAGGAATTGTAAAAAAACAATGGGATTCACCCTAATTAATATTACATCATCCCGGTCATCAAAACTGGTTCAGTTTTTACCACCCCAAAATTCAGTCATCCCCGCAAGGTGTTTTCTTATTGGATCGATGGTCTAGACGAGCGAGAGGTGAGCTACAATGATGTGTCCAGGGTAAAGATCGAGAAAACGAAAACAACAAAGTTTTGTGGCTATCTCTTCCATACCATTCCCATACAAAATAAAAATTAAAAAAGGCTCAGCGAAAAAGTTTTTTTAAGTTGTATAAAACAGTTTTCAAGTTTTATAATAAAATCTACACTTCTGTCTTTGAAAAACTTCCAAGAATCTAAAACGGTGCATCGCACCTGCTCGTACCAAGAAGTGAAATCTAGCTGCTGATGTTTTATCATTTTAAGTCCGCCTAACAATTTGTTGTCTCTCAAAAACCATGATCAGTGCTCTTACAATTTCCAAACTGAGACGAAAGCATCAGACTTCATCCGACCGATTGTCCAATCATGATTGATGATATTTCGGTAACTTCTGTATTCCATTAACAAGAGAAATAGCTACTTGTCTTGTGAAATAATATCGTGGTAATTAGACGAAAATAGCTAATTCGGGCTTGCAAACGTCCCCCCCAGAAAAAATACTCGGGAATTTTAAAATGACTAACCGACCGAGGAGACAGAGAGGGGGACAAAAGGTCCGACGGGAGCGTTTATCTCTACAGGGGAGCATCGCTCAGGGGGTGATGTTTTCATCGAAAGCAGTCGAAGTGTAGCCCATAACAAAATTCGAATATTTTAGTGGGACTGATGTTTTAAATCCAAGCAACCATGTATTATTGTTGTGCTATAAAACACAAAATGAATAAAATAAAGCAATTTGAAATAAGGCAGGAGGAAAAAATTGGAGCAACACTTCTCAGTTATCACACATTTGTATTTACTAAGAGGCAGGGCCGTAGCCAGGATTTCGCTTGAATTCCCTGCGACAGCGCCACAAGAGCCCTGATGGGTAACAAGGGCCCTGCTTGTTACAGAATAGAGTGCTGAAGAGGGCTTGAGAGTGCGCTGTCTGGTATGAAATTTCAAATTTGGTCACAGATCATAGTGGAAGCGAGCCGCGCTTCGCGCGGTCCGTATCCTCTGGGGGCCCTTCGGGCCCTAAGGGGGGCAGCTGTCCCTGCTGCCCCCTCCTTGGCTACGCCCCTGCTAAGAGGTCTCAGTAAAACATTAATGGGGCTTTGCGAATTCTACCTATATTTTTATATTACGATTGCTGTAATATCCCAAATATATGATTAACTAATAAAGCATACACAGCATGATCAGGGGTACTGAGCATCATACTAAGCCGATGGCTACCACATGTTTTGGACCAAAAAACAGTCAATTATGTGCAGACCCTACATTGTCACAACCATGGATGCAGTTTTTTTGCCTATGCAACAATACCGGAAATCATGGATCTGCCGATGTGATCCTTGCTCCAATTGGTCCCATAGATCCGACGGAGTGGAGATAAATCTTCATGACATACAAAGAAGATTCAACACAAAGTCGTCATTTGGGAAATGCAGTCCTGCGTTCACTTCCTTCCTATCGCTCGCTAGCTCACTCCGTCTCATGACCGCATTTCAAGCACGTCCTTTCTTTCAAGTCTTACCTCCTCTTGTGGACCAGTGAGGGTAACTAACAGGCTGTTTTCACAAAATGAGCCTCAGGTGAGACCAGGCAATTTCACTTCCAGCAAAAATATTTATTTCGTTTTTAATGGATTTGTGGGCACAGTAAATTTTTCAGTGTGATTAACTGGCAGCAAAAATAGGCCAGAATCTGGTTAGCTTTCAGTTTTGCAGTGGAAAATGTAGTGCCAGAGTTGGAGGCTGAAGGTCTATGGTCCCCTCACTTTCTGGCCAGTTTCGGCCTGCCTGGCCGAAGCTGGATAGCGCACATTGTTCTGCAACTGGACAATATGAGCCTTCATGAGTCTACTAACATATGAAATGTTGCTGCATTGATGTCTTTTAAAATCGATGTGGCTTCATATTTTGCCTATGTTTGTTTAAAAATGAGCGCCCCGCAAATTTTCCATGATATGGTTTATTTTGGACATCCGATCAAAATTTGGTCTTAATCAGGTCACTTTCCGCGTTCGAGAAATCAGCATGAAATAAATTTTGCATAGTTGCAGCTAAAAAAATCGTACCAGAAAGCTACGGGGTGTGTTTTCGAAATAATATTGACAGAATAGACCATTCTTAACACATTTAAAGTACAAATGAAGAATAGGCTGAGCTACTTTGTACCTGATTTGGGTCAAATGGCCTAGTTGACCCAAGACGGCGTTTTTACCGATGTGAGCTGTGTGCAATATCAAGGAGAGACGGGTGACAGGGAACGATCCTGAGGGAGGTTTATGCCGAATTGACCCGCCCGAATCCTTTTCATACCTTTTAGGTACCCAAATAATCGATTTTAGGGGACACCTAGAAATTGATTGGTCTATGATCACTAGAAGCAAAAGCCGCCGCGAGAGATCTGTTCCAACGAGTGAAAACCCCAAAAATTATCCTCCGGGGTCAGCTAAGATCTATGGAAGCCTTCTTCATTTGTTGCTCATCATCCTCCCTCAGCAGGGCAAAACTTCCGACAGCGAGAAAGGTCTAAAAATACAACCTTACCAGCAGCCGGAAGATCCGGACTTTTATGGAGATGCCACTGTTACCAGCGCAAGTTTAAATGTGAATAGATTTTGATCCATGGCGTCCACGGAATACACTACAAGTGGAACTTCCGACGACTGCTTGATGGAATACTTTTGCTGACAAAGAGCAGAGTGGGAAGGTGACACTCAGAAAAAAGACGCGTTCAGTATGTTGATAATCTTTTGGATTTCGCAGCACTCCATTCTGCAGTGTCTCAAAACTGGTTTTGCATTGGGATAGTGAGTGTAAAATTCACGCTTGCAAATATGGAAGGCGAGTAGAAAGTCCAAACGCTATAATATTGTGGGAGTTAGTTGAAACTCGGTTACAGCCCTTACTAGCCCTTACTCGCGCATTTTTCATCAAATTTGTCTTTCCTTCCACACTAGATGGTTTTATATATACTAGGATTATTGAATTATGCTAAAAAAATCCCCAGGAAAAGTGTTTGGAAAAGTGAGTTAGAAAAAATGAAGGGGAAAAAGTGAAGGAAATTCAGGGCGCCTGGGTGTCACACTCTACTAAGCATTCCAGGATTTAGATCATTGTGCCTCCATCGCCATTATCAAGGATGACACTTTCCGTTCAGCGGAATACAAACGGCAGAACACCAGGCTCTACCAATATCAGTAAGACCCATTTCTGGCCACCACGGGCTGGAGTGACAAGATCTTTCAGGGGAAAAGAAAGCAGCGATTGTCCTTTGAGCAGAGTGCTAGCGACGACGACTTCAGGGCAGCGATTAACTCAACTAGTGTGTCCCCGTAGTACACTTCTCATACGGAAAGGCAAGCAATTGTGCGAGTCAGACTTCTGTATCATATTCTGCCAGCACCTGTTATCACCGAGGCTGGTGACTAGGGTATCCTCCCCCGTAGGCGGATCCAGGATTACCGATCGGGGGGGCGGGCAGCTTCCCGAGGGGCGCCATTTGGACCAGGGGGCTGCCACTTTTGACCGGCAAAACCCATCAGTTGGGCGCAAAATCCTATCGGTTGGCACCGATTTTTGCATCCTGGGGGGGACGGAAAGCGATATTTCAGGGGGAGTCTTGTTAAAGACGTCACGTTTTTCTTGAAATGAAAATGGAAGGACTGAGGTCAGTTTTGATTCAATTGTCGAGTTTGCCGCACTTGTTTTAGATTTGTCTCTGTGATTATTTTTTATGATCGGAAAAATATTGGAAGAATATTCTTTATGATACTCCCGTCATGGAACCTCCCTGAAGCTGGTTTCTAAAGATATTGTTATTTTTGGTATTTGTGCATATCTCGTGCATAGCGGGTGGAGATAATTTATTCATCGCACAATACGTAGAAAAATGTCACACTACAATATAATAATATAATGATAGCCACTAATTCGTACCCGAAATATCTAGTTACTTGTATAAAAACAGGACCGACAGACTCACGAATGCATCTCCACTCAGTGGACCAAACCGACTACCGAAAAGACTGGGCTGACGGCCAACGCCTATGCCTTGGATCACCCAAGCTGATCGAGGTTGCAATGCGGGTATCCAAGTCCGGGAAATCATCCCGAAAACGGTCCCGAAGACAGCCACCTCCGGTCCCGAGAGGGAGCCAGGTGGGACCTGGACGGCGGGGACGGTGCAACGGCGCGGGTCCTCGCCACAAATCGGCTGTCATCCAAACCGGAATCGCCAGAGCTTCCTTCGGCGATTGGGGCGACTTTAACGAAGCGCCCCCATGTGGATATCTTTATTCGACGGCCGGAACAATCATCATCATCACATTTCAGGGGGTGCCATGAACCTTTCAGGGGGCGCCATGGCCATTTCAGGGGGCTCCGAGGGTCGATAGAGGGGGCATGTGCCCCTCTTTGCTCCCCTGGATCTGCGTATGATCCTCCCACTTTGGGGCAGCCATGTGATGACTTGGGTGTCTCGTTCCTTAGTCCATCAGCTTTATCGCATTCAATGTTCCGAATTTTCGACCGGTAAACCCTCTTTACTCTCGGGGCGTGAAGCCCGATGCAATTATTTGCTGCTGATGTTGCCACTTTGCAGTTTGTTAGCAAAATATCAGTTTATTCTGCTTTTTGCTGTGATGTATACATATATTTTGGTCCACTGACACAGTAACGTGTTTTCTTTATCCTTTAGACTCCATAAAAGTCATTTTTGGAACTGTGAATTTCTAGAAAGAGGGTACTTTCTCGCCCAATTGAACTACGGCTTTCCCTGAAATGATTACGATACTCCTTGAAATGGCTAATGACACCCCACTGAAATTTTGCAGGGGAGGTGGTGTTGCATCACCCACTAATACTTGCCGAATATTTCAGGATCGTCGTTCAGGTCTTGAAAATCTATGCGGACTATAGAACATTTATTGCGCGTGTTTTGCACACACGTACCTTTAGCTCCTAACATCAGGGAACTACTGACTCATGACTGGAGGCATGTGAGGGTTATTTGGACGTCAGCACACGTATTCACACGAATCTCTCACGGTTCCTCTCCTCATAAAAAAGGTCACACAAACAATTCCAAAATCCAATGGTGATGATGTGTGGACTCCATTGAATCACATCAGTCTTAATTCTAAGTCAGAGCTGAGGGCCTATCCATAAATTACGTTACATGTATTCTTATAATTCTAACCCCCCTCATGGTAATACTTGCTTACGCCCTGTTGTAACGTCTAAAAAAACGGTTGCTGACTTCCCGCTCCCTCTTGTTTTTCCTTCTGTACTTTATGGACGGTCTCATATGTTTCGGAGACCATCTTTCGATGCAGGGCCCATACCTAAAGAAACTGCTTCTAATACATTACAAAGGCTTTGGTTTATATCGAACTGATGTGGTCAGAAAGCGTCTGGACGGGATTGAGACAGAACACGTGTTTTGTCGATTACAACACAAACTACCCTATGATCTATGAAATCTCGATCACAGTGAGGAAAACTCCGCACATGATCGAGGGATACAACGCCCCCCCCCATCTCCGAGCATCAGAACAATGTTCCATAATAAATACTTTGGTAAACACATGGAGCTGCGCGCCTCAGGGTTCGGTGGGTGAGCAAGTCAGTGAGTCCCGTACGAACGCACGCCCCTTTCCGTGACCGCCACGGGGCGGGGAATCTCTAAGAAAACCCCAAGGCGATCACAAATGCGGGCACCCGGCCCATGTGTCATGTGTATGTGCGTGTGTGTGTTTACACACGCACGGAAAATGACGCACCACCGACGCAAGGCGGGCCGAGCAATAATGCTGAAAAACGATAGCTTTCAAAAGAAGACACTATATGTTTACAAAGTTAGGGCCCTCCGCATAAAGAGGGTATGTTATGTGAATGGGTGGACGACGTTTTTTTATATTTTTTTCGGGATGGAAGAAGTCGTTAAATTTCCCTGAGGTTCTCACGGAAAACAGTAAACAAGGATATTACGGAAATATTTCTGATATATTTACCAGGATGGAAAAGGACTAGCTTAGTTTGGGAGGAAGAAAGTGGGTCCACAAGGTTTGGTCACGAAAGTGGACGAAGTAGTCGAGGATCCTACAACTAACTAGCTGCTAACTGACTGAAAGAGCGTAGCCAATCCACAGCCATGCTTGAAATGTCATTTGGCTAGCTTTGGTCCATCCCAGGTGACAGTTGTGCGAGCTGCAACTGCTTTCTTATTTAGAGAAATCAAGACAAAGGTTTTAGCAGTCTGCTCTCGGACAAATACTGGGCCCGCCCCTGCGAGAGCACCTGTTACTGCGACCCGTCTGACCTTGCCCGCAGCGGTTCTTGTTTACCTGAAGGGTCATAAAGCGTGGAATGCGGAGGCGTACTACGGTTTACAACCAACGTGTCACGTGGGCGGTCTGTGTATCGAAATGAATGAACGAATGACCTGACATCTGTTGTTGGGGAAACAGGGTATTAGTTCTGACGGGTCATGTCGTGTGGTGCATGTGTCGAGGGTAACGCACCCTTAAGGGGTTCTGATAAGATTTATTCAAACCACAGAATTATCTTAACTTAAAACATGACTGATTGTAAGCGCTGAATGTTTCCGATCCTGCCAAAAACAAATGAAGTGGATCTGGCTTGTTTCTATCGCCACCAATTACTGCCTCGTTAGTGTTGTCTGAGTGGTCATTAGAGATGAGTGAACCAATGCAGAGGGGGGAGGAGGCGGTTGCCTAGACATTGATGAATAAGCCCTTCGGTGGAAACAAACAGGAAAATTATATCCGCGGAGGAGTGACCGCCATTGCTTTAGTAGTTTTAGTATATGACAGAGTTAAGCCTAAATTCCTTGCGGGATTCAATTGGATCGCGGTACCGGAAGTATATTTTTCTCAATCATCACATTCACAGGGATCCGTGAGCTTGTTCACTGCTGTGGTTACTTGTGTGTTTTGCAGGAACGCTTAGAAGACTCTGTGTTGGCGACTTTGAGGAATTCTGGTTAAGCTGAAAATTATCGTCGGCTATAGCTTACACCATGAAACGTTCAGTGCCAGGCATACACCTTGCGTAGCTGCTCTTAGAAACCGATAAGAACAGCGAATTGGTATACGTATTGGTCAGAGCCACATGCATTTTTGCGACGCAAATCGGTGCGAACACAAGAGACAATATGGTCCTAGATTGTAATTATCACCTCTACGCATTTTCATGAACTGTGTCTTATACGGCAGGATACTCCCGCGCTTGCAAGACTTTTCCTACACTCGAACAATATAACGGAGCTGGGAAATTTGCGGCTGCCTAGGCTCATCATGCTCAGGCTTTCACACAATAAGATTGTACAGGTAAGACTTGCATCTCCTTCCATCTTCATCCAATATTAATTGCAGCCGTCTGTCGGGTTTTGGTGAAGCCCAGGGGCGAATATTCTTATAAAAATAATGATTCCACTGTATAATTTGTGTTATTTTTCCACGTTCTACCGACCAAACTCGTGTTTTACGGACCTCATCTAAGATGCGATGACGCTGCGGCCAAAATTTTAAGATCATGATGGGGGTGCTTAGGCTTCACCGCGAGGGTTGTGCTGGAGAAAACGCTCACGAAATAATTGTTCGATGCTTTGCCTAATGTAAATATTTGACATGGTTTCCATGAGCTCTGACGGGGGTAAAATTACTTGAAGTGTTTGGTGCGTCTCTTCATTTCCTATTGTAATGAAGCAATAGCAGCAGCAGGCAGACTTCAGTTGAGAATGACTATTTCTGCTAGGTGACAGAGGACAATGTGAAGGGTCTTCCTGCTTTGAAAGTGTTCCTTCTGGACGCCAACGTTGTCGTTGAGGTGGGGCCGATCCTACGTGAGCTGCCGCGACTTAAGAAGCTCGACCTATCGAACAACCGGATAAGCAGCCTCGAGCTTCTGGTGTCGGTGCGCTTTCCTCAGGTGACTACAACGACCTCAGCTTGTACAGAGGAGCGGCGCTGCCTACCGACAAACCAGTTAGCAGCCATCTGGCTGTGCAGTCGCGTTCAGTGGCGGACCCGGGAAGGGGGAGAGCAAAAGGCAGTTTCCCCCAAACGGAAAATCTCGGGGCTAAACAGTGTTCCCCCAAAATCTGTCGAACTCCTTTTTGTCCCAGACTCCTTTTTAGTTTATAAGCAAAGTTTTGGTGTTTCAATTTTCAACTTTAAACAGAACCAGTCAACTTCAGTGTAAACATTGAGCCTTGGATTGCAAAAACAAGCATGTTGTATTACACTTGTTTCACCCGCGATGTTTTTCTTTTCTTTTCGAGTCATCGGTTTACCCCCAAAACCTACCGTCTAGTTAATTTTTCTGGAATGCTCTCACCGTATGACGTTTTTTTTAACACAGACTTTGGTTCCCCCAAACCTACCGGCTAAATCCGCCACTGGCCGTGTCAGATGACCCTCGACCTCGGTGCGCCCTTAACCCTATCACAGATGATGATGACTGACTGTGAATATAAAGTATAATCATGGCACTTGGATAAAGTGAAAGCATTGTGCACGAAGTGGTTGTTCCACGACATATGAGAGGCCAGTCAACGCCTTTTGTAACCTTGTTTGATAACGGAATTATAAAGTTGTGAGCATTCTTTAAGTTGAATACAGGCCTTGGCCTGAGTTTATGTAGGCTTGCAAAGAGTTAGACTAGCTGCCGGATATATAATATTTCTGTCTTCATACGAGCATTCAAACCTGTTTGCGGTAAACTTGTGCCTGATTTGCAGGGACATGACGGTGCGGAGCTCCCTCATCCACTTGAGCACCTGAACATTAAGAACAACCTACTGACATCACTAACGTATCTAGGGCTTCCAAAACTACAGGTCCTAGACCTATCCGGTAACCAAATTTCACACGTAAGTATGAATCTTTTGACGTTTTTGTGAAACTTTTATCACCGGTTCTGTCGTGGATATTTTAGTTATTTTAACCCAAATGATACATGAAGCTTTACCATGGCCCCTGAACAGGTCGGGTGCCGTATCCAGCCCTTAACTTTGAAATCTTGTTACTATGGTGACCCTTTTGGTTTCATGGTACTTTCATGCTGGGTTCTGGCACTATGCTTGGGCTCCTGCTAAAATATGGCACTTTGGGCACAACGAGCTATCAAAGGGTTCAGCTTTATGTTTGTAAGCAAATGTGTTGAAAGCAAACTTGTTAAAATTCCCAGCTCGGGGTTTGCACTGGAAGGGCTGAAGGTGATTGGTTATTTGCACCAGAAAGGATTGAATGACAGAGTTGAGATTGTTGGTTCTTTTAGCATAATATGACATTTAATGGGTACTCGATTATTTCACCCTGATTTCGATAAGATGCCTTGTCAACCCAGGACCGGAACGGCGATTTTGGTAACGCAATAGCGATAAGAAATGTATGATTATGTAAAAAAATTCAGGTAATGCTCAATTTAATTCTTATGCTATTTTGGCACTTTCTGCCTAAATTTCTGGGCGTGTCTTTTGGAGATTACATTACAAAATATTTGGAAGCAAAACTGTTTTTTATCGCAGCTGCAATGCATATATAACGCGATGCGACTAGAAAATATGTATGTGGACAAGGATAACATTAGTGGAACTGTGCGCGGTATCGTGTGTTTTCTGCACCCCCCCCTAAGAGTTCCACCAAGCGGAGTGCGAGGTCAGCCGATTGGCCAAGGGTCACCCTGATGAGGACTGAGCTCTGTGGCAGTGGGTCTTAGTGCAAACGGTTGGGCAGTACGCCGAAGTAGACCGTGCTCAGATCGTTTTAGGTAGTGATGGTGCTTCTTTGTCCCTATGATCTCATAATAACTAGACTGTTTTTCATGCTTTATGCCGTAAAGTGTTCTTAGGAGCATGCTAAATATCACCTTCTCTCATCTATGAGCGTGCCTGAATAGAAACTAACACAATGCAAACTTTAACACCCGCACTGCAGGGTGGGAAGAGTGGTCTGGCACCTTTAGCACTGGAGGAGGCCTGGTACCCCTCCCCTGAGGTCTAAAAAATAAGAAGCTTAGAAAAACACCAGCAGGAGAATAGGTGGGGCTATAGTGATCTACATTATGGGCGATTTTCATTTACCTACGTCAAAATCTTCAAGGTAGAACGAGGTCAAAAATGTCAAATCTTGGCCGTGCCGGGGACTCATCAAGAAATTCCGGGCTTAAGTTTAAAAAAGTATGGAATGTACTGAAAATGGACCAAGGTCACAGCGAAAAGGTCCAAAAAGTTTATTAAATTTTGGGGACAAGGTCATTCAAGGTCATTGAAATATGCGTCACAATATGATAGATTCCCTATAATTACAATATGACGTGCACCACAACAGCCGTTGGGCGGGAAATGAAGACTTACATCGACTCATGACCCTTGACCTTGACATATGACCTTGGAATTAACGCTAAGTTATCTCAACAATGACATCATAGCGTAATATACGTCATACTGGATAACACAATTTGACCGGAGGCACTGGTGCCAATGACCTTGAGAATGTTGGTATGACCTTAACCTGTGACCTTTAACCTTGACCTTCATGTGTGGTGACCTTGACATATAATCTCGTTTATATCGCATTATAACGTCACCAGTCGGTCCCTGATGCAGGCGAACTGGTGCGACTGCGTGATTGCGGTGTGGTCTCAAGATATAAGTTTTTATTTTGAATGTCTTTAAATAAAAACGATTTTGGCCGATTTTCACTAGTTTTCCACCAATCGATGTGCCATTGAATTCTGTCAAGTGTAGCCAGGAAGCGTTTTTCGGCTGCGGACGGTTCTTAGGCCACCTAGGAAAGTAGGTGGGGGCGAGGGGCCTCCGAGGTCCGATGATTGCTTGAAGATAACTGAAGGAGGAAGCTTTTTATTGAATGACTGCCTAGTCAGCTGTTATTTGAAGCGTTTCGAGCTCTCGCACATTATGAGTCTTCCAAGTGTCTTGATGTAATGGGTTTATAGAAAACGAATGATCAAAAGCAGTCATCTTTATCTATTTGCCGAGACAGGAAGATTGTTAACGTGACTTCGATGACAGCAGTTGAGAGACAGACATTTGGAAACGTGATAGCAAATATCAAAGTTAACAATACGGCTATCATTACACGTGGTACGCTAGTGACACTAGATGCATGACCCGGCTTCTTGATTGGCAGCTACGCTCCTCAGATCTGAGCGGGCTGCATTCCCTGAGAACACTGGTGCTCTCCGGTAATCGTCTTCATCTCGTCGACCTGCTTGGAGGGTTCACACCCTTCTTGGACATGCTTCCTGTTGGGAATGGTACAAGTGGCATCGGCGGGCCTCAGCTGGCCTCGCTACTGGATAATCAGGTACAGTTTCACAAGTTAGAACAAGGCTGAGAAAAATGCAGGCTTTTCATAATTTCAAGGCAGTAAATGTTCCAAAGCTCCACGCCTTAGCTTATGTGTTTGGTAAGGTAAAACTGACTCTTGGTCATCGGTGTCTAAAACCCTGTTCGATGGAACTGTTGCATGTATGTAGTTCATTACTTTGCATCGATATCAGAACTATCAGTGACCCATTACGGCCGCTACCAGTTCGAATGTTCTTGCGGTGAGATCGCTAGGTCTTATGTAACTGGTTGACCGGTGGGTCGGATGGCTGAATGATCGGATTGGATGATCTAGGATTTGAACACGAATCCGCCGATCATGACGCTGCTGGGAGCCGTCATTTGTCATCTCTCCCCAGAAATCCAGAACAGTGGAAGCCTGGCACACCTACCTTGGTTGAGAGTAAATGAGTTCATTTTAAAATGTGGGCATATTTATCCAAAAATATTCCAAGTTTCAACATTTTGTAGTTGGATCCAATTAGCAATATAGATGGATGTGTTGGTACATGACCTGGGCCTCCTACTTTTACAACGATAGCACTAACATTTGGATTTCACCCCTCGAAAAACTTTTGGCTCAAAGTAGAAAGCTTCTCTGTTTGAAGTGGTAATATCTTATCAGAGGGGAAAACAGTGTTTCACTTTATTCTGTAATAGTTTGGCAGGTCATGATAGGTATTCCAAAAAGTTTAGCTCGATATGAACCCTTTATGCAAATTTAGCCTATGATCATTCAAACCAGGCCTAGGAAATGTGCTCTTTGATTATTCGTTACGAAAGAAAAAAATATTTTTAGATCCATGTGAAATCATGGCAGAGCCCGGACATATATTTTAAAATATTTCAATATGCAAAGCAGACGTGATCGGCTCTTGATCTCAGCTCCAGTCCCGGAGTCGCAGCCAAGCCAGTGCATTTCGTGGGACCCTGGCCCTGGCTTCGGCTCAGGAAAATATGGCACCTCCGACCCAGAGGACAGTTAGGTATTCGCCGCACGTAACTTCTCTGACATACAAATTACGTCAACCTGCACGTTTCAGGGAAGTATCGCGTGTCGCTGCGGCGTATTTGGGCAGTGAGATCAGTGCGCTGGCCTTATCGCTAACTGTTCACAGGCTTGAACCGGTGCTGTGAAGACGACGATGGCAAGTTTAGTATCTTAACTCCAGTGGTTCTAAGGGAAACCTTTAATTCGGATGCTTTTTTGCCATGCAAAGAGGCTTGGAAGTATTTGGAATAAAGGATCCTGAGACTAAAACGGATAATTGTGTGGCCTGAACTGGTCATGTGTACATACATGAGCTTTCCCTCAATTCGCGCACAACGGCAATCTGCAGAAGAGGTTAGAACACTAACTGAGAAGGAAAAGAGATAAATATGTGATTCTAGGCAAATAGCTGAGCTCGAGAGAGCTAAACCGACTGCCACACTGAATAAGACTCTGGTTTCTGAACAGCCAGATTTGAAAGCGTTTGGACGTTATCGATATGGACCTGCAGTTCTCGTATTTCTATAAACTGCGCGCTGATCTGGTTACAGAGTTTACAATCTATCACTAGAAAAGTGACGTTATATCGACAGGCTATCGAGGCAAAAACATGACTTCCGGGTGTTCAATTCCTTGAAGCGTAGCTGGTATGACATCCAGCATATACAATTTATACTCGGACGTGGAAATGGGTCGCTTACAAGTTCAGGTATGTATGTATGTACATGCCTATTATCGTGCCTTTTGGAATTTTTTTGCTGGTTTCTTGGACCAGTCAATTTCTGTGTCATTCTGATCAGCGGATTTCACAAAGTTCAGCATAAAGAATTCGATTTTCGATTTGTTGCCTCACGCATGTGCTTTGAAGCTTTTAGAAAACATAAAAATCCAACTTTTCCAGACCCTGAAACCTGCTCGTAAAAGCGAAAAATCAAAACTGACATTTTTCAGCTAGAAAAACGTCCCAGATACAGTCCTGGATAACCTGCAAGTTCTAAAGTTTCTCCTTTCTCGAGTTATTACCTGTGAAATTCTGAGACTCCGAGCCCGGAGACAGCATACTGTACCGCAAAGCGCGTTCAAGCTGTTTCTTTCCGGACATCTCAGCAAGTCGACTAATTCGGGAAGTTCAGATATAGCTTTAACCCTCGCCCCACCGGGGGCCATCGATGGCCCCCCTAAGGTTTTTCCGGGATAACAGAAAAACCATAAGCCGCAGCACCGCGGTTGAGGGCTCTACCTCTCACTGCATCACTTTCCCACCATCCCTGAAATGTTTTACCCCGGGTCACTCAAGGTTAGGTCACCAGACGAGGTCAACCAAGGTCACCTCACTTCAACTTTAGAGCTCTGTAAGAGCTACATTTCGAAGTCGATCGATTTGAAACTTCCTACACTTCATGACCCCTTCAGGGTCTACAAGGTGAATATCCGGGATTTTTCGATTTCGTGCCCTGAGGTCAGGTCACGAGGTGACCTCTCCCATTGAAAAAGCATGGGGAAAAGCTGTCTTATGATCTAAAAGTCACAAGAACGATTGAAAATGCTCAGATTGATCAGAAAATCGTTCTTGAACACTTTCACGGATTCCAGGGGCCATATTTGCCATTTGACCCCTCCAAGGTTATCCAAGGTCACCAGGGGTCAAAAACAGTATTTTGACAATAACTTTTGACCTAATTAAGCTAGAGCGCTGAAACAAACACCATCGCGTTTGTCTTGTCACTGGCTTTCATTTGATATATGGCAAGGTTACTTTCTGACCTTTCGTGACCTCAGGTCATATTAGGTCACGAGGTGACCTCTGGAGGTCAAACCACTGGCGGGAGGTCTTAACGTTTCACATACCGGAAAAAGTACTGGCAATTTCCTATCAAATTTACATTACCAGGCCTCAATAGCTCTAATGGCGTAAGAGTTATGCCCAGTTTGCTTAGGCATTGCATATTTGAGTGAAAATAGCCGATCTTGACCTAATTTGACCTCTGGAGGTCAAACCATTGACCTAAGCACTAAAACATGTGAAGTAATTTCTTACTGAATTTACGTGAGCTTTCTAGTGCACTTTGCAGATTTGCGCTAACGCCCATATTTTCGGAGTTAGAGGGGGGCCATCGATGGCCCCCGGTGGGGCGAAGGTGGCGCCGGACCCCCGGTGGGGCGCGGGCTAATATTTTTTTAGCTGTACATCCTATCAGTATGGAAAACTCGGGAATTATTTTTTATGAGAATCTGGTGTCAAGAGTAGATTTGAACCAACTGTATTTTTCAAACGTTAATAGATTTCGGAGGGTTGTGGCGAATAGCATGATTATAAGTTGAAAAGATGGTTAGTGGCTTGCCTCCTAAAATCCTGGATGCAAAATGGATCTAATACACTTGGATTATATATTATGGCACAGCCCTTCATCAGAATTAGCATAAAGAATAGGTAAAGTATTCTGATTAAGGGCTGTGCCGGAATAATAGTCACAGTGTATTAGATCAATTTTGCGTCCAAGATTCGAAGAGACAGGTCATAAAATATATTTTCAGCTGTATTTCTGGTTAAGAAGTGTGCCAAGAGAATGGACCCCTACCTGGAAATATAACAAGTAAAACAGATAATCAAGAATGAAACTTGTAAGTAAGCACTTATCTCAAGTATGGTCAAAGGAAATGGATCTTTTTATTTATAATGGATATATCTATTTAATGCTGTTTTAAGCCATTAGAACGCTCGATATACCTAGCCCAAACTGAAATAGCTAATGAACGTGCATGTGGTATGCACGTTAACACGCGCCCCGCTGGGGGGCGAAATTCGCTCCCCTCCTGTTTTCCCCAGATATCTCAAAAGCAAAGAGACGCAGAACAACGAAACTTACAGTACCTTATGCCTAGTTAATTTTACACATCTGACGAAATTTTTGAGTTAAGGTCATGTCAGGTCAAGGAGCTATTCAGGGTCAAGTGACCCGACCTCAAAACCTAAAATTACGAGTTTGAAGCAGTGCACAGGGAACATTAGCAAACCAATCAGTTTGAAACTTCCACAATATGATAAGGTCATTAGGTTCTACAAATCTGCTATCTCAGAATTTTGATATTGTTCACCTAAGGTGGGGTCAATTTTTTGGTCGCCCTATTATAAGTCTATGGTGAAAAATAGAATGGGCTCGTTTTCAGTAAATACTGGATTGATAAAGCTGGAAATCATCAAACCGTCTATTCTTACCACGATCTTGACTATAAAATTGAGTTTTTGAGCATCTGACCTCTCAAAGGTCATATCAGGTCACGGGAGCAGAGAGTGATTGTTTTGCCAATAACTTCTCACTGAATTGAGATAAAGCCCCCATTTTGCTTGAATTGTGCTTATATTGTCACGGGGAGTCGATTGATATGCAACATGACCATACCATGTCACTTTGTGACCCTGACCTAGCTCGAGGTCAGGTAATTTTGACTATTTGACCTAGCCAGGTCATATTATACATAATTCAATTTGCCGCGATGAGAGGAATCCAATGATGCATAAATATTTGCTCTAGCTCCCCTGAGGGCAGGTCGAGAGAAGGAAACGTACACTGCTCTGTTGTAAGCCTATGGAACCTTATTTGACCTATGCTGACCTCAATATTGACCTGGCATAAAAATTATTCGTATAAAATCTCTTTTTCTTGTCAAGAGCTCTCGAACGCCCCTCGTAATTTTTATTTAGCTTTCGTGGGGAACGAGATACGGAGGGGGCGAAAAACGCCCCCGGCGGGGCGCGTCATGCAAGGGACCCCAGCGGGGCGCGTGTTAAGTTTGAACACAACATGAACGCGTGATTTTTTGGAGCGCCTTATTAAAACTTGTGTTGGACTCGCTGTAATCGCCCCAGGTTTGTTATTCTTTACTTCTTTGCTTGATTTTTAACGTTTTCTGACCATCTTAGATTCGAGGGTACCACTGCTTAGCCCATGTGTGGGTGATTGCCGCAGGACTTACACACAATTCCCAAATCACGGTTGCCAAATAGCCTAAACGCTCGTCTCTGGTCGTCAGCATGCTCCGTTAGCCCAACTGGAAAGCCTTCTGCTGGACGACAACCTGCTGAGCGCGGCAGCGGTGGTTCTGCGGCGGCTGCCAGCGCTCTGTGTACTGGACCTGCGCCACAACCAGCTGACCGACCTGAGGTGGCACTCTCACCACCACTGGCACTGCCGCCGCTACAGGCGCAGGCTCCGCATCGCAGGTGCCAGTCAAGCTAAAGCACGCTTCCCCACCGATACAATTCACATTTCCACAACTGGGCGGTCCGCTTCTTTAGTCCGCGTCTCCGCTATTTAGCTACTTGCAAACTCTTCAAATAGTAGCGGAGTAGCGGTCTTTATATCCCAGAAGTAGCGGAGTAGCGAAAAGAGGATGTTAAATGCTTCAAATTCTCTACCACTACCGACAGCCTGTTGAAGAGACCGCCACCTCCCAAAATTAGGAGTGGAGATTGAGGGGAGTGTTTTTGTCTGTCAGAGAAACAAAAGGAGATCGAATGAACCTTTTGCTGCCTTTTCGTTCTTATATCTTACAATAAAACTTTTTCAATGTGCAGATAAGCAGCAGTTTTTCTTAAGACTTACTTAAGAAAAACGTTATAATAAAACATTGCTGGGTAGCGCTTTGGTATAGCTTAATAATACTGAAGTAGCTGCTAGTGGTTTCCCACGTTTGAGACAGAAGCTTTAGTAGTGATACCGGCTTCAGCTAGCCAAGATAGCGGAGGTGCGGACGTTGGTTCCACAATTTGGTGCAGCGCCCACCTCTGCAATTTTCCGTGGTGACTAGTCAGCCTCTGGTCTTACAGCCCACTCCACTTGTGGGGCTGGCCTTATACAAACCCGTGCTGGGGGGGGGGGTGATGCAGTGACACAGTGGTGTCGTGCGTTGGACTTTCACGCCGCTGAGCCGAGTTCAAATTCCGGGCGGGAATACTGAATAAGACTTCCTTATCCCAATATACCCCTCTAACAGGATGCGAGTTAGAGACTCCAAATGACCTCAGCAGTTGGTGTGTGGTAAAGCTCCATGGCTTCTGTGTGGTGTGTAAGTCAGTTGTACGTGTGAGTGTTTTCCCTTGTTTATTTCAACCTCATTTATATGTAGCCTTATTTCTCACCAGGTTTATAATGTTGACCATTAAATTTGTATTTTACAATGTCTGTATAGGCTTTAATTTTAAACGCCTACTTTTACCCTATATTATAGGTTTGAATCGCGATTAAGCTATGAATCTCCTTTCGAAGTGCTAAATAACTTTTTGTAATGTTTCAGTTATGGTGCAGTATATCATATTCTTGATGATTCACTACTCCCTTTAGTTTTGAAATAGTTTTATGATGTCCAATTTATTCATAATTCATTTTACGAGGAGCTGCCTGGATAAAGTTTTTTTCAGAATCTGGCCTAATTTATGCAAATTTCAAATAAAGCATGGAAATGGTGACTGTGAACATTTTTGCTCACTCTAAGGGCAAATTTATATGTGGTGATCGGGTGCAGCCACATTCCCTCGACAGGAAATCTGCTTGACTGCTGGGGGTCCAGCGACATCAGACAGTCTCTCAGAGCAGCTGCTGCCAATTTCAGTATGGACGTGATACCCTGCCAGGTGGCGGGTGCACGGACACCTCGCTGAGAGAACTGTCACCCAAACAAGAGTTCAAATCTTGCTCTGCGTCATTTTTGTAAAGACTCTCTGTGCCGATGGAAGACAAATGAAGAATATTTTATGTGGGTGGGTAGGTAATATAGCAGTAGAGACACATTTTTTGCTATAACATGAATGCTGCTTAGTCATCTCCCCAGAGCAGTATGTGTGAAACGTGCAGCAGATTTGGAAATGTGATTTAAAATTGCTTGAGAGTCTGTTGAATAGAATGTCGTCGAACCCGTTTTGCATGAGCATGTAGTATATGTGTTTAATTATGCACTACATGCGCTTTATTATTATGTTCATTAATAGTTATATATATATTAATGTTTTACCAGTTTGTCACAGTTCGTCGCTGCACAGATCCATGTCAAGTATAGTGATAGCAGCCATAGTTTTTGTTGGCCTTATGATGCTAGGCCACGGCCGTTGGAGACCGAATTTGGCGTCGTATGTATGTATGTACCTACACGTACCTGTCTTGATTTGATATATACACAGTACTGTACCGTTCCACCTTTGTTCGTCACGTGATGGTGTTTTCTACGAATTAGTTTGTCGCGAGAGGTGAAACGTTCATGTTTCCTCACATACCTACACTCCCTTTTAAATGTCTCACTATGTTTTAGCTTTACCTCGAGTTATTGAAAATACTCCCACAGCTCCCCTTGTCTCTCCTTATCTTAAGTTTTTAAAACGTCGATGCTTTTATTATTGCGTTCTCATTTAATCAAGGTCTACCTCTTGGTCTTCTTCTGATCTCTCACGGAAAAGCTGCTCAACCTTCTGCTGCTGACTGCATGGGGTTGTGTATTATGTTCGTTATGCTTACATAGTGTTGGTTGCGAAACCATGGTTGTGTGTTGAAATCATAAACCTTGCGCCGCGTGCTTGAACAACTGTTTATACGTTATGTTCTTTGATGAGATCCCAGAGAAGGTGGAAAGAATATTCCTTTGAGTGAAACCCAAACAACTAGAGCCAGGAGAATTGTTTTGTCGGGCTGGCCAATCACAGGCGGATCCAGGGGGCAAACGGGCACTCCCCCATTGTCCCTCACCACCCCCTAAGAAGGTCACAGTGCCCCCTGAATGGTCAATGGCGCCCCCAAATGTCGCTTCCCACACCCCTCCCCCATTATCGAAGCCCCTATAATAGGATTTGGCGCACATCTGGTATGTTTCGCCGTCCAAAAGTGGCGCCCCGCTGGTCC
This sequence comes from Lepas anatifera, assembly GCA_034440635.1. Classification (NCBI taxonomy): domain Eukaryota; kingdom Metazoa; phylum Arthropoda; class Thecostraca; family Lepadidae; genus Lepas; species Lepas anatifera. The sequence continues at coordinate 473,175 of JAOTON010001592.1, read as the reverse complement.
GGATGGTGTCCCCAATCATGTGCCCTCCCCACGCCCGCCCCCCCCATCGGTAATCCTGGATCCGCCTATGTGGTCAATGAAATTTTCGTTTCCGTGAACATCATAATTTGTTAAAGACAGGTGTCCATATGCGTTCAACTGCTCGTCAGTTCTCCTGTGCTCGTGGAAGATGTTTGGCACTGCAGTGAATTTGGTAGCTTTGCAGTCGATATCGACAGTTGCATTCTGGCTACCAAATCGAAAACTGTAAAGAGCGAAAACAATTATAATTTGTATTTTTCAGAGTAAAAAACATAATTACGTCACACATCAGCATTGTTTGTATAGAGTACATGAACCATTACGATGAACCATTTGTCACTCGGTCAGTGATCATTAACAATAATTTTAACAAACGTACGACAAACACACACAGGGTTATAACATACGTGTACCACTTCCGGGTTCACTTAGAAGTCTGCACGGTCACGAAGTAAAGCACATGCGAGCACGCCTGAGGCAGGAACGTAAGCTGAGCGGGGAGTGAGAAAGATCCACGGTATCAAAACCAGCTCGATTCATGATCAGAAAATGATGTTAGTCTATTAGGGTCGAACCGAAGCTTAATTTCATTGTCTCTCTTGTCTTTATCAGACAAAGAATCGTCAACAATGTGGTTACTATTTGTATCGAGCACCTCTTTTGGACCACCAAGTATGCCCATGAGGTTTTCTCGTGCATTTTGAAGCACCTTCTGAACTTCTGGGGTTCTTTTTAAATTACTTGCTTTGTTGCTGTTTGAAATGCGATCAGCCCTGCGGCTAAATCTTGCCACAGGAGATATCGCGTTTTTGTGAGGATCAGATAATGCTAAAGTTTCATCTCTGGCATCACGTAAGTTCATGTTATAATATTTCGGGTCTGCCTGTCTCTTCACAGCCTTCTGCATCCATGAAGGAAGGTCAGAGAAGTCGTAGTCATACGAATCGTCCATTGCCTTCCAGGCTCCGCCCCCAGAACCTCCAGCCTGACCCTGATTCGGGGAGAACTCAGCGATACTGGTGTCTCTACGGACTGCCGCGGATTTGGAGTCATTCATTGGCAGCTGACTGACATATACTCGAACATTTATTCCTGCTGGACCGGGAATTGATTTCCATCCAGAGTCAGCAGCTTGGGTATCAGAGGCTCCTACTTTAATTTCTGATTTATCAGCACCTGCATCGGTCACTCTATTGCCTTTTACTTCCATATTCAAACTGGATTCCCTCCCTGTTTGATGATCTTCACCACTCTCAATGTTTTCCTGGATTGTTACGTCTTTTACTGAATTAGGCGATTCCTGTGACTTTACTTTGCTGCTCCTATCTGGCTCCTGGATTTGCTCCTGTACCACAACTTCCTCCTCCGTTGGTTCTTTGCCCGTCAACATTTTCTGCGGTTCTTTTTCTTGTTGTTTGCTCTTTGACAAGCTCCTTGTAATGACTCCCTTTGAGCTCTGTTGTAACAGTTTTTTATCTATCTTAGAAGAAATTGACGAGTCAGAGGGATTGAGACCTGCAGGATCACGAATCTTTTTCCGATGCTTTGGATTTGTAATTTTGCTCACTGATTCGGAGGTTATTTGGACTTGCCCTGGGTGTGCATTGCCAGAAATGTCAGGCATGAGGGGTAGTTTTTTTGCTGCACGAGATTCTTTTGAAGGATCTGCATTCTCTGAGGGCATATCTTGGTGCAATGCAGAGGGATCGCTTACTAACGATTTATTTGGACCTGAATAACTAGGCTTGTCATTACCCGAGCCCAAAGGTGGTGGCGATACTGGACTCCCGGCAGTTTCTACTTTTCCTGGTGGGAAATGATAATGCTCCTCAACCGGCGGAGCCGTCCCTCGCTCAATTTCCAAATTTGTATCAATAATGGGCTGGTTGGGATTTACTGTGCTAGAGCTGACAGTTTCGCCCTGACTGGAGAGCATTTCACTATCTTGAGGACTATCAGCTGCATTTGGACTGGGGAATCCTTGATTATCCTGAGAATTGCCCACAGCATTCTGGCTAGGGAGCATTTGACTTTCCTGGGGATTGCCAGGTGCGCTTTGACTGAGGGGCCCTTGACTATCCTGAGGATTGCCAGCTGCATTCTGGCTGGGGGACACTTGGCTATCTTGAGGAGTATCCCCTGGCATCGGTGGAATATGCATATGTTCTGTTACGGGTGGTTGGCCGTCCTCGTCTACTTCAACATTGATTGCAACATCATCGGAAGAAGCATTTCCACCGCTCGGCTGCATTCCAGGAAACTGATTGGGAGGAAGTTGTTCGCTGGGGGGCAGCTGACCATTCTGAGAGTTACCAAGTGCAGCCTGACTGGGGGACACTTGACTATCCTGAGGATTTCCAGCTGCACTCTGACTGAGGGGCACTTGACTATTCTGAGGATTGCCAGCTGCACTCTGACTGGGGGCACTTGATTATTCTGAGGATTGCCAGCTGCACTCTGACTGGGGGGCACTTGACTATTCTGAGGATTGCCAGCTGCACTCTGACTGGGAGGCATTTGATTATCCTGAGGTTTACCAGCTGCACCCTGACTGGGGGGCACTTGACTATTCTGAGGATTGCCAGCTGCACTCTGACTGGGAGGCACTTTGACTATCCTGGGGATTGCCAGCTGCACTCTGACTGGGGAACATTTGATTATCCTGAGGATTACCAGCTGCACCCTGACTGGGGGGCACTTGACTATTCTGAGGATTGCCAGCTGCACTCTGACTTGATGGTACTTGGTTATCTTGAGGAGTATCCCCTGGCATTGGTGGAATATGCATGTGTTCTGTTACCGGTGGCTGGCCACTCTCATCTACTTCAACATTGATTGCAACATCATCGGAAGAAGCATTCGCCCCACTCGTCCCCATGCTGAGGGGTTGCTGGGGAGGGATTCGTTCGCTGGAGGGACCTGGTCGAGATTGACCTTGGAGCTGTTGGCCAGACTGAGAAGGCGGAGGCTGTGTTTGGGGCTGCTGATTTTGGGGGCCATTTGCTGGAGGCATTTGTGCTGGCGGTAGAGTTGATGTAGGTTTTGGAACTTGAGAAGGCGGTTGAGGTGCGGGTTGACCTGGCATTGGAGAAGGCGCGAGTTGTCCGAGTACCGGTGCTGGTGACGGCTGACCTTGGATAGGGGAAAGTGTGTGTTGTCCCTGTATAGGTGCAGGAGTTGGTTGTGCTACTACTGAAGGAGGTACTAGTTTTCCAGGTTGCTGTGTGGATGCAGGCTGACCAGGCGCAGGAGGGAGCATGGGTTGCCCTGGTGCCTGGGGCGTTGCAGGCTTTTGTACAGGCGCTGGCGTGGACTGTACGTTTTGTGCAGAAGGATTCGTTCCAGCAGCCTCCTTGGAACCAGATGGGGGAATTTTATTCAAAGACGTGTCGTTTTTGCCTTCGACTATGGATATGTCTTTCTCTAAGCCAGGAGCCATCCCGCCACCAATTCCTACAAATTCCAGCTTCTCGACAGTTTTGAACTCAACAACATCATCCACAGAGGGGTTGCTTGCATTGCCATTCGGAAATCCTGGTGCCGCCGCTGGGGTTTTTGGAGATATACCGTTGGATGCTATAGACGACGATCCCGCAGCGTATGGTGCCGGAGGGACATTGTTCTCGGGAGCAAGTGCCAGAGAGTTGATATGGATTGGGGACCTTCTCATGTGTTGCTTGTACCCAGAATCCCCCTTGAGAAAACTTCCCTGTTTGTGCCTCTTACGTTTGCTTCCACGTTTGTGCTTCCGATGCGCAGAACGTTTTTTAGAAACCTTAGACCAATTTGACTCAAAGTTTGCCACCCACTGATCTCTTGAAATTCTGCGATTCCCTTGAGGCAGCGCCGGTGGTCCTCTGACCTGATCAGAAGAGTGCTCGATTACCTTAACATCAGTTTCAAATACCATGGGTGATTGAGTTGCGGTTTGTTTTGGATGAGGAAGCTCGGTGTGATTTCGAGGACGAACAGGAGGAACTCGTGGGAAGCGTAGCATCTCACTTAACAACGTGAACACCTAGAACGGAAGCAGTACGTCAAACACATATAAACACGAAACAGTAACAAGAACAAGCATTGGAACAATTGCAGAATATTTGAAAGACACGTGTGGTGGCATCGAGTATTACCACAAAATGCAGCTCTGCCGTTTCGCACATTTCATAATCCTTAACAACATAGTTTTTTTCTATTCTAAGTCATCAGAGAGAAACCTCACTATTTTTCTGCCATTGCCTAGCACCTCGGGTTCAGGATTAAAGTCCTCCTCTGGAAGAACACTTACAGGGTGGATTTTCGATGCAGCAGCGACCACCCCAGCTGGTTCCGTGTCGATCTGGGTGCCGACGACCCCTATATTTCTGTTAAGCTCGTAGAAATCGGCTGACTGGTCACAAGCGACGTTGAACCACCAGTCGCACGTGAAGTAGCGTTGATGGAACATGGTGCCGTTTGGACACAAGAACCCGTCCTGCTGTTCGTTGTGACAAACCCAAAACACCTGGCGGAAGGCAGAAGGGTGAGGGTGGGATATATTGGCCTCATAAACCTCACTTAGATGGATCGTGACAACAATTTTTAACGTCTAGATTTAAATCAATGACCACAGACATCATTGCTTAGTTCCATTAATGGCAGGCTCACAACTACCCCTTCGTCAGATATACATGTCCTGAAGATATCCCCGAGCTCTGGAGAATGTTGGCAGGTTTTTGGTACCTACGCTCAAACTCCGGGAAAAAACCTGTTTCTAGACTTTGAGCTGGTGTTTGAATACGCTTGTTCATCGTTGCAAGGAAGTCAGCTTTGGAGTTTCTCAATGTTTTTGTGTGGTCAAATTAATACAATAATTATAATATGATTTGGTCCTCACTCGTGCAGTTCTTGAATGAATAGCTTTTCACAGATTGAGATTAATGGTGGATATTTTCATAACTCAGCTCAAGCTTACGCTTACCTATTCTTACCTACATTGTAAGCACATAGGTCATTGTTGACCTAGATCCAAATCCTGCCAAGCCCCGAATAAAGTGCGACTGGGTTAGATGGCATCTGATCTCCGTAACTATTTCCAAAAACCGTGGGTAACGACGATGATGTGGGGGGTCTTAGCAGTTGACACATAGTTAGGCCCCGAAAAATGAAATAGTTGGGAAACTCAAAGAATAAGGTGACATTCCATGACTTACTCACTGAATATCTGTAACGGACATTTTTTGAACTCTAGAGATAGTAAAACATGAAACATTTCAACTTTTATCCGGACTAATTGAATAGGCTCAGTACTCAGTTTGGTATCCATTGAGGAGGAAGCGTTAGCCTTCATCTCTCTTCATGGTAGAGGCCACGTCTCGGACAGGACTAGGTAATTTTCAAGTTTACCATGGGTGCCAATGCCCTCACTCATTAATGCAGGAATTATTTGATATGGAAAGTTTGGTATTTTTCTAGAAATATTCTTTAGGTAATCGGCGAAGGCTCAGACCGCGAGGGACAGAATGCTGAAACAAAATTCACTTGTGCGATCATCATAGGTATCGGACCATCAATAGCATTGCACGAACAGGGTATGTCTTTAGGTCTGATCTTACCATTGAACGCCATGACGGGAAAGGAGTCTAAAGCAGTGGTAGGGATTCTGGCCGCCCAAGCCCGTAATCATACACCATGGCCCGTCAGCACCAGTTCTTTAAAAGGGTGAGTTACAACTTTCTTTCATGCCAGCTGATGATTCCAAACGTCATTTACCCAATTGTTTTAGAATATTAGTATTGTATACCTATTCAATTATCTCCGTTCTATTATTATTTCGAGTTTCAAAAAAAAGTTTTAAATTTCCATCGAAGATTCATGTATTTATCCCGGGAGAATTGATCACCTAGCAAGCAAGAGGGATGATTTCTCTTCCGTGGGTACTCTCTGTCCTATATATGTTTTTGATAATTTATTCTAATTTTTTTATATTATTCCTTATCATAGTTAATACAGAAATATTTAATCTAAGGGTGATCTTAGGTAGAAATGACGCCATTGGTAACAAAATGATAGAGCCAGTCAATCTTCAACCCACTACTGACGACAAAATTTTCCTTCTAGAATAAAACTCATCGGGTTTGGGCTCATTGTTGCCTTGCACATTGACTGGTTACAAAATTGTCAGATTTTGTTCCCAATTTGGCCTAAATCCAGAAATTGTATGATGGAAGGTAGGGCAGGCCTCCATTCACCCCCCCTCTATTCTGACAAGTATGATCTTAGAAAGACAACTGTGAAAAATGTTTTATGCAACTTATTTCATTTGATGTTGGTAACTAGCTTATGTGCTTCCTGATAAAATTCATCACTGCCAAAAATATCCAAATTTACTCATGCACTCTGTTTGAAACTCATTTGGGCAAATAAATTGTTTAGGTTTTATTTACAACAACAAAAACAGACTGTGACAGTTATAAGGCAGAGTGCTTAGAATTCAAGCTTCACTCAAAAGTTAACTCAAGTCGAGGAATGTTTTGGAATAATTCAAGACAAAACGGAGACTCAGTCACCGGAAAAGTAGCGTAAAACTTGACGAATATTCCATCTCCTCTCACCCATTCCCCGTAAGCTCAAAAACCTATTTTTCTATATAACCTATTCTGCTATTTTACCATTCTATAGACTTTAACATCAATTTTTCTAGAAGTAATATTACATCAACTTTTAGGTTTTTTTCGGAGTTTAGTTTCAGGTGCTGTATAAAAAGTCTCTCGGATATTTCGAATCTATTTGACGATTCTTTATTAACGGATATGACACTGTATCATATCATCGATGGGATGATAGTGTCGGATAGTATGCATCACAGTGTCATACCTTCCGTTGGTAAAGAATTGTCAAATAGATTCGAAATATCCGATAAAGACTTTTCTATACATTACCAGAAAATAAATCTCGAAAAAACCTAAGAGTTGACATCCTATAGACGTCAATTAAAGGTGCCCTACACGTGCTGATGTTTCACCTTTACGAGCAAAATGCAAGAAAACTCACTCGGAACTAAAACAACAGTGGCACTCATCAGTCGTCAGAAAGGGGTATATGTATCATCGGTAGGTATATGTATCACTTCTGACTGAGATTATCATAACCAGTCGAAATATTAATATCATGGGATGGTGTAGCATGTGACTTAGTTGTATAGTGATTTTTTATGCCGGGTTATCTATCCGAATCATTTAGGTACACCAACTGCATGTTTGTGCGTTATTAAGCTCTCTTACCTGACAACGGGCTTCACTTGAAGTATCTGCGAAGAATCCATCATACCCCTGCTTCTTGCAGTCAAATCCGGAACTGGGTATCTGGCTCAGGACTGGATAGTCCACAAGAGGTTCACCAGGAATCGACTCTGGGAGCCACTCAATGCCTCCCATGTGATGTCCCTCTCCATTGTTTGGTTTGCGTGTCGTTGCCCCTGCCGCAACGGGCCTGGGAGGAGGTGCGGGAGGCGCTGCGACAGGAGCGTTACGGCCCTGAGTATCCTCTCCATTCTCAGGCAGAGCGGCCTGGGACAGTACCCTATCCCTGACCTCTGGCTCTTCTGGCTTTATGTTAAGGTTGCCTGATGGCACGGTTGGCGGTGCCGCGTTACTGTTACCGGAACCGTACGTGGCACCTCCACGTACTACCTCAGTAGGCGGTGCGGGTAGGGCGGGTGGCGGAGGATTGCCTGATGGTTGTTGTGGGGCTGTATTGCTGTTGCCCAGACCGTACGTTGTACCGCCGCGGGCTATTGGAGAACCCAGGCCTGCCTGTGTCGGCTGCTCGGATGCAGATCTGGAGGGAGATTGTGGGTTAATTTGGCTCGTGATTTGAGTGCGGATTTCTGGGGCTTGTTGCTGAGGTAACCTTGAGATCTGCTGCGGCTCCTGTCGTCCAGGGAGCTGTTGGCCTGGTTGAGGTTCTTGCTTTGACTGAGCGGAGCTGTATGGTGCCTGCGGACTCTGTTGTGGCGCTGCCGGCCCACTCTGAGGCTGCTGCTGTGGCCCGGTCCCAGGAACATTTCTGGAGGCAGGGACCGGGACGGATTCGACTTCTCCACCGGCTTGAGCACTGTTACGTTCAAAGCCGAGCACCACTTCGGTGTCACGACCTGTAGCTCCCGGGCCTATTGAACTGAGCCCTGAGGGAGGCGGAAGGCCTCTCAAGGAGTTGTCGATACTTGGCGGAGTCAGAGGAGGAGTTGTTTGACTAGTTTTCCCGATCACCGGAGGCTGATAGGGGCGATCTAGGCCAGTAGCAGCTGCTCCCAGTGTGTTAGAAGAAATCGACTGAGGCTGACCACGTTGACCGGTCGTTGTAAGGTCAGATATTTTCAAGTCAACCTCTTCCAGGCCTATAGCTTGGTTTGGTGCACTTGCTGGTGGTTGTGCAGCATTGGGTTGAGGGTTGCGGCCCTGTGTGGAGAGAGGAAGCGGTGCCTGTACTGGCGGTTGCTGAGGTGTGAAATCATTGGCTGGAGCAGCAGGTGGTTCGATCCGTCGGGCGCCTGGAAGCGGGGGCTGATCCTGCCCCCGGGCTGCGGCGGCTGCCGTCTTTCTTCGATTATAACATCCGTATCGTCGACGAAACCAGTTCCCACTCCGTATACGTTTGATCCACGTGCCACCAGGGACTGGTCTGACTGTGGCTTTCCACTCGATTGGCTACTGCTTAGCAGGAAGATGCCTGTAGAGCCATAAAGGAGTTAGCAAAAGTTGAATAGTAATGCACTAAAACGAGACAGAATCATTACTACAGCCTGACGGTAAACATCTTACTTTGTGTAATATTTAATGCACTAATATGATGACAGAAACGGCATTGCTTAACAGATCACTAAACTTGAAACCTAGAACAACTAAGGCAGGATTTTCAATGTGTCTACAAGTCCTTGCATATAATCCATCACGTGGCTTTGCTTTTGCATATAATCCATCTAACGTGATGACCCAAGCTGATAAACATGACTTTTTCATTAAGTGTATAAATGTTACCTAATCACCACAGATTACTGTGATTGTTCACCATGGTCTAGTATATGAAAATTTTAGATGTGTTCACTCTGCCCGATAAATATAAAATTTTCCGAATACTTATATGAAAAATAATCAAATATTGAACAGAGCCCAACAACCCTTGCGAGCAGAATTCAAATTACTTTTGGTCGAAGGAGAAGCTTGCAAAAGAAACATTACTGCCGCACTTGTGCCCCACTTTCATAGCCGGTTTGAGAAGCACAGATGTAAAACAGGATAATATAGTTTTCTATTTGAGTGGATGGATAGTTTCAAGGCTAACTAGCCAATTTTCTTTCCTGCATTACGGACTACTCAGCTTATTTGAAAGGCATAAAACATGAAACTGGCTTCCCATTTTAAAATGTTATCACTTTACTATTTCAATCATGGTTGCCCCTTGATTTTGAAAAGCCTTACAATGCAAAGCTTGTTTTGTAAAAATATCATTCATGTTTCAGACTAATTCCATGGTGATAAGGAAGCATATCGTATGGAATACCCTCTCACCTGCTAAGAGTGCAGCTGTGCGCAGTCTCATACCGATCTGCAAAATAAAAAAGGTGCATTGGAACATGGCTTAGGCACGAGCCCGGACTGCAAACACAAAACAATGAGATGCCTATTCTGAGAAATCAAGCAGTTTGAAATCACTTAAAACCATATTTGTATAGCTTTATTCCTAAGAGAGAAATCTCAAAGCATTTATTTTGATGAAAGCAAATAAGCCGAAGAAAGCCTTAGCCTCTCAAAAGAATTAACAATGAAAATATGTGCAAATAAATTCTCCATCAGTTGGCCTGTGGCTAGCCATAACCATATATATTACATGTTTATTAACAATTTTTTCAAACAAAAATCGGGCCAACAGATGAAATTTCTCCTCCGTTTGAAGTGCAGTGTCTCAGAGTCGTGATAGTACAAACAAAACTACGTACCATAAAGCTTTCGTCGATTTTTCATCTTGATATGCCGCGATGTTTGGTGCACCAAATGGCATTACATTTGACAAAAATAACCTGAATATAAGGATGCTCTTCACTTTGGTTTACATCTATACCAGAGAGAACCATTCAAAGCTGAGACCGATTATTACACCCATCGTGAAACAACACTGAAGAGCGCACATGAAAATAAGAAACACATATAGTAGGCTGGAATATTTCTCGTTGCCTTTCGTCGTGTCGGGTTGTTTTACAACGCTCTCTTTTGAAGGTGCATTGATGTGTTTTGATTTACAAAAATTCAATAATGCATGAAAAGCACATTGAGCACGAAATTACTTTCTGAAAATATTGAAGTACACCGGAAAACGTATTTCGTTGTTCACTCTTTGACACGTCTTACGTATCTTGCATTTCAGGGTAGTTACCTTGAGCGCACTGTATGAATATATTTTCCCATAAATATTTCTCCTTTCCATGTCTGAAACATGGCACGTGATCTTCTACTATAGCTCTCCGTCGAAAGATGAAGCTGTAGTAATACTCACCGTTAAAATGTCCAATGAAAAAGAATATTTAACAAGTTAACAGTGTTTCTCCCATGTCTCCTCGCACGTGAAATATATATATGAGCATTGCTTTGAATTTCTTTTATGGCGTGTTTTCGGATTTTGTAATAATAATAATTATTGGGGCTTATCGACGCACCAACTGCCATGATCATATGGCGTCACCAACTCTTTCCCTGTTGGAAGAGTTTCTCGGGAGCAACGTTGCTCATTGTTCAGGGAATCCGCCGGGCCTTGAATCCGGGTCGGCTGCGTGGTAGCCAGCTACGCTGACCACTCCACTACCGCGCCCCCCGGAATTTGTAGATTAACACTAATGCCGCTCATCGGTTTTAAGCTGTCACGACTTGAACTCTTTAAGCACCCAAGAATACATTTCTGACCCTATACAATCTCAGATTTCAAAATTGGTAAGGACAAAATCAGAATGGTGCTGAAACCGCCCTATCGTGTTCTTTTTTTGTAAATTTTGTTCAAGTTGTTGCATGCTCGGCTTTCGGGATCGAGGCCCCACTAAAGTCATCAGCGGACTTGTCACGGAAGCTCCGAGCGCAACATCCGAATGAACATTCCCGCTGTTATGAGTCAATTTGGAAGCCAAAGCTTAAAGTCTCAAAAACACAGGGACGGACATGTCACATTGTTACCAGTCAGTTGCCAGCCGGCCCACGTCAGGGAAATATTGAGCGCCGAAGCTTCTCAGGGGGACTGATCCCAGACTTTCACCGGAGCACTGCCACAGCACGGCTTTCTGACCGAGTCGGAGCCCAACGCTCCACCAACTTAGCTCTCGGAGTGGCCTCTTCTTGTACAACTCGTAAGTTTGAACCATGTCCGTTGAACCATAACGTCACAATTGGCCCCAGTAAGTCAAATGTAGGCCGCTTAGAAAATCCCTTATAACTCGTGAACCATTTCTTATTAGGGCCACTCCCAACAGAAGCACTTGCCCAATTACCGGGCGCATTAGTGAGGGTGTTTTAGGATCCTCTCCAGCGGGTCAGATCGGACATGGAAGACGGTTTCCCGCCGTGGGGATTGAACCCACGTTAATCCATGCTGTCCAATCTGAAAACGGCAATGAGGCCACTAGGCCACCAAGTCCCCAGAACATGTGTTAACAAAACATGTGATTGTACCTAGAACAAAGTCAAGGACATCAATGTGTTTCATTGAATGTTTCATTTGAAACTTTTTTCAGAAAAAAAACATTTGTGTTTGGTGCACGCCAAAATGAGTTAAACTATAATGAGGGCTGGAATTTAATGAGCTGATTTTGTTGGGGTACCGATGTTTGGTTGGCCTCTATAAGCATATTATTTTGAAACCCTGGAAACGTTTTTCCTTCCACAGCCTAGGACATGAACTATGCTCCGGACAATGGGCACTAAGTTGTCATATTTTTAGGCAAGCGTGAATGACGCTACTACGTTTGTGAGCTGTCGGAAGTAAATGCCCTTCTTTTGCGGAAATATACCCCTTACAAGAGACTGGGCTGAATCATAAGCCCCAGCTATTACGCCGAGCAATATCACATTGATGAGGAATATACCGATAATGTTCTGTCAGATTGAGTTCGAGTGGTGGTTATCATAAAATTCAACAACAATCTCAAAGGTGCATTCTGGATGTTTTTGTGCTGGATCTTTTCTTGTTCTTGTTGTTGTTTTTGTTGTTTTTTTTTGCTTGCCAGATCAGGACGCACCAGCATTTACTTTATACAACGTCAAAGGGGAGCGGATGAGCCAGGACTGAGCTAGGCCGGAACACTGAATCTCACTAATACCTCCGACTGGACTCCACCTACCACACGCTGCGCATACGTGCTGAGTGTTATGGACCGAGCCGAACGCCAGCGCTTACTGCCTATGCCTCCTAGACCCCGGCCGCATTTTGTACTCACAAAAACTCATAGAGAACTCTCTCTAAGGAATTATTATCGGGAAAAAGGGAATATTCGTGTGCTTAGGAAATATTGCACGCCCGGGTATGTAAAATGTACATACATTGTCTGACGGGGTCAAAGTACCATACTTTGTGTAATAGAAACGCATGAGCAACAGGATGGATCCCTATAAAACCATGAGTTAATATTTACTTTCCATGGGCGTCAAAAGCGCGGAGGGGGACAGGGGACGCATCCCCCAGCTGGCAAAATAAGGGGAACGTCCCTCCAAAAAAGTTGATACTCGACCGACCCTTTCAGCCCGCTATCTTCTGGTGACCGGTGTCGACAAACGCAAATCTATTGAAGTTGGTTGCAGGTAAAGTGCCTCCGTGCTGCTCTTTGGACTTCACCTGCCACCCTTCCCCCCTCCAAGTCACCGCCACAGTTTGGCTTCCACTCCCCCTCCCTTAAAGCCAAAGTTTGGATTTCATCTCCCCTCTCTCAGTAATGATTCAATAATGACTGTACGTATATTCTGTTCCAAGTTATAACTGGAAACTCTTACCTCAGTGCCATCCGCATGAGACTTTCCTTTGCATCGGTGGCGTCAATATTTCCCTGACTAAAAGACAACTAAAATTAGAATTATTCATATTCCCGAGAGCGTTTGAATTCCGCCATAATGATAATACTCCCTGTGATTGGACAGTGTGCCTGTTAGGAAAGGCCCTGACAAAATAAATAAATAAATGAATAAATAATATAATATTTAATAATACAATAGGTAATAATAAATAATATTTTTTATGAATAATGTATTATTTATTTAATAAATAAATAATAATAATAATGCAATATAATATACACACATAATATATATATATATATAAAATATATATATATATATATATATATATAATTCTATAGAAGCAGATTTAAGTAAGGGGGATGTTCTCTAGAATTCTCCGTTAGTGTCAGAGATTGATTAACACCCACACTTCCAGGACATTTCAGCCCAGGGACCTGACCTGAAATTACCTGAATCTCAAACTTTTGAGAAGGCTACGAAAATGATTAAGTAACAGGCATAATTACTACAACCCTAGTTTCTCACAAAAAGGTTTAAACATGTAGCAGATCCCAAGGTGTGCAAGGTAAAAGGATCATACTATTATCTTAAATTAAATAACATCTTTCTACATGTGCCCTGTGGAGCTCACTGAAATAGATAAATCCCTAGTGGGCAAGTGCAGTCAAACACTATATTTTGCGGCTCTCACTTATGTGCGTGGTGGCATAAGTGACCCAAGAATTCCCGATTGAAAGAGGGAGGTGGGTACTCATGGTCGGGGGGCGCCCTCGGGACCAGGAGGAGGGGGCACCACTTTTGGACGGCAATACCTATCAGGTGGGCACCAAATCATACATTGGGGGCGTCGATACTGGCATCCTGGGGGAAGCTAGATTTTAGGAGGGCACCATCGACGTTTCACGGGGGTGCTGTGGAGATTTCAGGGGGCGCCGAGGGTCAATGAGGGGGAGTTTTCTGACTTTCTTTCAGGTTTTGGTCAGTCACTTTCTAGCAAATAGCGATTGAGCATTCATTTTAAAGGGAGAAACGCGAAAAAAATTGTTATTGGCTAGATCAAATGTCACAAAAGGGTTGTTTCAGAAGTCCTATTCTCATTTTTGCGAATTCGGCATCCAAATGCCTTAAAAATCACTCTCAAAGTCAACATTTCTAGACAGCTTTTCGAGAATTCTCACTATCGATCAAATGACGTAGCCTCGGGTATGACCATCAATTTCTCTAAGAACTAGGTCCTATCTGTCCTAAACAGTACCACTGTAGAACCTCGAACTATTACATAAAAATTACTTTAAAAAGCAACATCCCGAAACCTCTTTTGAAACAGAAATATAGAACTTTAAATAAATCACAACTGACCAATCAGAAGCCCAGGAATTCTCATACGTGGGTCACGTGACCTATGGAATTTTGTAGGAAACGACTAAAGACCCGAGGTATGAAATGATTGAAGACGTGAGTAATTGTTTTATGCTCCATTTTGAGGTTAAGCTGTTTCATTGTGTATATTTAAAGGCTATGTAAAATTAATTCCAATACAAATACAGGAGAACATATATTTTATTATAAAAACAATTACATTAAAACACGAAATAGTTTTTGAAAACATTGAGATGAAGAGCAGGCTCCACCTTTTTACCAGTACCTTTAACATATTTCAAGAATAGTTGAGTGGCCTCCAAAAATTTGGCCCAACATACAAAAATAATTGACAGTTTCGTAATCAAGATGTTTCAAATAGCAGGAAACCACAATAACTTTTTTCGCGTATCTCCCTTTAATACGATTACATTTGGATTCTCATTACGAGTCGATTGACATGCATACTGATCATATCAGATCAGATGACAATCTTGACATGATCTTAGTTCGGATCCTGTTTACAATTTGAACTAATATAGTCAAATTATACCTCGTTCAATTTTCAAGCGAGGCGCTCCCCTGGATCCATCTACTTAACTTGTCATGCATCTTTCCATTCATCTTGCTGTGGCATTGAATGATGCATAATATGACTATATTAGGTCAAAATGTAAACATGAGCTGGCTTAAGGTCAGGTCAAGGTTGCCATCTCACTTAATAAGGTCAGTAGGCATATCAATCGACTCGTAATGAAAATATAAAAGTAATGGTATCAAAATGAGAGCTCGATAACCATTTGCCAAAGAATTATTGACTCAAGCCTGAAACTGCTTGAATAGTCCCGGATGATCTCTCAGAGGCCACAGGTCAAACCGTACAAAATGACCCTACGGAGTGGCCAAAGATACTAGGACGTGGAGAAATGGAAGTTATTCTAGGCGTACCTACAAAAATGGAACAATTTTCAACCCCAGGTAGATCCGTGTGGAGGGAGGGGCTTAACCCGCGCCCCACCGGGGGTCCGCGCCACCTTCGCCCCACCGGGGGCCATCGATGGCCCCCTCTAACTCCGAAAATATGGGCGTTAGCGCAAATCTGCAAAGTGAAATAGAAAGCTCGCGTGAATTCAGTAAGAAATTACTTCGCATGTTTTAGTGCTCAGGTCAATAGTTTGACCTCCAGAGGTCAAATTAGGTCAAGATCGGCTATTTTCACTCAAATATGCAATGATTAAGCAAACTGGGCATAACTCTTATGTCATTAGAGCTATTGAGGCCTGGTAAAGTACATTTGATAGCAAATTGCCAGTACTTTTTCCGCTATGTGGAACGTAAAGACCTCCCGCCAGTGGTTTGACCGCCAGAGGTCACCTCGTGACCTAATATGACCTGAGGTCACGAAAGGTCAAAAAGTGACCTTGCCGTATATCAAATGAAAGCCAGTGACAAGACAAACACGATGGTGTTTGTTTCACCGCTCTAGCTCAATTAGGTCAGAAGTTATTGTCAAAATACTGTTTGTGACCTCTGGTGACCTTGGATGACCTTGGAAAAGTCAAAGGGCAAATATGACCCCTGGGATCCGTGAAAGGTGTCCAAAAACGCTGTTCTGAGCAGTCTGAGTATTTGCAATCATTTTTGTGGCTTTTATATCATGAAATAGCTTTTCCCCATGCTTTTCCAATGGGAGAGGTCGCCTCGTGACCTGACCTCAGGGCACGAAATCGAAAAATCCCGGATATACACCTTGTAGACCCTGGAGGGATCATGAAGTGTAGGAAGTTTCAAATCGATCGACTTTGAAATGTAGCTCTTACAGAGCTCTAAAGGTGAAGTGAGGTGACCTTGGTTGACCTCGTCTGGTGCCCTGACCTTGGGTGACCCGGGGTGAAAAATTTGAGGGATGATGGGAAAATGATGCAGTGAGAGGTAAAGCCCTCAACCGCGGTGCTGCGCCTCGTCGTTTTTCTGCTATCCCGGAAAAACCTTAGGGGGCCATCGATGGCCCCCCCGGTGGGGCGAGGGTTAAGGGGGCATTTGCTGCCCCACCGTTCGAAACCAGGTGCCCCTGAAATGGTCACGGCCCTCCCTCTGAAATGTCGCTTCCCCTCCTGGCTCAGGATGCAGGTATCGGCACCCCGTGATAGGTTTTGCCACTCAAAATTCGCAGCCCCTGGTCGGAATGTCGGCCCCTCTCCCGGCCATGTGTATCTCCCTCTCCTCAGTTTCCCTCGGAAATCCAGGATCCGTCTATGTTTTCAGTCAATTCACGTTTACGTTGCGTACTTCCAACAGGGCGGTCGTGGCCCGTACCTAAAAATACGCCATCGAAAAAAACAATTACCACAACTGTTGGGACTCGGGGTGTGAGTGTTATAAGTGTATTATGTCTATTAAGTGATTCAGACATCGATAAATATCTTAAACTTGTTTTCCCTGACCGGTGAAAAGGGTGTTTCAAATGGCACCCGTGTCACTTGAACATTTTTGGAGCTTAAGTCACTTGACCTGGTCTAGTGAGTTGACCAGAAATAAAAAATAAAATTTTCGGAGCAGCTACGCAATCTATCAAGAATAAGGTGCGCCGAGTACATCGGTGCTCCGCGCCACTGTTGTCTGGCAACGTCAGAAAACCCCAAGGGGGTTTCAAACACCTCCCCCAATGGGGCGAGGATTAATCGATTCAGTATTGAGGACGTGCTTCGCGTGCTGCGTGCTGCAAATGATTCTACTCGTTGTCAAGCCTATCATAGGCAGTTTCTGATAACTTGTGTAAGCTACGCAGCTAAAAGTCGACGCTTCTAAATCACGCCACTGCACCGCTGCGGGTCCGCCGGCGGTGGCAGCGGAGTGGGTATCGGTGGCGCTGCCCCGGGCAGAGATCAAAATGCCCATTTTCTGTTTTAGATAAGGTATGTCCATCGCGCCTGAAATACCCCACCGGACTTATCAAGACGTGGTTGATTTCCAATCATGCAATGCTATCTGTTGGTACGCGTTCCGTGGTCATTCATGGGTGGGTGTTGTCATGAAGCACTGATCATTCTGCACGCCTAGAAGGAGATGCTTCAAATGATGGATACATGCCCACGCTGTTTTAAGAATGCTCACAAGATGGTGATACCGCACTAAAGGCATAGGATATTTTTCAACTTCTAATTTTCGCCCAAATGCAATGATATAAATCTTGTTTGTAAGGGGGCGCGGTGGTGGAGTGGTCAGCATAGCTGGCTTCCACGCAGCCGACCCGGGTTCAAGACCCGGCGGCTTCCCTGAACAAGGAGCAAGCTGGCTCCCGAGCAACCCTTCCAACAGGGAGAGAGTTGGCGACGCCATATGACCCTGGCAGTTGGTGCGTCGACAAGCCCCAATACTTGTTTGTACCTCTTGCCATTAGACAAAATTGTGCCTGACGAAATTTGTTTTGTTGAAAGCATTACTTCGTTATACGATAACGATAAATTTTGTCACAAAATAATCATATATCACTTGATTGAAAATGAAAAAAGCCATAGCTAAAGTCAGTAGCAGGTAATGTATCAACAAGCACGTTGACGAAATTTAGTGGGAAATACGTCTTGCGTCGAGCAATTGAATACTAAGTGTTTTCTATGCACTATGAATTTTCGTCGCTATTCAAACTAAGACATGTGCGTAGATCAATGTGCTAATACCCACGTGGGTATACTTAAAAACGGAAGTTGATGGGTGTTCATAGTTTTTTAACTTTCTACGAAAAATTCGAGCGAGAACTTTTTCTTACCGTCTTTGGGATCCTTTGGCTTTGAGCCCAAGACGATGAGCCTGGATCTCCAACACCGGGCACAGCACGTTTTCAGAACTCACTTGTCTCTTGAGATGCTCACACACGCCGTTTGCGAACTAGAATGCCAATCTTACCGCAGTGCAAACCTTTATACACATACTTTCTCTACAGTTTTGGAGTAGGGTGGTGTGGCCCAGCGTCCCTTTTACTTTCGTAGCGAATGGCGAGCGTGCGGCAGGATGCTGCAGAGAGCAGGGGTCACAGTGCAGCGGCAGTCTCGGCGAACGCGCTGCAGCGCGCGCGGCTCGGCTGGCTCATCGTGTTCACCGCTCCTTCTTCCGTCCCGAGAATTCTCCTCAGACCATTGAAATCTGGGGACTCTTATGGCTTTTTGAATGTTAGCCACTCACCTGCATGCATGATTCAATTTTGACAGCGGCAGAAATGAGGGAGAAAAGGCAACACACGATTTGTTTGAATCACAGAAAACGGTCGGAATAAAAAACAGAACAATTTGGTTCTGCCTAGCGTTACTATTCATGCGTTCATGTGCCTAGCGTTACTTTTCTGCCCAGCACTGTTCACCCTTCTGCCGTATTTAATAGCTATCGGATAAAACTCCACATGCGATTTTTAAGAATCGAGTACACCAGCCATGCCTAGTAGCACTATGATACAGTTTGTTTTTTACATTCGTTGTCTGTATTCGGGATATGTTTATTTATTTGATTTTGCTGGAATTTCCATGGCCTGATTATTTATCGGAATAATTTGACTCGAGACCTTTATTGATTTATTAATGCCAGAGCACCTAGGCATTTCCTCTGACTATTTCTATAGGATTCGGTTCATGTTCTTTGGCGTGAATTCCTGTTACTAGGATCGTTGCCATATTATTATTCGTATACAGTCAGTATATTCCACTCGTCTTTCCTTTTATGGATAATTTGCCTCCCTGTGGTCTTTGGGACCTTCCTTCGCCGCATGGGAGGTCCCATTTCTTAGATACTAAGCCCCAGCCAGAAGCTTAACGATTGGTCCCACATGGCTGCTCGCAAGCCTTGTTTTCCTGGGATATCGGCTACCACAAGAGGCGCCACCAGCAAAAGGTGAGAGGGCCGGTCAGGCAACAAACAACTTTTCCCCTAGAGTCAATCATCGGATTTGGGTTCGTTGCTGCCTTGCACACCGGCTGGTCACGAAAAGTTTCCACTTCTTCCCAGATTAGCTGAATTTTGGATTTCTTAATGAAACATGAAGGAGCCAGGTCTCCCAACTTTCTCCCTTCTCTGAGGCATACGTCGGCTGCTCCTTCACTGCGCAGCTTAAGAGGTAGGCTATGCTACCATTAGGGAGAATCTCTGCTAGATTGTGTCACTTCTCCCCGAGCAGCAGCTGAATGATGCTTAACCAACAGTCTGGACAAGTGTGTGCATGCAATAGTGAGCGTCTAGTTGTGTTTGGTTTGTTTCCATCGTTTTGTTTTCATTTAACTCGACCCGGGGTGAAGAATAGCCATCGTTTGATGGAGTTGCCCTTGAATGTGAAATAAATAAATAAATAAATAAATAGATGTTTGATTTTTGATATTCGCTGAAGTGTATGAAAAAATACCTGGCACAGACAAGCAAGTTTTGTTTTAAACTTTGCGAGGGTAACAGGTAAGAAACAGCTACGGCATGGTGGGGGACCACGAATGGCCCCATCTAGCTCAAAACAGCTAAGAGGGCTAGGAGGATGTGCAAAGAGACCAGAGCTCGTCAGAAATACAATGGAACTCACCTCTGTTGTTTTCAGGTCAATAATTGGTTAATTGCGTTCAAAACAATTCAAAGCTACTACTTAAATAACCTTGTCCATCTCAGAAAATAGGATAGCTAGAAACAGTCTACTGGCGTCATATCCTCACAATTTTAGACGCGTCAATGCCAGGGCGCTAGAAGCTACTGAAACATGAGAAGTATGATGAGAATGTACATACCTTAAGGCAAGGGCGGACTCAGGTGAAATGGTTTAGGTGCTTTCAAAGCGAGAATCATTGAGCAGATATAAATCGTGGATCCATATCTGTTCTCCGTTCTACTATCACATACTCTGCGGTCAGTATGAGAGCTGGAAAAATGAGTGTTTCCTAGCTATCGACGAAATTTTCGTCTTCACTCATAGGAAAAGCTCATAAAAAATAGAAAAATATACTGCGCTCTTTTAAGTAACACGCGATGTAATAGGGGAGCAGGCGGCAGGGGGCCTGGCCCCCTCACTTCTTATTAAAAAAACTATTCCAGCCAACCTGAGAAAAAGTCGGATAATTGTGTAAATATGTGTGTAAGATTGTAGAACTGTTGAGGGGAGGGGGGAGGGTTAAACCGGGCAATTGCCCTCCCGCCAAATCCCAATTTTTTTCGATTTTCTTTAAACGATTTTTTTCACGATTTTGGGCCCTGTTGCCTGTCCAAATCGTCAGTTTAAATCCGACCTTGGATGAACTAAAATATTTTCCTTTTTTGTTTTCGTGGGGAAAGTTGTTTTGTGCAGCAGCAGGTTGGAGACTGACTGGCTCCTATTTGTGTTGTTTACTATACGCGAACGACTGCAAGCCAAAGCCCACTTACGGCTGAAGTTTGCTGATTATGGCTATTTGAAATCGTTGCTTACATCATCAATCACTTCCATATTTTCATTTTACACAGTAGGTATCAGCCTCTCCATGGCTTAAAAGGCACTCTAAAAGTATAGACAATAGGTGGACATACAAAGTGCCTTTTTCTCTCTCTCTCTTTTTCACTGGTAGTGACGCTTATGGTTCAAGTCAAGGCTGGAGATCTCTTCTCGGTCCTGGATGGTTTAATGCTGGAACGGAAATACAAGCCTTATACAAAGTCTACGGGATACCCAAAATCCAGGGGATCCTGGCCTCCCACCCCACCCTCGACCCAGATCTCCACCCTTAGTTCAAGCCTTTGACAACGGGTCCCGCAGCAGAAGCTGGCGTTGGCCCAGGTCTGGCGGACGAGTAGGTAAAGCCACAGACAGGGTGTGGATTTTCGGAAATCATTGGGGGTGACCAAATTTGAAAGAATACCAATAACCATCGCACAAAAACAGATAGCACAACATTTTCTTTGTTTGGCCCTCGCACAGGCCTACTGAAGCACATTAAACCACTTTAAAGTTATGAAAATGATGAGGAATTAAATTTAAAGGAATTTTAAACAGAAACTTAACGTTTCATTGGGGGTGCCAGGCAGCCCCAAAAAGATATAAATCCACACCCCTGGCCACAGACGGTTCATGCAGTGCGGCGCGCTATAACCAAGATCGGTGTGTGCCCGACGGCACAGTCTACCAAGTTTCATTCAAGACGCATTTGGCGGTGCAGCATGTGTGCCGGTATGACAAAAGGTCACAGTATGCACTTGCACAGTATACAGGTACTTTGGTATTGGGCCACATTTGATTGCCCTAACCCTGGATTTCGATGTGTTTGAATTTAAATCAACTAAATAGGTACAGATGTAGATAAAAATGTTCACTGAATGAGAAAAATGTGAGTAAACTGCAGCAGAGGTGCAGAAACTTGCCAACTCGGCTACCGGAGTTTGTGACACATTAACGAAAATTGAGGTGCATAATTGTGACAAAATAGCGATCCTGACTGTATGGCTTAAGATCAAACCCCATATTTTCGAAATAGAGAATGAAGCGTGTAGGGGAATATTTTAACTTAGCAGCTCTGTTCTTCAATTGCACAGCGTACTATTAGTAATACAATATTGGTACTGTGTTCAGTTTCTACTAAAACGAGGGACCCCCGCTGCAGAAAACCCGGAAACCGCTGTCACAGTTGCCAGATTTTAACATGCAGCCCAATGATGCCGAATGTTAGTAGTTGCCAGAAAGTTGTCGCCTAGATACCGGAAATGTGACAGTCATTTTTTTCGAGAAATACACGATTGTGGGCATATTTAAGGCATTAACGATAACGTAGATGCTTTATTAAGTACTTCTCTGTCCATTTTTTCAGGGTAAATCATATTTACAGTTTGAGTGTCTTCGATTTATTGGCCCCTATTTCTTCGAATTTAGTATTAAGTACGCCTAAAAGCTACTAATAAAAGTACTAAGTGAGTGAGAAAATAAACATAGCTGGGCAGCAATTCTACTTAAACTGCGCAACAGCGACAAGACAAGTTAGAAATGTTTATGTGATGTAGAGCCTGCCAAAAATTTAAACAGGCGGGAAGCCACTTATTTTGAGGGCATATTCATTAGGTATTTTTTAGATAAGTGCAGGCTAAAACTAGCTAGAACAAATATTGCTGCCCATGGCTAATCTAAGATGAATTTAGGCTATTGTAAGACTGATGCACTTTCCCATATCAAGCTTGGTTTTTCATTCCTTAGCCTGCTTGTGCCTTAGTTTATTTGTGCCCTAGATTGGTTAGATAGATTTGGAGCTGGAGGAAGTTGGGAGAGTTGGCGCCAGCAACAGGCTGGCAACAACAGTGATTCAGGTGAGTTTTCATGATCAAATTATCATATCAATATTGTACAGATAGCAAATGTGTGCTAATGCAGTCCTCCACAAAGTGTTAACACTCACGCTGGAGAGGGGCCTGGAACTAACATGCACTGGAGGGGTCCGAGTAGACCCCCTTCTATCTCAGAAAATCACAGCAAATCTCAGAAACAAATAGACTTCGAAAAACGCTGGTCGGGGGTGTGTTGCTTACTACCAATGGTGGTAAGCAGCGCTCAGGACCTGAACTGCATGGAGTTACTTCCATACATACATGTATTCATGTGCAGCACATTGCATACACAACACATTTCCTAATATTTCACAAGCACAACAAGTTAAAGCAGGATTTTGACTACACTGGATCTTTCTTTGATATGTGAATTCCAATACCTCTGTACCTATTAGGGCAATAGACATAATTTTACATCTATGCAGGCTAGTTGCCTCGGAGTTTTTACTGCAAAAAGGAATGACCAGGCAGGTAATGATCGTGAGTGGGATGCAAATTTTAAGCATTTGATGTGTTTATAAAAATGCTACCTAAGGGCCACTTTACCAACACATTTTAGGTAGATTCAAATACTATGTTGACATTGACATTTTTTCCCTTTTGTTGATATGTGAGATAGAAGTTTAGTGGGGGGAAGCTGCGGTTAGGGTTCCCATTTGTGTGTACATGTATGCTCCCATTAATAGGTATGTTCCCAATAATGACTATTTTCATGATAATTGCTACATGTAATCATGTGGAAAAGTACCATAATTGGAAACACTCCTTTCAAAAATGCAAACTTCTTCAAAAAGGAAATGCATGTCATTGGGGAAACTGCAGTCAGAGTTGCCAATAATAGTTATGACCCCAATACTGGTAAAAATGACCCATAATTGGAAATTTTCCTTCCAAAAACAAAAACATGATCTATAAATGAAAACTTACTACTTTCATGCTGTAATGGTTTGGTGCTAGAACCTTGTCTGCTGCAAAAAGTAAGGGACAGGTAGAGGACATTCAGCATATTGGAAATAGTATTCAAGTATAAAATTATTATTTCCAGCTCTGTGTGACAGAGGAGGCATACGTCGCATTGAGTTTGTGACAGCCAGCATACTTTCTGCACCTCTGAACTGCAGAAGCACGCATTCTTAATAAAAAATCGGGGGAAAATGTGAATTAAAAAAATTGAAAACTTTGGGAAAGGGTTGTTGAAGTTTTACAGCATAGAATAGTTTGACCTTCACATACGCAATGCTCTATACTTAAGAGTGAGTTTGGGCTAAGAAATTCTAATTCAGTTCGGATTCGATCCGTTTCAAATCTTAAAACGGAGTGGACCACTTTGTGAAAATCCTAAAAAGAACATTTTAAGAATAAGAGAGGTCTGAAAAACAGGAAAAAGAATTTGTCCTCACTTTTATGCGCTAAAAACAGAAATATATCCTTTTTTCAACAATATGTGACGTCATCAAAATAACACTTGATAATCAGCGAAATCCCAAACGTTGATCATAGACTCGCTATAAACTCCATTCAGAGCATTTCCGCACGGCGAAAATAGCATGCAGTACAAGAAGAAACACTGGTGCAAGAACTGCACGTCAGGTGTCACTACGGTAGCCGAGTTTATTCTGTGGCAGAAAGATTATGCATATGTCTGATATAAGTAAACAGTTTCAGAGTTGGATTTTGACAAAAACATTTAACTCTTGTTTGTATAAGTACGGGGAGGGAGGATATTATGTGTATTGCAGTTATTGGCCTAATTTTGACCCAATAACGCCCTGAACCGGACAACTTTATGCCTAACATGCCGGTGGACAAGCAGTTGCATGCTGGTTCACTTGCTAACATGGTATTTTCAGCGTATGGACGAGACGTATGGCATACGACCAATCAGATTACTGCAACCATATTGAAGGTATTCCTTCAGGGTTTGAAATAAGACAATAGGCCCCTTTACTTTGAACTTTAAGCCGGCGGAAATTTTATACCGAGAGCTCTGGGTGAAATTATATATGCCGATAGTGGTTTCTCAACACGCTCTACAAAACTGCTATCTCAGTTCAAAACCCATTATAAAAGTGGGACACTCCCTTCAAGTGGCTCCGATAAACCCCAATCAAGTTGTTGGCATATCTTGATTTTCAATCTAAACTAATTCACATCCCACAATAAGACGAGCTCAACCAAAAGTAGGAAATCCGTGCCTAAGTCCGCAGCTATCCGAAGTCTTGGGCTAATTCAATGAAGCACCTGTTCGCTTCGGGGATCCAATCCGTGACGCTCCAGTACACCTATCTAACGATGAACAGAAATTGTTTCCCGTAAGGCTGGCATTCTCATTCATTTTGAATCAAAGAAACAGGTAGCGTTTATGAATGAACCGCGTGAAGCGTAATGATGCCAACATAATGTGACTGGGAGACAAAGGTTTTGTGTTACCTTTTATATCGCCCTGTGGTCGCAGGCAGATGCTGGGGGCAAGGGGAGATACCCAGCACTCAGTCAACTCAGCCGGCACCTCCACACAGAGGTCGGAAAAATGTATCAGTGTCACCATAAGTGTCGCCACCGGCAAAAAAGTGGGGGGCCAGCCAAACCCTAACCTGATGCTGACAGAAAACTTTCAACGTCAGGACCAAAAACTGTTCGAATTTGGGCTCTTCGTTGCCTCCTGCAGCGGCTGGATATAAGAATGTCGGGTTTTCTCTCACCTTGACTGAGATCAGGAAATTTTTGGCCAAAAGTGGGGGGCCAGGCCCCCTGGCCCCCTTTTCCGACGCGTATGAGTGTCACCAACAGAATTTCCAGCCGAACTTCCGTAACCCAGTATATTGAGCTTTGGCATCAAAAGGGGATTATTTTCCAGACCCCGGAATCCTTTAAAATCTTAAAAACCGTATTGTCAGGCTGAGCATCAACTTCTCGCGCTGAGGTGTGCATAATTTTGTTTATGTTGTTCCCGGCGTGATCTTCTTTTGTCACCGACATTGTTGGCGAGTTGGCAGATTTTTCAACCTCTGCCTCCACACTGCAGCCCTGCGCTCTGGCTCTCCCTTGAAACGTCGCTTCCCGCAGGGTGCAAGTAGTGGCGCCCCCAGAGGTCGAAAAAGTTACCATTTTGGCATTCTAAATGGTGACAGCCCAAGGTGGGCAAGGTGAAAAAAATAAGCCGAAATGTTTCCTCCAGATCAACAGCGGAACAAACTCGCCGAAATTGGGCCCTGTAAGTTGAAATCGCAACGTTTTCCAACAACTAGAATGGTCCAGGAGTATCCATTGGTATCCTACTAACGCAAAACACGCCAAATTTTGGAACCTGGGCTGGTGACACATATATGGTTTGACATTTTCAATGGTGACACACAGAAAACTCTTTTGGCCCCTGGGCGCCCCCGCGATGTGGTCTAGTGCCCGTGGGCTAGTCATACCTTAGCCTTCACCCAGGTAAGCATCGTTTTTACCTCTTAAGATTTTTCCAAGGAAGATGGAAAACGGCGGCGCTGCGCGTTGCCTAACTTAGTATTATCATCATTGGGGTTTTAGGACGCGAGACTGCGGCGGTAATTTCGCCGCCATTGCCGAACGTAGTATGGCTGTTCCTTTTCTATTTCAAAAGTATGCACTCCTGTGAGCTACAACGCAAGGTCATGTTAGGTAGGGTCACCAAGTTAGGTCAATGGACTTCGCCTCCAAAGATGTTCTAATTGGCAGTAAGGAGAGTATTTTCCGTCTCTTGATCGGAGATTCACTGTACATCATAAGGACAACGAGTAGGACAATATGTTGATTTTATATAGATGACCTGTGGTAACGTACAGATCAAAGCACCTCCACTGTAAGCCGGTTAGTAAATTTTGAAATTCATGTTTTTCAGTAAAATAGTGATTTCTTTCAAAAAGTAGCAGTAGCGGTTAGCGGTTTTTGAAATGTTTAAGAAGTAGCGCTGCCATAAGCTCCAGATTTTATGGTATCGGTTGGTGGGGAAAAGCTTGAAGCTCAGCAGCTCCGGCAGGCTGAGCTGAGAGTGCGCGCCAGTTGCCTGCGTGTTTGGCCCGATAGAAGGGCATGGGCGGGATAGCGACTTGCGAGAATGCTCGCCTTCCATGCAGCGGGTCCCCGGCCCGAGTCTGACTCGTGTCGTGCTACTGCTTGCTTGGCAATACAGTTCCACGCGGTGTCTGCATGCATTACCTCTCAGATAAACTTTAAAAATTATTTGTCCAATCCCAAGATTGAAGCTAAAAACTTTGAACGGTCAGACCGGTCAACTTTGCCTTTGCCAGGATATCTGAGTTTAGTTAAGCGATTTTTGATGGCTCAACCTATAACTTTCGTTTAAATAAATATGGAGTTTTCATTTACCGTCATTGTGTTTGTGCTGTCGCTGCCAGCCGATGGTGCCTATCAGGATCATACCAAGTCATGTCGGGTCAACTTGTTGACCTAAGGTCTGGCCAACCTTTGAATTTTATCCGGCGTAGAAAACTATGCATCATTTAATTTGTACTAACGAAGGAATGACATTGCTACCTTAAAAATTTTGTCCGATGTCTGTTATGAAGCTATTAGTGAACAAGTTAACACCCCATTACATTGGTAACATATCGTGCTTAACCTCAATTGACCTCAATATAGATTTAATCTTTACACGGTAGACACCTTAACAACATTCAAATGGCCGAGCAAACATTGTTCTATTTTTTCGCTTAGGCGGGACAAATATCATCTAAATCGAGGCTCCTAATATCTTAGCCTGAAGGTACGAGTATGTTGTAAAATCCGTGCTTTCCAGTAACTTACAGTACCCTTGCTTTTAGCCGGACTCAAGTTCGATGACATGCTGTGAAAGAGCAATTCAAAGTATTTTCGAATGGAGCAAAGACAGTATTCATAGCTGCTTTAGTTCTTAACCCGGCACCGCATAGGAAATCCCTTATAACTCGGGAATCACGGAACCTAGAACAAAAAATCACTTATGCGTTCCTCTTGAGCCAAGGATTCAAAATATATGTGGCAAAACCTTGCAAGGTCAAATTATGAGCTGGCCGTAGGTTGGTGTAAAATCATAGGCCATCAACCTTGATCTTAGGTCAAGGTCAAATAATGAGCTTTCGATGTCATTTTTCATGTCATTCAAACCATATATCCGAATTTACCATTTTTGGGACAGGCCCTGGGAGTGCAGGGATGAGGTGGGTTCCCTGAAACCAAGACGGTGAATCCGCATTCGATTATCTTACGCGGCCTGTAATTAAGATCTGTTCTTCACGCGTCAGCTCTCGGAAACAGTGGGAGAAGTTCAGGTCTGGCACCTCTCAGTCACCATTTATGTGATGGACATCCTTTTGGCACATATATAAATACGGATCACACAAACACGTGCATGTGAGTATTTCCTATCTAGAGAAGAGCAGACCCGCTGCAATGCAAGGTTGGCAAACGCCAGCTCACCGCTCCTGGCGACGGATGGGTACGGCATAGTTATGTCATAATAACATATCCAAGGCCCTGGCTCGTCTGCTCGTCACACGATATAAAAAATCACTGGAAATCGAACACCCCGAAATATTCAGTCTTGGCCCAGCTGAAGATCCCGATTCACACAGTGCCGGAACACTTTCAAAATCGGCTAGGGCAGTAGAACCGTTTGGAGCGATTAATGCAGTTTCATGCTGTAAAATAATGCTTGGGATTTAACCTTTTCGTACTTGGAGGATCATGGCAAATTGCACATCTATTTGGCTAAGGCCAGTTGTGATTATTCGACACACCAATGTCTTATACAGACTAAATAAGGCATTGGCGACGCCAATGTTACTGCCAAGGTGCCAATGTTACACGGCATCGCCAACTGAGAACGGTAGTGCGTCAGCATATTAGTATCTATTTGTTTGCTTTTTCTGTGAAGCTTTGCCTGTTCCTTAAATAAAAAGTGGGATAACTTCCCACCAATATTTTATTTTCGTTCGTTTAGGTACTTAACACGCGCTCCGCTGGGGTCCCTTGCATGACGCGCCCCACTGTGGGGGCGTTTTTCGCCCCCTCCGTATCTCGTTCCCCGCGAAAGCTAAAGGAAAATTACGGGCGGCGTTTGAAAGCTTTTGACAATACAAAGCGATTTTATGAGAAGAGTTTTTATCTCAGGTCAATATTGAGGTCAGCATAGGTCAAAAGAGGTTCCATAGGCTTACAACAGAGCAGTGTACGTTTCCCTCTCTAGATCGTCCCTCAGGGGAGCTAGAGCACATCTTTATACACTATTGGATTCCTCTCATCGCGGCAAATCGAATGGTGTATAACATGACCTTGCTAAGTCAAAAAGTCAAAATGACCTGACCTCGACCTAGGTCAGGGTCACAGAGTGACCTGGCATGGTCATGTTGCATATCAATTGACTCCCCGTGACAATATAAACACAATGCAAACAAAATGGGAGCTTTATCTCAATTCAGTGAGAAGTTATTGGCAAAACAATCACTCTCTGCTCCCGTGACCTGATATGACCTTTGAGAGGTCAGATGCTCAAAAACTCAACTTTATGGCCAAGATCGTGGTAAGAATGTACAGTTTTAGGATTTTCAGCCTTATCTATCCAGTATTTTCTGAAAACGATTCCATTCTATTTTTCACCATAGACTTATAATGGGGTGACCAAAAAATTGACCCCACCTTAGGTCACCAATATCAAAATTCCGAGATAACAGATTTTTAAACCCTAATGACCTTATCATATTGTGGAAGTTTCAAACTGATCGGTTCGCTAATGTTCCCTGGGCGCTGCTTCAAACTCGTAATTTTAGGTTTTGAGGTCGGGTCACTTGACCCTGAAATAGCTCCTTGACCTGACATGACCTTAACTAAAAAATTTGGTCAGATGTGTAAAATTTATCAGGAATAAGGTACCGTAAGTTTCGTTGTTCTGCGTTTCTTCGTCTTTGAGCTATCTGGAAAAAACCGGAGGGGGCGAATTTCGCCTCCCCCAGCAGGGAGCGTGTTAAATCCTCAACAGGAATAAAGGATTGCGTAAACAGAAAATAAAACATAGGTACTCTGCTCAAAATTGTATGCACTTCTTTAATATTTTTAAGCGTCAACAACCAATTCTTTCTTATTCAAATCTGTTAGAAGATATGAAACGGAAAAATATTTGCTGCGGATGGTTATCTGTCCCTGTGTTCCCCCAGCGAGGGGCTACGACGGGGACGTGCATCTGCACTGGGACTGGTGATGCCCAGAGGGGGAAGGGGAGGGCGCGTCCTTGGGTGGCGTCACTCGGGGTGTCGGTCACGGAACTGCAGCGCTGCAGTCTGGGATGGAGCAATCGTGCTGAACCGATGAGTGCGTCATCGTGGTGCTGAAATTGGAAATAAACTGGCATATTTTTTCGGTTATACGCCTAGTCTGAAGCAGGTGAGGAATGTATCGTTGCATAAGCCACACGCGTTTCTTATACTGGTATGAGCAGGAAAAGACAACTTAAGCCTTTGAATTAGACCTAATGCAGCCAAACGAACTTATTGGCTCATGGTAGTTTTGAAAATCCATCACGAATTCCCGTGATTTCTTGAGCTCCGAAGTGATCAGCCACAGGCACAGGTGGATCCAGGATTCCTGATGTGATGGGCACTGCTAGGAAGGGCGCCACTTGGATCTAGAGGGGGTGTAATTTGGGTCAGTAGGAGCACCATTTAAGCCGGGGGCGCAAATTGTCAACCGTCGCCCCGTTGACAAGTATGAGTCACCGTCGCCACAGTGGGGGATAAAAAACCCTTCAAACTCAAACACGGACAAGATTAAGAAGACACTTAAACACCAAATATCCTTCAAAGATGCAATCGAGGCTAAATCCGTCATTTTGTTCTTTAGGTTAACATTGAGGGTCACTAAAAGTCGAAACCGGTCAAAATTGCTAAAATGAATCTACTTACAAACCCACTCTTATTTTAATTTATCACAGCCTGGGAGTCCGATTGGACCCCTTCGGTTTTCCCCATTGCCTCCGAGCTTATTCAAATGAAACGCGCGATGCTTTGCAGGCCTCTAGGGTGATCAAACTAACAACTCATGAAAAAATGTACATCTAGTCAGGCCAGGTCAGCGAGTTATGACGTCATTTCTAAACACATCTAAGGCGATTCTGTTCTTCTAAGATGAGGCTGAGAAAACCAGGGCGTAACTCAGCTTCTAAAAGAGCTAAATCTAGTTTTTAAACACCATTCGAAAACTATCAAAATAAAAAATATGCACGCTGTCATCTATTTGAGATCGGGCCAATACCAAGGTCACCAGAGGTCACCAAATGTCACGATGTTCGAAATCGGTTTTGTCTATAAGTTTTGAAACAAGCAATGTTTCTTTTTCTGATACAGTAAGGGGCATGAGCCAAGGAACTTTCACGTCATTTTTTTGCAGAAAAAAGTATGACTGTGGAAAAGAGCCAGGCGAATTAGGCCTCTGCTTTTCACCCTCAATTCTAATATTTCAGACAAAATCGGAACAAAGTCGGGCCAAACATTATTAGGGGGCATAAGGAACGGAAGGTGCTAAGGAGCCAACTTGGAGGATTTAGAGATGGTAGTTTTCTGTCAGCATGGGCTTAGAGTTATATAAGCAGCCCCCCCACATGCCTAACATTTACTCGGTATTAGACACTCTAGGTCGCCGAAGAAAATTTATCTATTTTGCTCTGTAATCTATTATCTAAATTTCACACTTGCATGTCAATGCTCGAGTCATCTGAGTAAAATGTAGACGTAGGTTTCAAGGGAATTGGTCCAAATTTTGAAATATTGATGAAGTTTACACGCAGTACGGTGGGGAGACTGATGACTGAAGGCTTTTCTGATGTTGATGATAGCCCGACGAAACGAAGTCTATGTGAATCTTGTTAATTTTTTTTCCACCCCCCCAAGGTAGGTTTCCTAACTGTAGCCCCAACATATGAAAATGTACAATTAAGGATGAGGGATGCGTGTATGCTGATATGAGAGTTGAATGCTTGATTTTCAAGACAGAACAAACAACTTTTCACCAGTAGCGCACCTAAGGGGGAGGCAGTGGGCCCGGTCCCCCCTCCCCAAACGCTTCAACTTGCGCCCGACATGAGTTATGGTAATAATTGGCCGTCGCAGGCGTCCATCGAGGGCAGAAATGAGCCTTGATCTGCCTTTTAGCACCAGTTCTACTCTCACCTTGCCGCCCCTGCCCATAGCATGCCACCCTTTTGCTTGATAAGTACCCTCTCCGACTAATTTTTCCCTCCGGGAACCCGCCGCTCCCTGTCAAAACATCAGCCTGTCACCACCCCCCCTTCATCAGTCTCCCCTACAAACGAAAATCCTTGGTGCGCGCCAGTTCTTGACTGACTAACGGTCCGAAAGGAACATATAGTAATTGATAAACGGAAAGCAGTGAATACTTGAATTTGCCGGCATGCAATTCAAATGTTCCGTTTCAAACAGCCTTTAACAGCTCACTGGATGCCGGAGAGTTTATCTTCTGAAGATCAAGAATCTTGTTCCAAAATGATTTCTTTGTTGGATTCTCTCGACTATGATTGACCTATGCAAGATAATACAGGAAAAGGCTTTTTTTCTTAAAAGGCTGTTATTTGAGAAAATAGAGCTGCTATTCTTCAGCACTTCCTTTTCCTACCATAATAATTAGTACCTACACAAAACCAACCAAACGGAAACCCATAGAGTAGATTTCACAAAAGACAGCGTGTTCAATTGGCTAGGCGTTTTAAACTTTACAGAAGCGGTAGAATTTCTTGGTTCAATTGTAATACCGGTGTTGCATTCATGTAATTATTCCAGACGAATTCCGACCTCCAAATGTCATCGAATAATGAGATATCGCATTATTGATGAAGATTACAACAAATATCCCCGAGTTAGATCACATTGCTTGCTGGAATTAGCTCTTATTCAAAGTTGATGCAGATCGGGGCTCAGGACCGGATCTAAGAGGGGCAAAGGAAGGAGGCGATTTCCTTTAGGTCCTTGGAGCAACCCCATGGGGTTGTTGGAAGGCGTAAGAAGCTTGCAGCGCCTTAAAAACGTGATAGAGGTGAGTTGCTATTTACTTACACTGCTCCTGCTTGTATGATTTAGTTCACACCATAGGATGATCCAGGGGGTAAGAGGGCACATGCTCCCTCGCCCCATTGACCCTCGGCGCCCGAAAAAATGATCACAGTGCCCCGTGAAAGGTTAATAGCGTTCCACTGAGATCTCGTTTTCCCCTGCCCCCTCCCAGGGCGCGAGTATCGGCGCCACCACGATGGAATGTGGCGTCCATCTGATGATTTTGTCGTTCAAAAGTGGCACTCCCGTGGTCCAGGGTGGCGGCTCCCAGCATCTGCCTCCCCCTCTCCCCCACTGCCCTATATCGTTCCAATTTATTATATGTACTGCCGAAACAAGTACGATCAGCAATCCCGGATTCCCCTATGCTTCACACAATAATTAGCTTCCAACTTATACATATCCATCAATATCTCATAATAGAAGCTGGTAAAACAGAGGCTACCCGCATTTTTTCCCTAATGGATTGAAGTCACTCCGTGTCTTACAAGTATTAATTAATCTTCACCGATTAGTACATACAAAACCTCATATGTTGGCAGCATCTTCATTTATTATTGCATATTAGCAGAAACATTAAAGCTGTCGATATTTTTGACAGAACTGAGAAGCTTAGCATCAATTCCGTGGCTGCGGAGGCCTCCAGTGGACAGGCCACATCCATCTATGGCAGTCCCAGTACGAGATTAATGGCTGGACCCGGCTCACCGTGCAGAGCGGGTACCGCCCACAGGAATGCTCTTCCTCGATGATAGACATCTTTGCTAAGCAAATAAAGGAAGACACTAGAGGCCAGGAAAGGTGCTTGCTTGACGGGTGCCTGTGATTGCAGATCTCTCAAAGTAAAAGCGATTACCAGCAGTGCATCGCAAGAGCTGTCGCTCATAATGACATTCTTGGCTTGTGAGCATTCTGCAATATTTGATGTGAAGCTCACGCAAGAGGATATTAGCTAGTGATAGTAAAGTGAATGAAATTCTGGGAAAATTCTCCTTAGATTATAGCTGCCGCATCGGTAGTAAAAGTAGAGGCGCAGTAACAGGCCCACAGGCATCGGAAAGGGGGTCAAGGGGCGCTAACCACTGGCCCCCTCCCCCACACTTTAAAAAGTTCTCCCATTTCAGCCAAGCGGAAAAATTGGAACGTTTTCTGACCAGTATGTTGGGAAGATAGCAAGAAGTCCAAGTCCAACAAGTCTTGTTTCTAGAGGGGAACTAGTCTTGTATGCAGGAGGCTGAATTTTACTGACCCCCTCACTTTTGTTGTCGGTGGCGTCACTTATGAACACACCTATAGGTAGAATAATTTCCTGTGTAGAAAATGTGCAGGCATGGGCTGACATGGAGGGCAAAAAGGAGCAACCGTCTCCAGTTTGATGCCAATCTTTTATACTTTAAAAATCTAGAGGGCGTGCTGCATGGAATCTAGCTACCATCATTGGTCTGCTGCGTTTATTTAAGCCGTGTATTCGCGATAATATGCAAGGTTGTCAGTAGCCCTGTGTAACGAAATACGTTGGAGTGCCAGATTCAGACACCCAAATGTCTGTGTCATTGATATTGTCTTCTTTTAAGCCACTTTTGTGCTAATCTTATTCGTCAAAATTACTACAATGAGTGTAGTAATTTAGCCGTTCATTGTCTGGGCTCTATTGTATGTTGTTTGTTCTTTTGCCTAAATATACACTTGCTTTTTACAATATCATAGAAAGCCTACGCTACCACCCTTCTCGGCAACGTTCTCTTTGGTTGCTGTCAATACCGCTACCGATTTTATCTTGGACTCCCTACTAAATCCGTTTCGCTCTTGCACTTCATGAGCGAGAAAAATCAAGGTGTTTGAAGGATTTTATATTTTTCCGAGGCCTAAGTGGTATCTATAACTTTTTAATTTCATTATTTTTTCACGCTGATGGGGTGCTTAAACGACAGAACATCGTTGATGTTTGAATATAAAAACAGCACCGATGTGAGTTAGACAAGCGGACAATAGTAGCTGACACACAAAATTCTAAATTCTAAATTCCAAATAATTTAAGGTCTTCAACCACAGAGATAAACTTCGCACTCTGCGGGTCTAATTTTATTAAAAGACCTCCCTTGGCATGGCTATGCCATTGCCACGACCGTCCAGTCGCAAGCTGAAACATCTTGCAACCCATTACTTGAAATAACTCCCATTGCTTCAACAGACTAACGTAGCTTGCCCTCACGCAAAATTCTAAAATTCTCCCACACACTCCTTTAGAGGCGGGCAAAGGTGCTATGCACAGAACGCCTAATAAAAAGCCATAAGTAAGTAAGTAAGAGTTATATAATTCATTTATGGGTGAATAATCAGTTTATGGCAAATTTTCTAACTTTGCTTTATGGGGGCTGCACTGACGTGATTCCAAGAAGCCTAGAAAGGTTTTGGGAGAAAATCTCCGGTACGTGTTTACCGGGGCTGACACAGTGATGGGGCCCGCCTGATCACGCCTGACCAGTTGAAATAGCAGACCAGTGAAATGTGATAATCATTCTAAAAGATAATCGGCTTTATCAGGTTCTAATGCTGTGTAGATTTGAAAAAAACGCATTTTCGGAAGCGGGAATATGGCTCTAGCTAGGATATGTGGCAAATAGGACTGGCAATATGGCAATGGCTCATACTTTTTTCAGCATCAAATATCAGGCGAATACAGGGCCACATAAAAACAAGCACAACTAAACAGGCTGAGGACACCAGCAGAGGAGCGGTGCCGTGAAGGTGGCGCTGGCGTCGCTCCCGGCGCTGGGTGGGACCGCAGCGGCGCGCGTGCCGTGCAGGACTGGCGCCGGAGGGTGGTGATGACACCGGCGCCGGCCGCGGCCGCGGAGCTGTCCGTCTCTGCTGATGGCTGATTAGTGACCCAGCCGCGGAGAAGGTGCCGCCGGCGCCGGCGTTGCACAAAAGCGGCAGGCTGGTCGGCTCTGGGGATTGGCGGCACTGCGGTGCCCTCTCGGCGCCGGACGGAAGCGGCCGCGCTTAGAGCCGGCGGGTAATTGGTCGTTAAATTTTACGGCCCGGACTGAAGCCGAAGAGAAACTCACAGAGCGGATAGTTTAGGAATAGCTGGAAATTCCTAAAATACTAGTTAGAGGATTCACTGTATGCATACATTGTTGGGACACTGGAGTGTTACGAATGCCCTCTGCTGAATTATTGAACGGTGTTGACCATTTTGAAACACTGCTGCCGTGACCAGGTGTTGAATGCTTGGCTTCAGCGGGACATCACTTGCTGTGCTTAATACCTGGGTGACATTCCACGATACTTTACCTTTAAATTGTGGCGCTGGACGGGAACTATCGAGGTGTTAACATACGTGTAATTTTCCCAAAATACGCGACAGAGACCCCCTTTTAAATGCGGGTGCAATGACGAAGCATAGCGCTTCAATGCTTGGTAGGGCCCATCCCTGATACATCTCACAACTTTTCTGAAAGTTGCAAGTCCTGGCTAAGCCGGATACGGCAGCCCGACCAGATGCTACTTTGCTCCTCCAAGTTTCTGTATCTTCCAAATTCGCTTCCACCTTCCTGTCCCAAATGCTAACCAGCCTACCAAAAATCAGAAATTTTACATACCCCATAGGCGGATCCAGGGGGGCAAGGGGGGCACGTGCCCCCCCGATCGACCCTCGGCGCCCCCTGAAAGGTCGATGGCGCCCCCCTGAAATGTCGCTTTCCACCCCCCCCAGGATGCGAAAGTCGGCGCCCACCGATAGGATTTGGCGCCCACCTGATAGCTTTTGCCGGTCATAAGTGGCGCCCCCTGGTCCGGATGGCGCCCCCCGGTCCGGATGGCGCCCCCGGGAAGGTGCCCCCCGATCGGCAATCCTGGATCCGCCTATGGACTACCCTAAAGAGATCCTGTCAAAACCACCCATATTTGATTGGTTGGTCACCAGTTGTAAAATCAGAAAGATTGCCGCAGCACAATGGTTTCTAATTTTTTGTTGTAACAATAAATTATTAGAACAACTTCACTGGCGTGGGAAATGTACTTCAAGAGTGAAATTGTCTGAAGCCTAGCACGGGTCATTCTAAATTCAAGCAATGCTGGGTAATCACATACGATAACGAAGACATTCAAGCTTTCCTCCTCGTCTGAGTCAAGAGAGAATAGATGTTCGTCTCCCAGTGCAAGGAGCATGCCACGATCATTCTTAACTTGGCTTAATTATTATATATTCTCTAGAATTTGCACTATAAACAGCATTACAGCACCCGTTGGCAATGAGGTTTGACCTTGAGCTTTACACTGAACTACCTTAACTATGACGCCATAACATTATAGACGTCATACTGAGTAACTCCACTTGACCGAAAGCATTGGGGCCAATGACCTTGAAAAGGTTGAGAGGAGCTTTGACCTGTGACCTCGACCTTTATGTGAGGTTACCTTGGCATATAATATCGTTTATATGGCGTTATGGCGTCACTACTCGGTCTCTGATGCAGCCGAACTGGTGCGACCGCGTGATTGTGGTGATCTCAAAATGTAGATCTAACTTTGAAAGCATATAAGTACAAACACATTTTGACATGTTTAATATATATATATATATATATATATATATATATATATATATAATATAATAGCAGCCTTTTCTGGCTACGAGCAGTTCTCTAGCCACCTGGAAAAAATAGGTGAGGGGCTCCAAAGCCCCCTCCAGTGCGTGTGTTAAGTTAAGGTATTCAAGTTTATAGCTGCTTTCCAGTCAGATGCAATGACCTGAACCCCAGTATGTGACCAGGCTGCTCTCGCACGCTGGCCCGCCCCGTCATTACCAGTAATATCCGCTTGGCTAGAGGGACGCCCGGAAGAGCTGCACGGCTGTACATGGCGCTGGAGTTCAGCCAATAGACGGATGGAGGCGAGACCTCACTGGAAATCCGATAGTGTCACGTGCCAGCTGTGACTGGGTACTACTGATCAGAATAGTGTCGCAAAATACCAGCCGGTACACACGACTTTCTAATACGCTCAGGACAGCGCTACCAGGCCTGTTTATCGGATTCAGAGATAATTACCAAAGCCGAACAAGCGTTGAATTGATTGAAGAGTGATGTTTACCATAATGCGCAAAAACTACAGCTTTTAGTCGGTCTTAGTTGGCTAAGGGCCTTGTATTCATTTGCCACGTTCGATTTTGGGGAATTTCGGGTGTATAAGGCGCACCTTTGCGATATGCGCGCATACTTCTGTACGCATACACACAACTTGCACTTGGTGCGGGATCACTGGACTCGGGCTCACGCTGCAGCAGGGGCCAAGAGAGTGTTCAGTGTGTCACCATTCAAATATGTCAAACCATAAATGTGTCACCAGCTCAGGCTGCAAAATGTGGCACGTTTTGCGTTAGTAGGATACCAAATGGATACTCCAGGACCATCCTAGCTGTTGAAAAAACACTGCGAGTTCAAATTACAGTTGCCAATTTCGGCGATTTGTTCCGTTATTAGTCTGGAGCTAACATGTCGGTTATTTTTTGCCACCTTGCCCACCTTAGGCTGTCACCATTTGGAATGCCGAAATGGTAGGGTTTTCGACCCCTGTGCTGCAGTCAATAAAGACGAGAAGAAAGCTATCTCATTGCCTGATGTCTGAGTATTTTGAAAACAGGCGCAATTTGGTCAGCTATTTTAAGGACAAATACAGCAATCTATTTCGCTAAATTTCATTCACGACTGAGATCAGTTAAAGTCTATTTGCATGCATGAACTTGACTGCAGGTTAATTGAAGTCCATGGGATTAGTGGCGAGCGACAGAGCGTCGGTGAGACGCCGACAAGGGATTTACGCCCAGCCGACACCCGGTCTTGTCGGTACCCGTCAGCGTTGTCGTCAGTGCAAACTATGCATACCGTTACGAGGAGCCCCACTTTTTGGTGACAGCATGCATTTCTTAGGCGGTTTCAAGGTAGCCGCAGCGTCGCTGGCGACTGGAATGCAGGCGCAAACGAAAGTAATGTTGCAACAGAATAGATAAGCACATTTCATGCCTTCATCTCCATGGAAGCTGGGGCTATCCTGACCTTTTTCGAGGTAAATATGTGTCATAGAGCAAGGCGGCACAGACTAAGGTTTAAAAGTGTTGCTAAAAACAAGTATGCACAAAACACAATTTAACGTTATACGCAAATGTTTTTTTAAGATATAAATAATAGGCTATAAATAGCCTATAAACATAAGGCTTCCCGATGGTCCTGTTTTCTTTTGCTCTTTTTGTTGTGGACCATTGAAGAAGGAAATGAGAATGGAGAAGTCTTAAAAGTGCATATTTTGGCCATGGGAAGGACACGATTCCTTTTCCTTCCAAAAGACGCGTTTTACTTCTTCCGTATTTTAGGTACCTAAAGGCATAAATGGAGAGCGGGGGTGGATAGCGGGGCACCGTAAGCTGCAATTAGATTTGTCTTCTTTTAAAGTCGCAAATATGTCGAGCTACTTCCTAGGAGGCATGCATAAGGTATTAAGGCAGCCAGGGACGTCGCCGCGGAATTTTTTCTGAATGTAGAGTGACGGACCCAGACGGGTAATGCCCATCGGGGGGGGTGGTAGGCGAAGTTTGGACTGCCTGTATTGGCTGCCTGTGGACACGCTGTCGATGCGCTTCAGTACTACAAGAATTGCAAGCATTTAGGTAGGTAGGTTCACACAGATATTATCTTCCCCAGGGGCGGATCTATGGCTTGGTATTTAGGGAGGGCCTATTCGCAAACTGCGTCTTATCGTGTACAGCACAAGAAAGCTGTATGTGACGACAGTGAGAGCAGTTATCCAGGGGGACTTGTCCCCGCCACCTGTTTCGTCGGAAATAGTCCCGATTTCAGGCATTTTGAAAAAAATCAGGAGATTTTGTAATCGGTATGCGGGGAAGGTACCAAGTAGCTCATATCCCACGAGTTTTTGTTTTTAGGGGAAATTTTCTTGCCAGCAGGAGATTACAAATTCACTGGCCCGCTCACAATTTTTTTCGGCGACGACGCTTATTATAAAAAACATACCACAGTTCGTGAAAATACATAATATAAACATTAGGTGCTCTACCAAGAACCTTTGAACTTTGCTCACTAGCAAATTGCGAGATCTACGAATTTGACAATGGTTGTGGAGAAATCCGAGTCTTTTCCGACAGAGAGAAGAAATCCAATTTGACATCATTATTGCGGAAATAAGGCAACAGAGTGTTGTCAATGGTCTATGAGCTTTCCTTCTTTCATAAGCACAATTGCAATGCGGTGACGTGAAATATCGAGGATACTTCTGTCCAGACTTATTTGTTCTAAATTCGGCGCATTATTTTCTCTGAGCATTTTCTGAAATACTTCGAAAAACGGAAATGATAAGATTTTCCTTTCATGTTGCCTTCCTCGCATTTCAGTATGTTCCCATGAATAAAGCAATGAAATAATGAAACAATGTCAGTCCACCGCCGCCAACACCGGTGTTCGCTGGGAGGCTTGCCCTGGGGCCATATGTCACAGGGCCCAGTCCACCTCGGGGACTTATAGGGCGCGGCTGGTAATGATAGGACAGCTGAAACGGCAGAGGTTTTAGAAGCAAAAAATAAATAGTTTTTACCAGACATTTTTGTGAACGGCACATAGGCACAACCAGACAGATCCAGGGAGAAAAGGGCACAGGTGTCGCCCCCTGATGATGGAGCACGTGGCGTGTCCACACTGCGTCAAGGAGCCCCTGAAACTGCCTCGGCGCCCCCTGAAGCGTCCCTTTCCACCCACGCCCACAGGATGCAAGGAATGTAGCCTCCACAATGTGATTTTACACACATCTAATACGCAGTACCTTAGAAGCGGCACCCCTCGAGGAGAAATGGTGTCCAACCTACTATGGCACCCCTCCCCATCGCAAATCCCGGATCTGACTATAGAATGGCACGTGGGTAAAAGTACTTGAAGACGTCATCATTGAATATATTCAGTTTATTAGAGACCCTATGCACTGAGATAAAAATACACAAACATGTATCAAAACACTAACTGTGTAAATAATTTGGTGAGTGCGAACAAGATCTGATGGGATGCCTTCGGGGGCAGCAGCGGGATGGCAGAGGAAAGGAATGTCTAGGAGCAGTCGGCCTCAATCAGTGATATGGAAGCGGTCTAACCAGATCGCCTCCCCAGGAGTCACGACTGTCAGATACCACGCCTGACGTCGAACAAAAAAAGCCATCATTGCAATGAGAAGTCAATGAAAGTGGCCATGCAGATAAAAAATTAATCTGATCGTAAAGCCTAAAACCCCAAACAAACGGACTTGCGGAAGCAATTAACTTTCCCTTTCAATCTATAAGTCTTTATGTGCTGTTGATTTCATGCTAGATGCTATATAATAGATGAGGACCAATGTTTTAAGAGGCAAGAATACGTCCACTGGGACATTTTTAACAAGGAATGAAGATAAAAATGGAGTTAGAATTGCTAGGAATCGGATTTAGATCTCCATCAGTGTTATACAGGCCTGTTTTGGATGGTCCATATGCTAACACGTAGGCCGTAAGCATTTCACTTGGGACTTCTTGGATGAAAATTTTAAGTTTTCCACACAGCCCACCGATACGATTTTAGATAGACTTTCTGGTAATTTGTGTAGCGTATTGATGTGTACACAGAATTTGTGTCGCTTAACTAATGATTCCTTCCAGCAGTCCTACGAATTGTTTTCAGCTCAATCCAGGCAGTGATTTTAGAAACCAGTAACAACGTTCTTTTTCCAAAGCCTCGGGTACAATAGAAATTGTTTTCAAATTTATCATCTAAAAATTGGCATTAGATTTTCATATAATTAGGTTTCATCGTAACTCGCTTCACGAGATGGCAAGCGACTAGAAAGTCTCGCTTCGGTTCCCGCTTGGTCAGTTTGTAACGGAACTGGGACCTGGCCATGGTAAAAACATGTCGTCGGTCGCGTCCATCCTTGTTAGAGGGTGCTACCATCACTTTTTCGAATCCATATTTCTACACCCTGGAAATGACATGGAAATATAAAAATTCCAGGCCTGTCGGAGTGTTTTATGGAGCTCTTCTTCCGTGGGCGTCATATTCAGGGGAGAGTCTTTCATCCCGGTTGATCATCTTGTCGCAGTAAGTTACTATGAAGTTGATTTTCGGAAAACACGCTGATGCAATTGAACCTGTAGGCTGGCCATCATTTTCTTCTCTGCTGACCTCAGGCGCCAGAGCAGTTTGGTGAACTGCCTTCTGCCGCCTGCTTGGATTTTCATCGGCGAGCACACCCACCAGCACATTTCCTCTTGAGCCAAGAAACCGTTCCGTGCTCGTGACAGCTGCGCTAAGAAGATTAAGTTTTTTTGGCGCCATCTGATGTCCAGGGACAAAGCCTGTATCAGAACCAGCTGGGTGCGTAATGGTTGGGAATTAAGTAAACCACTCACCTCAGATCAATCAGTTTTTCACTGAACACACACACAAGCGTAGTGTAGTGTTTACCAGCATCACCCATCGAGCCTGATGCAGGGCCCCGGGCTCTGTCATTAGACACTTTGTTGAGGAATCAATCGCCCCGTTCTTAACTGCTTGGCAGATTTTGTACAATGTAATGCTGATCTCTGCTCATTTCATTCGTATAATTTTGAGGAATTCGAGCCAGGAGTCCCGGATCGGCCATCCACGTCCTTAGTGCCTGTGTCCGAGTCAGTTTGTTTGCAAATGAACGCCGCAGACAGATTGTTGTAGCAGTCTACCAAGGGCCAGCTCGAGTCTTCGGCCCCTGGAGAGGATCTAGCTGCACCGCATTACGATAGACATGACTCACGGGTAAAGCAGAGCTACAGACAAGACCACGAGCTTCAGACAGAACACCCGGATAGGATGGATAGCTTTTCTCGATCCAGAGGAGGGGGGAGGGCTGGTCCCTGATGAGTTGATACTCAGTAGCGGATGTAGTCTTCCATTTCAGGGGGGCTGGGGAGTTCAGCCCTACCCCACCTATACCTAAATACTCGAATAACCTTTAACTATGTGATTACAGTGGGCACTCACAAATTTCTGGGAAAAGCCCCCTAGCCCAACTTGTATCCACCACTGTTGACAACGATACAGTAGTAAAACCCTAAGGGAGCCTTATGTGAGACCCAAACTCCAGGCGGTCTTAACCTCTATAACCACAGACCTGAGTCACAGTATAGTAACATAAAAATTTTGCGTCACATCAAAGCTACAGGCAGGTTCCCTGCGGCACAATCTGGAGGCAAGTCCTTGCGGCACAGCATAGCTGGAGGCAGGTCCGTGCGGCACAGCATAGCTGGAGGCAGGTCAGTCCGGTACAACACAGTCACAGGCAAGACATTGCGGTACAGCATAGCCGCATGCAAGCTCTCCCAGTGCAGCATAGCTACAGATAAGACTGCAGTACACGCAAGCTACAGGCAGGTCCCTGCGACACAGAGCACCCACGTCCTGGAGCGCTGACTTGGAGTCGTGCCAGCTATCGTCACGAAACACACCCCGTGTTTCAGAGGTTACCGTCACGAAACACACCCCGTGTTTCAGAGGTTACCGTCACCGAGACACACCCCGTGTTTCAGAGGTTACCGTCACAAGGCACACCCCGTGTTTCAGAGGTTACCGTCACGAGACACACCCGGTGTTTCAGAGGTTACCGTCACGAAACACACCCCGTGTTTCAGAGGTTACCG
The DNA here is from genome assembly GCA_034440635.1 of Lepas anatifera. Lineage (NCBI taxonomy): Eukaryota > Metazoa > Arthropoda > Thecostraca > Lepadidae > Lepas > Lepas anatifera. The sequence goes on along the minus strand of JAOTON010001592.1, from coordinate 429,682 downwards.
TCACGAAACACACCCCGTGTTTCAGAGGTTACCGTCACGAAACACACCCCGTGTTTCAGAGGTTACCGTCACGAGACACACCCCGTGTTTCAGAGGTTACCGTCACGAGACACACCCCGTGTTTCAGAGGTTACCGTCACGAAACACACCCCGTGTTTCAAAGGTTACCGTAACAAACACATCTTTGTTGGTGTTTAACGACGCACCAAACGCGACACATTTAACGACGCACCGAAGCAACGATTCTCCCCAACGCACATCAGTTCTTACCCCGGGATAAGCACGTTTACCGAACAGAAAAGGTCATGTGAAGTTTAACCAGAGACAACAGGACAACCCTAATGAGCAGAAATATTGATACCATGCTGAACTAGAGGGTTTATTTGCATCTTAACCGGCACCTGTTTAAAATTCAAACTCGTTCCCAAACCTTCCACAATTATGTTGGGAGATGGAGTTTCGACCTCTGATCAGCGTGGACAAAATAACATTTTAATTATAGGCCGGTGCGTTGTGAGGTCTGCGACTGACAAGTTTTGACCCAAAAGAGGTGCCATGATCGGATTCACCAACACAGGGGCGGATCTAGGGTACCAGGCCATAGTCGCAATGGAGCCAAACATTGACCCTTTTGGACGATTTTATGTCCAAACATTTAAAAAAAACATTCTTTAGCGACCTTGCCCCTCCCGAACGATTAATTTTGATACACATATATACCAGCATAGCAGATTTTATATTTCCATAAACAAATGCGCGATCCCTTCGAGGCTCTTGAGCCTGCTTCTCGGCCCTGACATACCAAGCAAACTCATATAAAACATGGGGCATTCCACGACAAATTGACCAAGCGATAACAGCCTACATCTCAGATTTTGATGAAAATTTGTCACAGGGGTTGTCCGGGGCGTAGATTAACGCTGTGAAATTGTTAGCTTCGTCCGTCCGGTGATTTTTTAGTTATGGCCTCAGACAGTTTTTGGACCCAACGGAAAGCCTTACATTCCCAATAGCCACATATCTTCGAGACTAACCATGATAAGTATATAAAATAAAGATGCTTGGAATCGTGACGACCTGAATAAAAATTTGGTGGCGTCGGAATTTAATATTTTTAAATAATATTTTACAGGTGACCTTGGGTTTGGTCACGGAATTTGATCATGATGGCATTCAAAAGTGATATGTTTTATCATCGGATAATGAACTTTGGGGTGTTGACATTCCTTTGTGGACAATTTCGAAACATGTTCCTTCTCCAAATTGATAAATGACTTTTTTAAATTAGTGATGCGAGCGCAATGTGCCTAAGCATTGTATGATATCCGTACTAGCAGCCATCGGTGGGCATGCTATGGGAATTAAATTTTTCAGAGATTACCTTCAAAGAATACAATATCTCATAGCATAACTCTATCCTTAAACTTACGTATGTTTTAACATGCGCCCCACTGGAGGAATTTCCCCTTTGCGGGTTTTCCCAAAGAACGCAAAAACGAAGAAAACGCAGAACAGCACACCTTACCCTTGCAACGATTTAATGCACCTGAACCAAATTTTTAGGTCAGATCATGCCAGGTCAAAGAGTTATTCAAGATCCAGCGACCCAACCTCAAAACCCAAAATCACGAGTTTTAAGCGACGCCAAAGGAACATCCGGCAACCGATCAGTTCCAAACCATAATAGGATGTCATTGGGGTCATCTACAAGTCTGGCATCTAGAAATTTTCAAATTTTTTACCTAAGATGGGTTTAACTTTTTGTTCAGCCCATTATAAGTCTACAGCGAAAAATTTAACGAGCTAGCTCTGAGTAAATATTTGATAGATCAAATTGAAATTTCTCATACCATGTATTCTTACCACCATCTTGACCATTATTTAGTTTTTAAGCGTCTGACCACTCAAAGGTCATGTGAAGCCATATGAGCATAAACTGATTACTTTGCCAATAACTTAGTACCGCTTGGAGGTAGATCTTCCATTTTGCTCCCATTTTGCTTGTCTTGTCACTGCGGTCTATTGATATGTAACATGCCTATAGCAGGTCACCATGCGACTCTGACCAATCTTGAGGTCAGGTCATTTTTCCATTTGACCTGGCATGGTCATATTATACATCATTCGATTTCCCACGATATAAGACAATGATGCCTAAATATTTTCTCTTGCACCGCTCGATAAAAATATTTTAGGAACAATCTGCAATGCCCTGATTTAGGCCTATGGGATATTCTTTAAACTCTCGTGACCTCAATATTGACCTGGCAAAAAACATTCCCATGGTTTCTCGTTGCCTTTTCCTATTTTCCTTGTCTCTTTCTCTATTTGTCACTCATCAATGAGAGTAAGCCTGTGGAATTGTAGAATTCATATCAAAGCTAGTGCCCTATGAAACCTTTTCTGAAGGGCATTAGCAGCCTCAGTGTGCCCTATTTCTGTACCGACCGTGGAACCGACTAATTGACACATGTATCCGGATGCCTTTTGCGGTGTTGCCACTCGTTCTTAGTCTTTCTCTAGAAGGGGGACTTGAGTTGGGAGCCTTGAGTTTGAATTTGACCCCTTGAGCTGCTCAAATACTTTAAATTAGAGTCCTGAGGGCTCACCAAGCTAATCTGAGCCCCTGAGCTAACCTGGTGCCCCTGTGCTGAACTGGGTCTATGATCTAGTGTTGGGGGCCCTGCACAGTATTAGAGCCCTGAGCTGAGCTGGGGGCCAGCTTGAATTGGCCTCTTTGAGCAGTTCTAGAGACCCCGTTCAAACCGACCCGGGGGCCCCTAAGCTTCGGCAGGCCCCCAACCTAATCTGGTCATCTGAGCTAATCCGGGGCCTCAGTGATGAGCAGGGGACCCGGGATGGTCTGAGACCCACTGAAATGCTTTAGTCACTGAGCTGGGGTCCGTAAGCTTGAACGAGTCATTTGAGCTGTTTTGATACCCCACATCAGCCGACCTGGGGGCCCTGAGTTGAGCTGGGCCCGAAAACTGATTTGGGCTCTAAACTAATGAGGCCCTATGTGCTGGACTGAGCGGTCTCTGAGCTGGCCTGAGGGCTCCCGCACAACGTTAGGGCCACCTGAGCGAAGCTAGGGCCATGAGCTTGAATGAGCCCCCTGGGCTGTTCTGAGACCCCATATAAGCCGACCTGGGGGCCCCATAAGCTGAGGCGGATCCTAAGCTAATTTGGCCGCCTGAGCTAATCTGGTGCCCCGTGTTGAACTGAGGACCCTGAGCTAGTCTCGGGGGCCCCTGCAAAGCTATAGGGCCCTGATCTGAGCTGGAGGCCCATGGGCTTGAATTAGCCTTCTTGAGCTGTTTTGAGACCCATATAAGCTGACCTGGAAGTCCTTCAGCTGAGCTAGGTACCTAAGCCAATCTGGCCCCCTGTGCTGAGCTAGGGGCCTGTGCTTATGTGGGATCCCTTAATAAGCTGGTCTCGGGGCCCATGAGCTGATTGAGTTGGGTTCCTGAGCCATGATCTGGGCACTGGGGGCCTCTAAGATGATTTGGCGACCCCTGGGCGGCATATGCGTAGAAACCGGGGGTGGGGAGGGTCAGTGGAGCCACTGGTTCCCACTTTTCTGTGGGTCCCCGCAATGGATGCAAAGATATCAGCAACTGCAATATAAGACAAGAAACCCAAGCAGACCCGATAGCTTGTCTAGGAAAGCTTCAGTTCCGTAGTACGGCCTGTCCCTGGACGAGGAGAGCTTCGTGAAGAAGGCCGAGGCACCCACTACCCCAGTGCTTCCAGATGGGCCCCAAGCAAACTCCAGCTCAGACCGCTCCCAACACCGAGCACGAAGCCGAACCCGCACCAAATGCCGAGCAACAGCCGTCCCTCAGACATCAACAGGCGTGACGACGCCGGTCATTTACGAGGTGAAAAACGTCATGCAGCTATTCAAGGAAAGGAAACAGTGCGAAAGAACGTAAGAAGTGCATGGAACTGCCTAGCGTAGGCTGGTGTGCATGCGCGCCCTATTGGCATCATATGAGCGGTTTTAAAACTGCTCATAATTATGGCCCCCATGGGCTGGGGCCCCCCTGAGCTGGCCCCACCCTACCTTTCAAGCTGTTCCTACGCCCCTGAGAGAAATTACTAAAATCATGAAAATAAGGGAATGAAAAAGTGAAAATAGGTAATATAATATAATAAAATATAGAGGAATGTGGAGATAAATCATAGCACCATAATGAAAACCATGAATATACGGAAATTACGGAAAACATGAAAGTAGATAAATCACAAAAATGCGAAGATGGAGGAATCACAACAGACCTTAAGCCGAACGTCAACTTCTAGAAAAATGCATGTGACACTCCGTCTTATGAGACGTTTTTCGCGAGTCTTCAACTGCATGAGCGGACTCCCGCGGTCCTGCATCAATAAACAGAGCTCGGACCTGCCTGCCAGGCATCACAACGAGCACAATCGGCCACTGAATGGATGGAGGCTATCTTGAGACAGATGATTGTATGACTCAAGTCAGTGCGCACGGCTAGATTCGCGTCTTTGTTTTGTAGATTCATCTAAGATACGACAAGGGCCCAGCCTATTTGCCTGGGAGAATCATCTAACACAAAGGAAATCATCTGATTTCCAAAGGTTAGCCACAGTGATGTTAGGAAAGAGATGCTCACCGCTCTCACACACCACACCCAAATCCGTCCGTGCAATCCCCGTCCGACGGGGCGACACATCCTCAATGGACAGAGCACTGGAACAATAGCGCGCTCAGGCTGAGCCGCGACAGAGCGGCGGCGCTCTGGTGGCAGGTGAGCCAACAGCGGCCCGCCTGACACATGACCAACCAGCACCGCTAAATGACAGCCCGCGATGAAATGCCCGAGTGAGGAGACGCGCGCGTCACGCGTCCCACTTCTCTGATGGTGCAGGGACGGATGCCTGACGCAATCAAGCGTCGCCACTGATCTATCGACGCTTGCAGACCCCTCCGCAGGACAAAGGGTGTCGAGGGGGCGCGTGCTGCATACGGCGCCTGCCGCGCCACTGCCGGTATGCAAGATCAGCGGAGCGACAAAGGTGACGGCTGCACCCGGACCGGGCACCGAAAGGCACCGCGGTGTCACAATTCGCGACGTGTTATGACTCCCGGCAGACGTGCTGCGAAAGAGCCGATTGAATTATGAAAGTCCGGATCACACTTCAGTACGCCCGAATAGGAGCCAGCAGGGCGTGCTGACGGGCGTGTACACAACTGTCCGTCAAACGAGCCTATCGCAGGTGGACGTGATCATGACCACAGCGAACCGGCCCATACTGTCCATCACGGATGGCGCTGATGAGGTCTTACTAAACCCCGGCTGGGTTAGGAAACGATCTTGGCGCCGGCTGCAGCCGCTGCAGCCGGGCCGACCTTCGCTGCGAGAGGTCCAACGCCACAATCGGACGGTGCACGGCCGGGGCCACACCAGTTCCCACATCGGAGACACGGGGAAGTGAGCGCTGGCCGGCAGCGCGGCCGCCGGGCACGGGTGGCAGGGTAAGGCGCGTGACCGGTCCGGCCGGACAGCCAGCGTCGACAGGCCAGGGGCGCGGCACTGCGGGGGGCCGAGGAATGCGGCAGCACCGCTGGGGAGCGACTGACGCGCGGACGCGTGGCCACCGTTGCAGCAGCCGCGGGGCCCGCTGGCACTGCTTGAGCAATGGTCAGACGGGTCAGCGTTGCAGCGATTCGGCGGCTGATGTATGTTGGGCTGACGAGCGGCAGGATCTGCCGAGCGGCCGGCGGGGGCGCGCCACCGCCGGCCCCTACATAATGCATGATACGGCCGGCCGCACAGCGCAGGGGGCGGCCAATGTTATGTAAAGGCTGGCACTGTCCTCCAGCCATGTTCAAATTCAGAGGCATTGCGCCACGCTGAGTGATCACCTGCATGACCTGCAAATGGAGACCGACAGGGCTTACCAGCAATGAGGAAATACATCACCATATACCGGCCCGTTCGACTGCCTTCACTTCTACACGGATGATCCGCATACCAGGATGGGAGGGGATGGAATTTGGTCCGAGACCACCTCCCAGCTGTGGCCCCATCTGACACGCCGGAAATGCTAGGGGGAGGGGCTCTTGCGTCAAAGGTTGCAGACTTTCCGGCGACGCCGTCTCAAATTGCACCAGCAGTTAGTTTTGTTTCAACCGATCGTAGGTTGGAAAAGCAATTGGACGACGGACAGAAGCCCCCGGAGGTGCGTGGCAGAGGAGTCATAATTCAATTTTCATGAGAAAATGAGTCTGACAAAGTATCGATTAATTTTTAACAGATTTATAATTTCCAAAACATATCAGGCACAAACAAATCAAACTTTCTGGTCAATGCGCAACGATAAAAGCAAATTACGACATCCATTTATTGAAAACAGGTCTCTTCCGAGTAAGACAGGCAGACTGGGGAAAATCCACATATGGATTAAACGCGATGAAAATAATAGGATGACCACGATGCAGTTTCAGTTTCGGGTTTCAGCCGCCAATGACATGAGGCAGCGGGAGCTGAACGCACGGCATTGCCCCTCGCCCCACGTGGTTTTTAAACTCCACAACATCCACACTCAGTTTTCACGTCAATTCCATTGAAAATTTGCCGCCTGCAGGCATCCGTTCTCACACAGAAGCGCCTATCTTCCACCGGTCGACGCACAGCCAGCCACCTGGAGGCGGCGCCGAGAACCTCGCCGGGCCGACCGGGACGCCAGAGCTGGAACAACGAACACACGCACCAATCACACGCTCGCGATCCCCATACTCTCACCGCCCGCTCGTTTCGCTAATTACCGGCAACATGTGCGGATTCCTCCATCGATTTCATCGCAGGAGCAGCAGGTTCTACGTACTGCCTATCTGCAACACGTTGCCCTCCAGGAGCGCAGTTGTCCTGCTCAAAACTGATGCTTCCACGAACACCTGGCCGCCCGACCAGTCACACACAACACCACCAAACCAGCAAGTTTGTTCCTTGTAGCTTGTTTGAAGTCATCACCAGGCATGTAGCTCCACGTATCCGTTCTGCGGCATGTCTCAAATGCCCGTTCAACATTACAATCACGGGTATCGATCCGCATGAAGGTCAGCACGGCTCCCCTTGCCGTTAGACTTCCGCCCCCTCCCCTCTGTTTTACACAGAGCCCAAACACATGGGTCGTCCGACCCAGCCTCTGTATCTCCCTTCACTCGGCCGCCTCCGGCTTTTTGTCGGGCTCCTCCTCCTGGTCGTCGCCCAGGATGAAGTTGTCGTCCATCTGCTCCCAGGCGCCGGTGGAGCCGGCGTCAGTGGCGCCGCCTGCCGGCGCCTCGTCCATCTCGTCGTCGGGCGGCATCTCCTCGCCGTCGTACTCGCCAGGCAGCACCTCGTCGGGCGGAGGAGCCTCCTCCGAGCTCGGCTGCGACGTGCCGTTGTCCTGCGGCGTGCTCTCCAGCTCTTCCTCCGCCTGCCCAGCAACGGCACGAAATCAGCCTACTGCTCCAAACCCGGCCTTACAATGAGGATGTACAGGACAGTCCCGAGCCAAGAGCGATCAGCATGTGCATTGGCGGACTACATGGCTTCCATGGCTAGTAACTACACCATGAACAAAGGGAGGGTTCCCTTTGGGGCTCCATCCCAGACCACATGCCCAAAATTTCCCTATTTTCCATGTGGTACAATGCAGACAAGGATAGCAAACAGGCAACTGCAGGTAGATTCAGCTCTCAGCCCCGACCTCAGCAATGATACGAGTCATAACGATGACTTGCATGCTACGAGCACTAGCCCCCTTGGCTAGGGCAAGCTACTTGTCTCGACCACCACCTTCGTCTTCGCGATTGGTGAATGCAGTATCACTCATTGGGACGCATTTGCCGCTTTTAATGCAATTAGTATTGCCTAAACTTGAACTGATTTAGCCCCGAATACCCAATAATCTAAGCTTAAACATAATGTTTCCAAAAAGAGAGCACCCAATATTAAATCCAGTTGCCAAGATAATAGCTGCATCAATGCTTCGTGTGCAAACAATTTTTATTATAAAATACACGATAATTGACAAACGGCAGCACCACTTTACTAACGGAAAATTTCGCGGGGTGGGTGTGTATTCGTTTTGAGCTTCGGCAGGAGCTGAAATCACGCTGGTCCTGTGCATACATCGGCTGGCTCCCGCGATAACTTTCTGGTTAAGACGCCATCAGAGGCGACCAGCCCATGTGTCCACACGACCAGCGCCTTGTCTCCTTTGGGCGACGCCCAGGTATTCGGCGAGCTGTTCCACGGGCCTATATTCGCGCCGAGTGTCAGAGCGGCTTTATTTCCTCCCGGTGTTCTTAGATAAGTCATCATTTATAATGTCCTCCGCAAGTCCTTGGATAACCTATCAACTTATAATTTCCTCTCCGCGCCCATAGGCGACCATTACTGGATTATTTCCTACCAGCGCTCACGCATAAACTATCACTTTATAATTTCCTCTCCGCGTCCTTGGACAAGTGCCTGAATTTAGACGAATACAATGATTTTAAAGGATCGAAAAGCCATAGGACCGGCGGTTTCATCTGGACGTGATAAACAGCAAAAATGTAGTGTGTTTGCGAAATCAGCTGCAACGCATCATTGATCAAGGTAATGCCGGCTCTAGCCAGCAACCCCGATGCCAGACATGAGCCCCAGCAATATCGAACGTCACAGACTGGTTTCCCGGCCCCTGTGTTCAGGGTATATTGAGGACGTGCACATGCCTCAAGTTATGCAGACTCCACCCAACTGCGTCGTGACATCAGGCCCTGTGTATGCCTCGTGAACACATCGAACGCAAAGCTCGACGCTGATTGGCTCAACCCAACATCCGCATCCGTAAATATGCGCGTAAACACGGCTCTACTTTCAGATGTTGCAACATCTTCCTTCAGGGGACAATGTCTTTATGTTCATGAAAGGCTCCATCGTAAGAGACCAAACAGGCGCTTGTAGACAGCCGAGAATCATGCACCAGATTTCCTTGACGTTATGAAAAAAGGAAAAATCCATATTGCAAAATAAGCACAGAAAATTTCGAGGGTCACATGTTAAAATCTTAGGATGGGACTGTGTCCGAACCAATGAAAGAACTCAGTTCAATAATAAATCTTTTTCTTGCGGAGCGGAAGGCGACTCGATCTATGCTCGGGTTGAGAGAAGCGAGGCTACAGACGAGCTCGTGCAAAAACTAAAATTCAGGGCACGGAAAACAACTATGCACGACACAAAGTACAACGTTAAAGGAACATGTTATATTCTTAGCATTCCGCGGAGTAATCGACCAGAGGCCCGTTAGTCGCACGACTCCCTCACCTTGGCCGCCTCCTGCTCAGCTGCCTCTGCCTCCGCCTTGGCCTTGGCAGCCCTCTCCTCCTCCTCCTTCTCCGCCATCTTGGCTAACTTCTTCTTGTAGTTCTCAAAGTGTTTCTTGCCCATGCAGTGTTTGACGAGTACGGCGTTCACCTTGGCCGTAATCTTGATGTAGATATCACACAGTCCGCAGTGGTACACCTCAGTCTTTCGCATGTAGCCAGACCCTGCGACACGGCAACCGCAGTCAGTCCCAGGCCACAGCCTGCACTCCACACCACGCCGATCTAAGGCAAGCAGAGTCGAAAGACACGTTTCAACAACCGATAGTTTAATTGCACGCGAATCGCAGGCCTTCGTTTGGTCTTTCATTCAGGTTTCCAACACTAAATTACCCGCATAAGTGATGCGACTCTTGACGCACCGGTACACAACAAAAGACGTTCAAACTTGTCTTCCGGCTACAGCTGGTACAAGAGTGAATAGGAGAGCCACCATGCGGTCCCGTCACGACCCTGCGGCCGTGCGCTCTGCCACAACTCACCGACGGCCGTTTTTCCGTCGTAGTTCTCCAGTTCGGAGAGCTTCTGCGTGGCCGACACCTGTGGCTCGTCGTCGTCGCCCGAGGGCCGACGCGCGCGGCCGGCAGCGTCGTCCCCGTCCACGTCGCCCACCGAGTCCAGTGTCATGAAACCGCCCTTCTCGAACTCGTCTGCGTCGCGCCGGCGCGCTCGCCGCTCCAGCTGCGCCTGAGACCGAGGTCGAGACCGCTCACTGACCGAAACGACGACAGGGACGGCAACAACATCCACAGAGCCCGCCCGAGCACGGCAATGTCTGCCTATGACTAACAGACAGATAAAACTTGGCAAATCCCATCACAACATAATATGTATGAGAGAAACCAACACACAATATTGCGAAGCATTCATCAAAAGCATAATAAGAGGAAAGTTTCGGAAATTTCGAATGTGCGCGAGAGAGAGAGAGAGAGAGTCTACCGTCTTCTGGATGTGTGTGAAGGTCCCGATATGTTTTTCGTAAGCGATACGGGCGGGGAACGCCATGTTGCAGGTCTTGCAGCTGGGGTTCTGGTAGGCCTTCTGCTTCTTGTGCCACTCTGTCTCGTTGTGTACCACGCCTTCGCAGTCCTGTCGGGGAATACATGCTCCATCAATAATTGATTCGAGAAATATCCCCAAGAAGTAATTATCCAGAATGGCCTGGTCTTATTAATTGAGCAGCTACTGGCCTCGTTGTAAGGGAACACACAGAATCGGTGCCGCAATTTCGCGCGCTTGCGTTAAGGCATCCTCTCCCATCTTACATCATTTAAAACACAAATTATGAACGTTGATGGATTGTTTTCGCTACGTGGCAACCCAAGGCCTTCAGGTTTTTATGATAATTACAGGCGACTGAGGACACGGAAATACAATAAAAGTTCACAAGTCTTCCTCAGAGCTCACCACCGGAAACCAATGAGCCCCGTGAACAAAAAAATATCGAATCCGTTTCTAGTATGGTACAAGATATGCCTACCAGGCAGTGGTGGATGCCGCCAACATACAGAAGGAAAAGAACGAGGCTGCTCGGAATCGCCCTCTTTGTATGTTCACAACGGTCTGCTCTACCGAACCGTAAATGGGCGTCCAGTCAGCGTCTTGCCACCTAGTGGGGCTTTACCTTGTACTGAAGCCGACAGAGCGTGCAGAACTGGGAGGGCGCCTTTTCGAACGCGTCCGCGTCCTTGGCCGATTCCTTTTCCTCCAGCTCCTTCTGTACCTCGCGCTGGGCGCTTCTCATCTTCCCCAGCTCCGCTCGCACCTGGAAGTGGCAACGTGGGCAATTTTCTTACCACAGGGGAGATCCGTTTTTGGGAGAACAAATAATTCTCTTGGCCAGGTTCCTTGCTTGAATGTGAAGCAAAATACTTATACCGAAAATGAGTGCTCTTCACGTTACAACCGCTGTATGTCCGGTACATCTGATCATGGAGAATTGGCCAATGTTTAAAACAGGGTTGAAACAGGGTCAACACTACACAGAAACAAGCAAGTTTGACGACCACAACTTCAAAATGCATTTATCTTGTGAGATCGCTGATCATGGCAGATCTAATTTGTATTTACTTGTAAAATAATCATGATCCTGACTCCAGCTACGTTATGTGATACATTGAGAAATGAAAATATGACTTGCGGTGGGATCATTTTTTCAACTCTAGCACTGCAAATTTGGAAGAACAAAAAGTCTGGTTGTCCAAAAGATGGTGAGCAAGTCAAAATCGCCTGTCTTGTCCATCAGTCACTCACCACCGCGCTGGGTAGGCTAGAGTGCACTGCTGTCTGGGTATTATTATATCTGATTATTTAGGCTTAGGGGCGCGTCAGCCTGTGCTGTCATATAGCGCCCGCTAGCTGGGTAACGCTTTTATGTAGGCACGAAGATTTAAGCTAAAAGCGAAATGAAGCAGGAAGAATAAACCCGCCACTTCCCTCGTGGCTTACATACCTGATATTCACAAACTCAGAAGAAAGTCAAACCCACTTCGACTTGGAAAACTACCCAACCGAACTCCGAGATAAGGCAGAAGCGATACTTATGCAGACCAGGATGAGCAGCCTTGCCAGCTTACCTTCATCAGGACCTTGCGCATGGCGGCCATGTGCTCCCGGCCCAGCTGGTGTTTCCGGAAGTCGGCGAACGTGGCGCAGCGCGCGTGACAGTGCGGGCACTTGGTCACCATCACACGGCTGGCGGGTGCCTGCAGCAAAGGGTAGCCTGGTAACGCACCTCCAGCAAATCCAGTCTGGTGGGAGAACGCTGACCTGAAGTTCAAGGTTTTCAGTGGAATCCTTCAGCCAACCAAACTTCGACATTGTAAGCTTCGACTTCAAGATCCCACGTTTTACACAGTCATTGTGGGTCGTTATCACATGACTTCTTGCAGATATAAGAACAAGAAAATGACTAGTTTAACACTCACACACACACCAAAACTGCACATTCAAAAAGGTGTCACCATCTTCGGCATGTATATGTTCTGAAACAACAAACGGCTCGAAACAACGGCGTGCTGTACTTACCTCGTCATCACGATTGCTTCTGTAATAGGGGCGACCCCTGCAAACGAGCACGAGTCGAGTCAGTTTCCACATAGCGGCAACTGGTCAGAAGAGTCAGGTCAGACGGCGGCAGCAGTATTGGTCTGAGTCACCGATAACTCGCCCGGCGCAGAAACAAAACAAGCCACTCGCACACGGAGCAATATATCCCAAAGTTAGTCGTAACCTTACCGAGAAGCCGAAAAGTTCCGAAAGATAAGTGATTGATCCCGAGAAGGTTCAAACAAGCACAGCTCACACCAACAAAAGATAGACGAAACCCAAACACGGCCACAAACGGTGCTACCACTTGGCCACAGTTAAGAAACTTCACGAATTGTTTTGTTACGGTTGTGTGCTAAGAGAAGAGAGTTCTGTTACTCTACCACTGGCTACTTTTTCCCTGAAGTTTTCTTTTTCAGTGGTGCTGCCCAGTTCGGAGCGACTTGGGGCCGCGTCACCACTGCTGCTGGCGGATTTTGAGGTTGGTGGACTCATGGGGTGGATGAGCCAAAACTTCAATCATTGACCAGGTCATGCTTCTGTGACGGAGCACTGAGTTATGGCGCTGATGCGTGCACTATACTAGTTGGGCCTGACCAGCTTCTTAGTGGTTGAAACATCCCACTGCTTCCATTACATAGTGAGTTGATAGAATACAACTTCCCCATTTTCTCACTTGGCCTTAATACGTTCTAGAGCATCAATATCTCGGAAGCCATGTCACGATCCTGACTCAGAATGGTAACTAAAAAGAGGTTCGGTAATAGATGACCAATATTATTATAAATATCATTACATAACTGTATTTCAGAAAAACACGGATTTTGTCTATTGTCGAGGACTGACTTCTCTGAAGCGATGTAGTGAAATAAGGGGCCTAAAATTCGAGTTCAAGCCCATGCCAATAACGTGTTTAATCCAATACACTGTGCCTGTAATCCCTACTTACCGATACCCGACGGGCCAGCGGCCGAAGCCGCCCAGCCAATATTATAGTTGGCAATCGACAGGCCCGTAACAGTCTCGCCAACGGAATCGATCGCAAAGGAACACGACAGTCGGAGAAGCGGCCACAAATTTGCTATCTCACTTAACCCAATCCTCCTAAATAGTTAAAGAACTAGGCTAATTTTATAATCGGGGTGAAAACCAAACATTATTATTTTCTCTTTTCGGTTGAAATTGTGAAGACAAAAATTAGCTGTTAGGAAAACACACACCTGGCTTTAACCACCTATCTGGTTTGTTTTCCGATCATTGTATTTGCGCTTTGGATGTCTCCGAGTGTTTGACCTGCGATAGCTTCAGAAGGCGTTTTCCTGATTATGACGCCCTTAATCTCAACAAGTTAAGTTTACTTTAAATGTAGGACCCCGTCAACTATTTTCGGATACGTCTTCTATTCCATTCTACAAGTACCTACTCCTCCCCTGGCTGGACAATCTAAAGCTTTGAGTCCTTCAATCCCAAATATTATTTCAACACTTTCCATTCCATTACTAATCCCAAATATTCAATTAACTTGAATAAAAACCGGAATGCAGAAATGTTTGAAATCTTAGCCTTGCTTGGGTGTGACTACCAGCCCTCTCAGTCAAATATGCATTAATGCTACTCTTTAAGCTCCCATCTTCACTCCAAGTCTCATCCATTTATCAAAGTAGAAAATTCCGGCATTCGTGTGTTTACTGGGACGTATCAAACTACTCACATCTCAAGAGCGATCGGGATTACTTGCTCATATTCAATAGGTCGATCTAGCTGTAACCTTTCCCACTGCGCAACATTTATAGAGGATGAAGGGAAGCAGTGTCCGCTCAACCGAGGCTGATATATCCCGTCCACGTGCTACAGCACGCAAATGCCTTAATCATACATAACAAAGTGAACAAGAAAAACACGGGTCTTCCAACAATTTCACCTATGTCCCAACCCCAGGCCTGAGCGACTTTTCTCCCCACACGCGTCACTCTCGTCTGCCACACGTCCAGCACGGCCCACCGGCTGCCGTCCTGGCCGGGCCGGGGCGGCGCCGCCCCGTTACCTGGGCTGGTCCGAGTCGAAGCTGCGTCTGGGCGGCCCTCCGCGCGGCACATATCCCGTGCCGCGGCGCGGTGCGTATCCACGGGCGCGGTAGGGCCGGCGCGTAGGCGCACGAAACTCGTCGTGTCGGGGCCGCCGCTCCTGGTACGGTTCGGGCCTGCGGTAGTCTCGGCTGCCGCTGCTGCTGCGGTGGTCGCTGTAGCGGCGCTGCGAGCTCGACTGTCGAGGAGTTACCCGCCGACCAGTTACTACCGCGTCACCACAGCCACAGCGCGCCCCTGGCGGCGGCGGAGCATCGGCGCCAGCCGTGTTCTGTGCTGAAGCGACGGCTGCTACACAGGGGTCACAACGAGCCAATCACTTGAGTTTGGATCCCACAGCCTCTTTCATGGGACCGCGGGCTCACCGGCCCCATCGACAGCGACGGGCCCTCAGCGGAGTTCAGCATTCAACTAAGGCTGCGCTCGTGCAAGCAGCGTTAGGCCGGCTGAATTTGGCATGGATTTGCAGATTTTTGCACGCCCGTACTTACTGCATACAACTCGTTATTAATCAACGGCTTTTGTCGAGACAACACTTTTGGGGGATTGCAGATTGTTGATAGAAACACTACTGGCTCCCAATCCACACTTCAGCTCATTCAACAAAGGATCATACACATCTAGCGTATCCGTCGACATGCGTAGATTCATTCAGTAAAGATGCAGAGAAACTCATTGCTCAAGAATGGTACGAAAGAAGGAAGGCTCGTCCTATTGCGACTCGCGGGCTAATCTTCGGCCCAGAGAGGTGAGTCGAACTCCACTTTGCAGAAGATCCCTTTGTTGATGTCACTGAAGGAAAATCATCTGGGAAGTCATTAGCAAGCACATCAACGTGCGCAATTATCGCCACAGACTCCCACCTTCAGACTTTGCAGAGCAGGTCTACTTTGTATCCATTGCAAAGCTGTGAATATGTTAACAAATCATCAACGCGATAAGCATCCACCAACGCCAAACATATACACAGGTATGCGTATTTAACGTTTTATTTGACCACCGGACCTTTTTTCTACTGGCCTCCGTCGTTGCCGGGGTATTTGGCGTTCCTGCCCCGCATGTACTCACATCGTGTGCATTTCCCTTCTTCCCTGGGCCGCTGTTGAGCATGCGGTTTGCCGAAGCCTTGGAATTCCGGCAATCCCGACAAAGCTTCTGCCGCCCATCTTCACCTCCCTCCTTTCTTCCCGCAGTTCGACTTGTAGCCTGGTCTCCTCTTCAGGGTTGTTCTCATCCTCCTGCGTGGAGTCATCACTCCCAAGCACTCTCTCTCACCACTCCCATGCCTCTTTGACTCCTCTGCCGACAAACGAACTGCCGCCACCGATCCTGGTTGGTACTCACGCGATCGCGGTCGTAGGCGTCATCTCTCTGTCGCTTGTAGGCCGGCTCGCCCGTTGAGTAGTGGTCGCTGGATCGGCGCCCTCCGCCCGACATCATAATTGTGTCCACCAGCTTCTTGGCGATCTCCAGCTGGCTACGGGTCGACCCACCGCCTACGGGGCACACACCAGAGGTAACGGCCACTGGCCGAGACACTGACACCGCATGTAACGGCCACTCTGGGCGTGGCACAGGCGTCAGAGGTAACGGCCACTAGCCGGAGACCAGGCGCCGAAAGTAACAGCCACTGGGAGGGCACAGGCGGCGGAAGTTAACGCCCAGAATAGCTCTATAACTTTTCTTCTGGAATGGACCACAAGACATGTATAATTTGCGATCGCTTTAATTATGAAAAGAAAGAATAGCCTAACATTGTTTGAACGATCTATCCCCATTGCAGAAAAAGTTACACTCCACTGCAACAATGTAATGCAATATAGACACATCATGCACATAAGTCTGGTTTGAAGCGATCCAATCTGACAAATTACATGCAGGACCGCACAGCCACCTAAGGGTCCTGCACCACTGTGACTCTGCTAAGACGAAGATACATGGGTTTGGTCCAACACCTGAGGCCCTGCAGCCCATCTCACCGGCCGAGTCGCGCCGGTCGCGGCTGGGGTAGTAGCGGCCTCCGCCACTGGCCGTGTTGCGGTTGTCGTAGTAGTGCGACGAGCCGCCACGGCCACCCTCATGGTAGCTGTTGCCGCCGCCGCGGTAGTAGTAGCTGCCGCCACGGCCGCCCCGGCCGCTGCCCCGGCTGTTCGGGTAGTATCGGGACATGGTCTGCGGGAGTGGTAGGTTAAATGACGTTAGTGACGGTACTGATGAGGCAGCGCACCACTGGGGAACAGCCTGGACATCGTTTACCAAGTATTGTGATAGAGACAATGTAATGTGATAAGTTGACCCACAGTTTTGGCACCAAGTAAAGACCTGAAGACGTTTTTATTTTAACTCAAGAATGGTCCAGTTATATTTTTTTGAGACTACATTAAGTTTAGATTATAAATTTAGAAAATAATTGTAGATTTAGCTTTTGAAAGGTGCCCATTTTCTGATTTTCTTATTCACTTCAAGGAACTTTACATCAATGAGAAATTTCCTCGATCTGGTATCTTTTAAACCATATTTCGGTTGATGACAAATATGACACTTTTGAGACAAATAAGCTTTTCCAGTGCAAGTTTCACTAATGATTGAAATTTCTTTTAATAATGTTTCTTCTTCTCTTGGTGATTACCCGGACTGACTACTGCCCCAATTACTAGTTCCTGTCCCAAGAGCCCTCCTCTGCCCCAAGCTTGACCAATAGCTGCCCCAAATCAGTAGGTCTGCACCGAGACTGCCGCAACAAGATCTCATCTAAATCTGCCTCGCTCTGAAGACTGGGCGAATGATGTCACCAAGGCAAAAATAAATCACTCTCAAATATACCTTTGAATAAGGGTATCCTTGAAATTGTGCATCATGAATGCAAGATAGCTGGCAAACATGAGTCTATATTGATTTGCATGTGGAAGGTCGTGAATATGTCATCATCACCGGGTCAGATGCACAGTGTTATCTTATTTCTGAACGTCTAGTTTAAAATGAAGTAGATTAACTTGTTCCAGTAAAAATTTACCCCACCCACATCGGTGCCAGTGTGCAAAGTATGACATTTTCGACAAGATCTCGTTGGTGTGAGTGCCTTTGGAGACAGGAGCGAGTGGTGCAAATTTCATCAACCTGGTGCAAATTTTCAAGACTGGTGCAAGGAAGGTGACACTAAACACTCAACATATAATGGCTGAATGGTTATAAAGACACAGGAAGGCGCCTTATAAAAGCCTTTAAAGTGATGTTACCGCTGACCTGTGGTAGCAGGGTTAGCGACCCGAGCACAGCTGCGACAGTTCAAACACAGAGGCCAAGATAACCGAGGTACACATGACCAGACGGCTCAGCAAAGGCTGGGAAAGGAGAGCAGGGCAGGCATCGTGAGCACCATGCAGGAAGGACTACTAACTCACTAACAAGAGAGGTAGCATAGCATCGTGTGGGTAGGAATGGGCCAGTCTACAAAGTATGGCAGCAAGCCAGACAAGTCGCACCAGCCATCTAAAATCCTCGCACCACCAGCCACCAAAAATTTGCACCA
The DNA here is from genome assembly GCA_034440635.1 of Lepas anatifera. Classification (NCBI taxonomy): domain Eukaryota; kingdom Metazoa; phylum Arthropoda; class Thecostraca; family Lepadidae; genus Lepas; species Lepas anatifera. The sequence continues at coordinate 411,630 of JAOTON010001592.1, read as the reverse complement.
ATCTGCCATATACCAGTGAGAAAAACGCATCCATTTCTTCCCACACGATGCAATGCTACCTCTCTTATTAGTTAGATAGTTAAGGACTTTTATAAGGTGCCCTCCTATGTCTTTATAACCATTCAGCCATTATATGTTTGGTTTTTAGTGTCGTCTTCCTCGCACCAGTCTTGCAAATTCGCACCAGGATAATAAAATTCACACCACTTGCTCCTGTCTCCAAGGGCAATCGCATCAACCAGATCTCGTCGAAAATGCCATATTTCACACAATGGGGAATGGGTGCATTTTTCTCACTGGTATATGGCAGATTGGTGCTAATTTTTGTGGCTGGCAGTGCAAGAATTTTAGATGGCTGGTGTGACTAGTCTGGCCTGCTGCCATACTTGGCAAACCAGCATATGAGGAAGTCTGCCCCAGCAACCAAATTTCTGCCCCAATTGGGGCAGACTTCAGGCTACCCTAAGTGCCTAGTCGAGTCACCTGTCATGTTCCGCAGACTTGTGTGTGTGTGATGTGTGCATTGTGCATTATGCCAATATACATGTATGGATATAACGTACCTTTCAGGAATTCGAATTCCAACTACCAATGAAACAGCACTGACGAAAAATGGTCCTCCAGTCGGTAATGTGTAACAAATAAGACAATAATCTAACAACCGCAAATGCCTCACTCTAGGTACTGCACCAAGTAGGTAATCCCGAACGACAAAACTAAGGAAATAGAAACTGGACAAAACTGTCTTTTCCTTGGACAAAAGTATACTGTTCTCGAGGAATAGAAGATCGCCGTCAGAGCCCGACCGCCACCGACTCTTTTCTCTCTTTTCCACCGACTGAAAAAGAAAATGGCGTCCGTTCTAACTTTGCCATTTTAGCCTAAAATTCTGAGTCAGAGGAAAATTTACAAAGTTAGTAAAGTTTCTTAGATTTCCCTAAAATATTTTAGAGGCCTTCAAAATTATTCAAGTGTTATAAGCATAAGGCCGTCATTTATAACATTTGATGATGCCACAGTAATATAGTTTGTGTGTGTGGAAAATATAGCAAGTTTTATTTTTAAAAATTGATAACATTCGAATTTAAAATTATTTTGAAGTATTTTTTGCTATATGATTTGAAAAAAAATTAAAAGAATATCTAAAATTATTATATGATGTAATCATCTGCAAATTACGTCATGCTCCTTCCAAAGCGAATAAGCCGCTTTTACGGCATTTTTGGTGTGCGCCCAGAAAGGATAATCCTTTCTCTTCACAAAAGCGAAGTGGCGCCTCGTGTATGGCGAGTGGAATTTAATAATTTGTGCAATCTGTTGTCAAAGAGCCCATTATTTCATTGTATTTGAATGATCAGGAAGGTGCCGTGGGCTCGGTAACAAAGTTATTTGATTATATACACTCAACTTATTGCCTTGTCAATATGACGGGTCAGCCACACCTGGCAAAGCAAAGCTTGGTGGATTTGGTACGTACCCTATGTCTGTTGTAGAACTTGTGGAGCTTATTGTTCTGGTCTGGCGTACTTCTCAGCAAGCCAAGTTCACAATGGGTATCCTTAAATGTACTTTTCACATTTTTCACAATAACTAAGAAAGAGTGCAGCAATACTTTCTTGATGAACTTTCATTTGTTAAAGATCTAGTTGCTGGTGCTTGGCTGCTTTAGTATGTCAGATTTATACTGTTTTTGTGCTACATTTTTTGTTTTCCGTATTGCAATATTTCAAAAAGTAATTGCAATGTGTTGAATTTGTTGCAAAACTGTGCTAAGGCATCTTTTGTAAGTTCTTAGTTCTCAGGTACCTAGCTAACATCACAGGAATAGATCAAGATGGCATGTCCCTTCCCTTTTCTGAGCATTATTTTAGATACATATGTTGATTTTAAGTTAAGAGGTAGGTATATCCCTGATGTGAGTGCCTTGGATGCATCATTTTTGATGTTTTATTGCTGTGTGGAAGCTCCAGCTGTCTCATTCTGTTTCAGTTTGCTGGTCCTAATGGACCACTATGTATTATATATATATATATATAGTATGTATATTGTCTGTTTGGACGTTTTCATCCCTGTGGCTGTACATTTGCTGAGTTTGTAATTTTAATAAGTGTGCTCTGAATATACATGTATGGATTCAATAAGATCAACTTCTGCTTGTCTTCAAGTCGATCACTGGTCAAAGGCTAGCCTGCAAGGCATTGCATGTGCTTTGATGAGGTGTTTGCAGCACCCAGAAATTTTGCTTCAAATTTGATTTATGTGTTAGAATTTGTTGAGAATTGTGACAGCTGTTTCTTATATTGTCTTATATGCACTGGATACCCCCTTTTTATAAAGAGCTTAAGGTTACCCAGGAACTCTGAGGTCAAATAAGGCTCAGATGAGAGTTCACTCAGATGAAGTACTGACTCCAGAAGAGTGGTCATTCCAGCAGTGACTGAATGGTCACAGGGGACTAACTACATTTGAATTATGTGCTAGGACCAGCATTATATGGGTCTAGGTGGTAGAATCAGGCCTCTGATTTGTCACTGCAAACCCAGAAACCTTGCACATGGATCCCAAGATGACTGTATTGGATGCAACTCAGGGCTGTTCACTGGCTGTGGTGCTATTGGAAGGATGCACTGCCAGACTTCTATCGCCCTTTCCTTGACCAGCCTCAATCAAGAAAAAGTCAAAAGTGTTGGGGGAAAGAGTGGGGTGAAGAGAGTGACAGAAACAAGGGGTGAAAAGAGAGACAGATAGGTAATATTGTCTGTCTCTACAGGGCCTTCTGGGCCTTGCAGGGTCTCTGCAAGTATTTAATTATATGTTATTATCCACCAAACCAATAAGTGCATGCATCATTTATTGAGAAGATGCATTGATGTGAGGATACTTGACTTGAGAGTAATATAGTGCAGACTGGAGCATAGCTCTGGAGACATTTTGTACTTCTAGCAATAGTATAAAAGCTTGTGCCTCTGAATTTATCTGCATCAATCCCTGACTGAATTGCCTATGATTGCTGTCATGGCAAAGTGAACATTTGAGTTTGATTTCTTATCTGAATTGTTGCATCCTTTGTCTCCTATGTTTTGACATCACCCTTTGTGTTAAAACAATTTCAGGACACTGAGTCTGATAATATTCAGATGCTGACACTGAGATTCTCCACACAGTATCCTGCCTTTCCATAGAAGTGCTGGCTCAGTTGTCTTATTGTTTACCTCCTGGGAGACCTTTCATAGCATGCATGACAGCCAGTGGCTTCAGGGCCCATGCCACATGCAGGATCAAGGATTATCACAGATAGTCCTCCAGCTCTCCACTGGAGCTCTTGTTGTGTTCAGATTGTAAGCTCAGGCCACTTCTGTGTGACTTCCGAGGGTCTTGCTCATCACAGAAGGCGCTCCTGACAACATTGGACACCTTGCTGGTGACAGAGAGTCCTGGCCAAATAGGAGCCCTCTGGAGTCATATTGTTGACGCCGGACTGGAGTGATTTCGAACGGGTGTCAGTTGATCTTTGCGGCCAGTAGATGACTCAAATGCCCTGTGACTGGGGGTACCCGCCGGAGAGGGATCTAATTCTCACGTAGAATCATTATGGTTGAAAGTGAAGCTGGACAAGAAAAAGCCGCTTTGGTCGGATGTGTATATCGATCTCCTTCTTCGAGTCAGATGCAAACCCACGCGGATTTTAACGATATTGAAGACCAGCTGCAGTTCATCAAATCGACTTTTCCCTCCCAACGTGTCATATTAAGTGGAGACTTTAACGCCGATAGAGTCACCAACCAGACAGCCCATTCCCGCCTGTGTGAACTTGGAGCGGTATAGTCTCAACTGTGGTGTAAATAAGCCTACTTTTGTTCGCGGGGATCAACAGTCGATCCTTGATGTTGTGTTTTTGTCAAACGCACTATGTTCAAACGACTTTCAGCCCTCGTGCACGGTGAAGCAGTGTAGCTACTCGTGTCACCATAAACGTGTTCGCGTTGAAGCTAGAAGCCCTCGCACGAAGCGTAAAGCAGTGTATAGGACAGTCCGTAATTAGAAAGCATTCGACACCGATGCATTTCTTATCGACGTAAATTCAACTGATTTGTACAGCATTTTTGGCCGTGACTTGACATGTGAGGAGCAGTGGGATATGTTTACTAGTAGGCTAATCGGTATTCTTAACTCACATGCACCATTCAGACGTTTTCGCGTGCACAACGAGCGTAAGCCCCTGTCACGGATGAAACAATTGATCTTATGGAACAAAGAAGAGCTGCTATGAGTTTAGGCAATGTTTCACTTTATAAGCAGCTGGATACAGTTACAAAACGAGCTATACGGAAAGATTGCAGGTACAGCATTTCAGATCGCGTAAACAATGACAACTCATCTGAAGTATTTCGTCTTTTACGACCAGTGATAGCTCCGAAGCGATGACCAGCAACTCATTCATTAAATTTGACCTCTAATGATGTGAATGCGTACTTTGCAGAAATAGGTTCTGAAACACGAAATCAAGTAATTTCGGAATTTCAAAGATCGGGGCGAGCACCATTTCCGGTTCGACTGCCAAGAGTTAATGCGGGAGCTTTCCGTATCATGCCCAGCACCCTGGACGAGCTACGAAAAGTAGTTTTCTCCATGCCAAGCAAACACTCTTGCAATAAAGACGAGCTGCCCATCAAAGTTTTGAAGATCTGTTTCAGCGTTATTGGTCACATTTTGCTGCGGATTATGAATGCCAGTTTTGTTTCCGAAACCGTGCCCAAAAGTTAGAAAAGTGCTGTTGTAATTCCAATTCACAAGCGGGGAGATCCATCTGTTTCAGCCAATTTCAGACCTGTGACTACAGTGCCAGCCATTAGCAAAATTGTTGAGAAACTGGTGCATACACAATTGACGGCATATTTGACCCACCAGAATCTCTTCAGCGAGGAGCAGCATGGATTCATGGAAAAACATTCAACGTGCACTGCACTTCTAACTATGTCTGAACAGGTTTTAAGCGGCATGGACAATTCTCAAATATCATTTATTACTCTCATATATTTATCTCGCTGCTTCTATGTTATCGACCACGAAATTCTTCTTTAAAAAAAACTGGAACTATTGCAAATTTCAACTGGTTGGTTCAAAAGCTATCTACAAGACCATATTCAAAGAGTCAAAATTGGGGAAAACTGATCGGAACCGGCAAGAATATCCATCCGCACATTTCAAGGTACTTGCTTAGGACCTTTGCTTAGCAACATTGCAACCAATGATCTTGCATGTCATATTCCCAGCGAAATCAACGGCTTCAAAGTCACACTAGTGCGCTATGCTGACGATTGTCAGTTAGCCATCACTGGACCACGGAATCGTTTGGATGAGATGAGGACTAGCCTTGAATCAGGTTTATAAGCTATGAGCCAATGGTTTCAACAGCATGGTATGTTAGTGAATGCTGGAAGAACTGAGCTTATTGTATGCGGCGATCGACGTCAACTAGCCCGCATTGAGCAAACACCCTCAATCATGTTCATGGGACAACAATTAGAATGCAAATCTGCCGTCAAAAATTTAGGGGTGATGATGGACGGCCAACTTGGATGGGAGTACCACGTGAAGCTCATATGCGATCGATGTTTTGGTATATTGATAGGACTTGCCCATGCAAAACATGTGCTGCCTCGAGATGTATTGCCACGGTTAATTGATTCTCAGGTATTCTCTCAACTTAGGTACTGTATTCAGGTTTTTGGAAGTGCAAATAGTACCTGTTTTGGAAAAATTCAAAGTGTTTTCAATTTTGCTGGTAGGGTTCTATCTGCGCGTCGAAAATATGATCATATTTCGGATGTGATGGGACAGCTTGGCTAGTTGAATTCTAGTCAGTTCTTGGTTTACAGTGACCTTTGCTTGCTCTACAAGGTGCTTACATCAGGCAGACCTCGTGCACTACATGCAATGTTCCGTTTCAATCATGAAGTGAACCAACGTGAGACTCGACAGTCAAACCATCTTTCTGTGACTAGGCCTAGAACAAACCATGGAAAAAGAACGTTTTGTTATCGAGCGTCTCAATTCTATAATCATCACACTGGTCGTTTTAATGACCTGCTAGACATTCCATGGAATATGTTTAAAACAATAGCCAGGGATATAGCTAAGAACACTTCATGACCAGCCAGGATAGTATTTTTAATGTCTTTTATCCATTGTCTCTTTTGTAATATTGTATATATTAGTGTGCCGGCGGATAGTGTGTTACTTACGTTTCGTTGACATATTGTACAGGAAAATGACGATCTCGTTAGAGTGAAAGAGCGATGAATGTGCATACCTGTATGACAACAACCATAGAATAGCCCAATCTGTGTGGAATGGTTGGATGGTGTCACAATATGTGCATTGTATGGACAACTATATCTGCGTCAGGATTCACATTTGCTTGCTTGTACATTAGGCCATTTCATTTTTCTTTTTTATTTTTGTCAGGTTTCGTGACTTTTCCCGTTCTATGGTCCCGGTGAAGTCGATCGGTACCATTTTTATCGAAATCGGACAATATTTATTTATCGAAATCTGCCTCATGGGACCTGAAGATATCGAGTTTTCGTCAAAAATGGCTATAATGGGGACCAATACGGCTGACGCTGCAATGATAATGATGTTTCCAAACATGTTTTTTTAAAGCTTGGTATTGCAAAATGTTCATACAGTCATGATGGAGGCCATAGAATGTCGTAAACCAAGGGAACAAGGTCTCTGTAATCTATGGTAAAAAGAGAAATTCTCGTTTATGAGGCCTCAACCGGTGAATTCTTGAACTCACTACTGGGAATGCTTTGGGTGGTAAAATGCGTCAAAAACAGTTCTCGACAGGAAGATATATTGTATTTGCATGTGCTGATTGTGAAAAATATTTTCGGAATGTCATAGCTGTCTTCATGCTGTGTCCACCCCTGCAGGCCACGTGCCTTAGTGGTGAGAAAGTGCGGGTGCATGACGTTGTCGCTATTTCGGGAAGTGCCCTCACCTACAGGGTGTTTTAGTCATTTGAATGGTAAATTGTGGGACTTTTTTGGAAAAATATATTTTACAAGCTTCACATTATTTTTACTGTTTTTATATAGGTCCACAAGATGGTACAAGAAAACGTGATATACAGGGTGTTTCAGAAAGAATGATATTTTTTAAATGTTCAGTAAAGGACTCAAAATCCTTCAAACCCGCCCACAAAACGCTCATATTAATGGTAAATTATCGGACATTTTTCTATAGACATTTTTCATTTGCATCAAATATTTCCCCCGTCTTAAATGTACTCGGAAAAAATGATGCAAGAAACATAATACATGCCCGCTTATCTTTGAGAAAACGGAACTGGCAGGTTCTAAAAAGGTTTTAGCACACAAAAATGGCACGTGAGCATGCACATCAAAGGCACAAGTTTCAGTAATATTACGAATTTAAAGTTGTTGGCTCAAGCTCCAAATGGCTCGTTGGCTTACCTTCCATATGAATGACTGGATGCGGCGGACACGGCGCAGAAGACCCCACCGTTCACCGCAGAACAAAGGACATGGACCAATTGGGGATTGCTTGCTTGGACCTAAGCTTGAGAGGTGTTTTTTTTAGAATTAATTTCCAGAGGCAATGTGCCTGTGGACTGTGATGTACCGCAGTGACGATGTTATGTTAGCAGTGTCGTTGGCGTGATAATTGTCACGTGATACGCGCGTGATTTCTACGAACATTTCGATGAAGACAAAACAGACAGTATTTTTCAGCTCATTTTTAAGACTACTTTTAACTAGTAAACATATAAAAACAGTTATCAAAATACAAATAATCGTAAATGTCCCAAAATTTGCTTTCGATTGATGTGTAAATCATACCACAACAACCTATTTATAACCGTATTATGATCAATTCAAAAATATCATTTTTTATGAAACACCCTGTAGACATGCTATAAAACTTCCTTCGGGAGCCAGGGAAGTTTGCTTCTGCGATTTTCCCCCGCAGAAGTTATTCAAGCTGCTATTCATATTTTTCTCTGCTGGTCAAATCCTTCAGCATACCAATACCTCGTTCTGCAACTTCATTTACCACTTTTACGTACTTGATAAGGATGTGAGCCATGTTGCACTGTTTGTCTACACCCCATTCCACAGGCTCTTTTGCCAGTCAGGGGTGATCTGTCGGGCTTACGAAGTCTAATGTTGTCCAATCATGACTCTAACACCAGGCCAGTGAGCTGTGTGGTCCTGTCCAGGAACAGCAACGAGGCATCTTCTGTGAATCCTTCACTGAGGTGGATCATGCTGAGACGTTTTCACATATTTCTTTCTTTTTGTCATTGCTGACAAAGTCGCTGCAGTGATTGAACGACACAATTGGTGGCTGAATGTTCCTACATGTGACGTTGGAGGACCCACAGAGCAGCCTTGACCACTTGGTCGCCCACACTCTTGTACCGGATGAGGTCTTGGTAAAAGTGCATGTCGTTGTTGGGTGCATCAGCTGCCACTGGCGCACGAAGTCATGCGCAGACATACAAGAGAAGACGGAACTGCGTCATCCGGTGGAGTTTTCTCACCATGCCTTCGTTGTGCGTGAGCTGGTTTGCGAGCACAAACATATTCATGAAGCACGGCACCAGCAGCTTATGTGCTGGAACATCGCTAACATACCACAGCAGCTTATGTGAGTGGCCAAAGTTAGTGATAAATTTATGAACAAACTCTTTGTGAGCTGCTAATGTGCTTGTCAATAATTCCTCCTGATTTCAATGCTCTCTTCGACAGGTAGACTAACAACATTAGGCAGCACATGGTATAAACTAGCATGCATTGTTTTACCAAGAAGTGTGTCTGCAGGTGCTGCTCTTCGTGGATATTCTTATGTTCGCAAACCAGCTCACGCACAACGAAGTCATGGTGAGGAAGCTCCACCGGATGGTGCAGTTTCGTCTTCTCTTGTATGTCTGCGCATGACTTTTTGCGCCAGTGGCAGCTGATGCACCCAGCAACGACATGCACTTTTATCAAGACCTCATCCGGCACAAGGGTGTGGACGACCAAGTAGCCAAGGTCGCTCTGGAGGTTCTCCGACGTCACATGTCGCAGTAACATTCAGCCACCAATTGTGTCGTTCAGTCTCTGCAGCGACTTTGTCAGTAATGTCAGGAAGAAAGAAATATGCGAAAAGCTTCTCAACATGATCTGCCACAGTAAAAGATTCACACAAGATGTCTCGTCGGTGTTCCTGGACAAGACCACACAGCCCGCTGACCTGGTGCAAGAGTCGACTTGGACAACCTTAGAGTTTGTCGGCCCGACAGATCACTCCTGACTGGCAAAAGAGCCTGTGGAATGTGGTGCAGATAAACAGTCCAACATAATTCACACCCTTATCAAGTGCTGTATTTAAAGTGGCAAATGATGTTGCAGAACGAAGTATTGGTATGCTGAAGGATTTTACTTGCAGATAAAAATATGAATAGCAGGTTGAATAACTTCTGCAGGTGGAAAATCGCAGAAGTAAACTTCCCCTAGTCTCCAAGGAAGTTTCAAAGCATGACTATGGGAGAGTGCACTTCCCGAAGTAGCGACAACGTCATGTGCCCGCACTTTCTCACCACTAAGGCGTGTGACTTGTTGCGGTGCATACGGCTTGAAGACAGCTATGACACTCCGAAAATATAATTCACGGTCAGCATATACAACTGCAATATAACGTCCTGCCCAGAACTGTTTTGACGCATTTTACCTCCGAAAGCATTTCCAGTAGTGGGCTCAAGAATCCGCTGGTCAAGGCCTCATAAACGAGAATTGCCCTTTATACCATGGCTTACAAAGACCTTGTTCCCTTGGTTTACGACATTCCATGGCCTCCATCATAACTATATGAACATTTTGCAATACCAGGCTTTAAAAAGAAAAACATGTTTGGGTTTATCATGATCATTACAGCGTCAGCCGTATTGGTCCCCATTATAGCCATTTTTGACGAAAACACGATATCTTCAGGTCCCATGAGGCAGACTTAAATATTGTCCGATTACGATAAAAATGGCACCGATCGACTCCACATGGACCATAGAACGGGAAAAGTCACGAAATCTGACAAAAATAAAAAATAAAAAAATGAAATGGCCTATTGTACATGAAGCATGTACACATGCTCCCGATGTACTTTTAGACCATATACTGTTCCACACTGAACAGGTTACACCGCCGGCGTAACGCGATTGGTTTTGGCGAAGCCACGTGTGGCCAGCGAGCGCTGAGTCCACCCCAGCCGTCTTAACAGTCGTGTTTAACCGAGGCCCCGGCTAAGTGACCTCATCAAGCTCTTCCAGTAGCGTAAGCAGATACTATTGAACACGTTTCCAATGTTGCGGACATCTTGTGTCAGCACGTGCATGCTGGGTCTTCCCGTGGATCCATTCCCCTCCTCAGCTGAGGGTAACGAACGATGTCAACGTCACTCCCAATCACGATGTGCTCACGATATGTTAAAGGTGGATCATGAGCTCGAATGGAAGTGTATCGCTGTCTGTAAGAATCATTTCGGATGAGGGGTATCACCGTTGACAAGACTGCTTGTATCTGCCCCACTTTATGCACAAAGTGCAGAAAACAGGAAGTGAAGCAGAGAAAGTGTATAATTGCTCATGTTTCCAATAAGCGAGATATTATTTGTGGAAAACTTATTTGCGTAGGTATGAGGTACCAGATATTTGTATCCTCGAACCGAGAAAGAATTTATAGTAGGTATTCGCTCCTACTTTTTCGGTATCTGCATCGACCATCAGCGCCGCCACAGATAGTGTGGATGAGGTGTCCTGTTTTGCAGACTGGTACTAACATCAGTCCTCAATGCTGTCGGCACATCTGTTTGCATCGTTTTAGCACGCCCCAGCCTCGTGGTTGGTGCTAGCTTTTCAAGGTCATAGGGTGATGTTTGCCCGTCTCTTCCCGATCCTGCCTTTTGAGTGTTGCACGAGAAAAAAATATTGAGACCACTTTGCCAGTCTACTGGTAGCAAGCCTTATGGCACTGTTGTGTGACTCTTATCCAGCTGCATATTACTATTACTGTATACTTCAAGCGTTTTGGAGCATATAGTGCTGACAGCGTGGAAATGAGCGAGTAAGTTTTGCACTTTTTAGTCGTTTTACCGTGTACGGAAGTCTGTTTTCGGTGCTTTTGGAAAAATAAGGGTGTTTAACTCTGCACAATCTAACTTATGGTTTGATCCATGTACCTCATTGTCTAACTGTAACTGGTACCTCAAATATTGACAGCCTTCTTTTACCAAGGCTGCCAAAGAGTGAGCTTAATAGGCGGTTATAAGAGGGAGATAGGAATCGCTTAGGCAGGCAAAGGAGCTATTCTGAACTTCACTTGCGTGTTTAACCCGCGCCCACCGGGGGTCCGGCGCCACCTTCGCCCCACCGGGGGCCATCGATGGCCCCCCCTCTAACTCCCAAAATATGGGCGTTAGCGCAAATCTGCAAAGTGCAATAGAAAGCTCGCGTGAATTCAGTAAGAAATTACTTCGCATGTTTTAGTGCTCAGGTCAATGGTTTGACCTCCAGAGGTCAAATTAGGTCAAGATCGGCTATTTTCACTCAAATATGCAATGATTAAGCAAACTGGGCATAACTCTTATGTCATTAGAGCTATTGAGGCCTGGTAAAGTGCATTTGATAGCAAATTGCCTGTACTTTTTCCGCTATGTGGAATGTAAAGACCTCCCGCCAGTGGTTTGGCCGCCAGAGGTCACCTCGTGACCTAATATGACCTGAGGTCACGAAAGGTCACAAAGTGACCTTGCTGTATATCAAATGAAAGCCAGTGACAAGACAAACACGATGGTGTTTGTTTCATTGCTTTAGCTCAATTAGGTCAAAAGTTATTGTCAAAATACTGTTTTTGACCTCCGGTGACCTTGAATAACCTTGGAAAAGTCAAAGGGCAAATATGACCCCTGGGATCCGTGAAAGGGTGTCCAAAAACGTTGTTCTGAGCAGTCTGAGTATTTGCAATCATTTTTGTGGCTTTTATATCATGAAATAGCTTTTCCCCATGCTTTTCCAATGGGAGAGGTCGCCTCGTGACCTGACCTCAGGGCACGAAATCGAAAAAATCCCGGATATACACCTTGTAGACCCTGGAGGGGTCATGAAGTGTAGGAAGTTTCAAATCGATCGACTTTGAAATGTAGCTCTTACAGAGCTCTAAAGTGAAGTGAGGTGACCTTGGTTGACCTCGTCTGGTGACCTGACCTTGGGTGACCCGGGGTAAAAATTTCAGGGATGATGGGAAAATGATGCAGTGAGAGGTAGAGCCCTTAACCGCGGTGCTGCGCCTCGTCGTTTTCTCTGCTATCCCGAAAAACCTTAGGGGGCCATCGATGGCCCCCTTCGGTGGGGCGAGGGTTAATTGACGTTTTAGTTAGTTTTGTTCTTGCTTCTGGTGGCCAATTAATCCCAAACTGCGCGTTCCAGGATGTATCGAAGCTTCATCCACTCTCCCCGGAGGTCATCAGCAGGCAAGCCACCATCAATATAGGCAAGTTCTCGGTGTCGACCTGGTTAGAGAAATGAGCTGCCTGAGAGTTCTTTGGCTAGTCTTCATGCATATAACATGCATTAAATTACAATGCGAGATTAAGTGACTAATTTTAGAGATAATAACGTAGTTCACCACCATCTAAGTGACTAATTTTAGAGATAATAACATAGTTCACCACCATCAGATCAGTGGTCAGAAAGGTGAACCCCTTCTATTTTGATGGGACATTTTTTCGACACAGTTGGTTGACGGTGACTCTCTGACGTTGCCCAGGTACTATTGGCCACGTGGCCCACGGCAAGTCGACCATTGTGAAGGCTCTCTCCGGGGTGCAGACTGTCAGGTTCAAAAATGAGCTCGTCCGCAACATCACCATCAAACTGGGTGAGCTGTTTGGCGGTAAAATGGGCGCCTGGCCTACATCCATGCCGCTGATGTGTCTTGACTGTACCTATATGTGATTATCATGTGAGGTTCTATATTGTTGATGCTTTTGTGTCTTTGGTATAATCCACTTATGGTGCCCATCATATAGGTGGAGGTTAAGGTTGGAGATACCCAAGTATGAAATATCAAGACTGGAAGGGGCAGAGGTTATCAGGGAAATTTATCGCCGACAGAGTACTGGCCCCTCCATAATTGACTCCTCGGATTTCGCCCATTCTTTGCTTCCGTTCATTTTTCTTACATAGCTCATTTTAACTCCCTGACCTCACAATGGTGATGCCCTTGTACCTTCCCCTCTGGCTGTGTGCCGAGGTATATATTCAAGCATTTCGCTCAACATTTGGGAACTAATGCTCTGGCAGTGGCGATCGCTGATCTACGCGGTTCTATCTGGATTTTCGTGGCCTGTATGGCTCTCAGTGTGAGCTCCTTCTGGCGGCTCAAATTGTCGACATAATGGTCTATTGTAGTGCGAGAATGAAGTACAGTGATATGCCATGACTGCGCCGCCGTTGCAGGCTATGCAAATGCGAAGGTGTTTAAGTGCGACAATGAGAAGTGTCCTCGGCCCACGTGCTACATCGCCGCCGGCTCCTCCAAGGAGGACAGCTTCCCCTGCGCCCGGGCTACATGTAACGGACAGTAGGTGCCCTTCGCTACCGCTGGCCTGGGCGTGTTGGCTCTCCACTCTGTGTCGTAGGAAGGTGCTTAACCTAACCGAACACGCCAAAAAGGTTACGTGCTTGTGAACTATGAGGACAAATTACTGTAAAGCGACTGTTTTCAACCCTTTTTATGTGATAAAGCACGTGAAGAACAGTATCTCACCTCGTTTCGTAGCCCTATGTTTGAGTTCGGCTGTGGTTTGTAAATCTGTAGTAACGTATTGACCGGTGTGTACACGACTGGTGCGTTCTCGCGTGGTTTGCAGTAAGTGCTGGCCGTTAATGGCAGCCGGGCGGCTGTTCTGACGCGCGCCTCCTGCGGCAGTTTCCGTCTAATCCGACACGTCTCCTTCGTGGACTGTCCCGGCCACGACATTCTCATGGCCACCATGTTGAACGGAGCTGCCGTCATGGACGCCGCCTTCCTCTTGGTCGGTAAGTCTCAATGTAATGTCAAGTAAAGTCGGCAAGTCAGAAATGTATTACAATGTATAGTTTTAGAATAGTCAAAAGTCAGTCAACTGTCTCACTTTTGGTTGGTGTTTCAGGGTGTTTCAGCTGCCAGGGCTACATAGGACGGAACTGTTTCACACTCCAGTGCATGGTCACGATTTGCATTAGTCGTGACCATACACTGGGGTGTGAGACAATTGACTGAATTTTGGCTATTTGAAAACTGTAGATTTTAAGACATGTCTGACAGATAGTGATCACCAACACCTCTTCTTATCCACCAAATGTGTTTGATGAGATGACGGGCCAGTTGTAGCTGTTCGTGCAGTGTGGATCTGGGCGTGCTTGTTACACCCGGGGTATGGCCCCCAGCAGTGGTGAAGACTGTTGCACTGCTGTTGCAGCCGGAAACGAGTCGTGTCCGCAGCCGCAGACGTCCGAGCATCTGGCCGCCATCGAAATCATGAAGCTGCGCCACATCCTCATCCTCCAGAACAAGATCGACCTGGTCAAGGAGACCCAGGCCAAGGAACAGTACGAGCAGATCCTCAAGTTTGTACAAGGTGCGTACCGAAACTCAAAATGGGCTGTGTCTATATTTGATAACTTAAAAAGAGGGCCCATATAGCTGTATGTAGAATGGTTCGTCCAAAGGTATAAGGTCGCAGTTCCTTCTCCCCTCGCACCCTCCTAGGCTGCACCTCTGGTGGTGGTGCTGTACCACTGATTCCCAATTTCACCGGTGCGGAAATTGCCCTGTGACAGCCATGAAATCATTTTGCTAGTGTGCCGCGGCAGCAATGGCTTTAGCAATTTGTCAATGTTAGCCAAGTTATCTAGACCCTTGAAAGCCCTGTACCACTGATCGCCAAATGAGCTTGGTAAGAATAGCCTGTTGGTCATTCATCTGCGTTGGGAAAAGGGCTGCTACTTATGTTTTAATGAACTGAAAGGCTGCTATCATAAAATACACCAAGGTCTCGACTAGCGTGTACTTTATTTACTTCAATCGTAGTTGTGCTTGCTATTGGTGTTTAACCGTGTTTACATTATGATGTGTGTCCATTTCTGTTTAACCGGTACGTTTTTGTACCCACCGGGTCCTCCAGCTCAGTATTCAGCTTGTGTCTAGGGCTTAATTCCACTAATGTGAAATTACCTGAAATGGAGGAAAGAGTCCACCTTTCGTTTCATTTTTTATTATTTCGGAACCGCTAAATGCCGGCCCCCGGAGCCAGTCTGAGCCTTTGGGGACGCGAGGGTGTATATAGCCGCCACAGCGCCTATATAGCGTAGCCGCCTATGTAGCGCCCCAGGATCCAGTCTGACGCTACCTCGGGCGGCCGTGAACCATCTGCAGTGGTAGGGGCGCTACCACTGACCCGCCTCTGCACTGCAGGCACCGTGGCAGAGAACGCTCCGGTCATACCCATCTCGGCCCAGCTCAAGTACAACATCGAGGTCATCTGCGAGTACATCGTCAAGAAGATCCCGGTGCCCGTGCGGGACTTCACGTCGACGCCGCGGCTCATTGTGATCCGCAGTTTCGATGTCAACAAGCCGGGGTCTGAGGTGGATGAGCTGAAGGGCGGCGTGGCCGGCGGCTCCATCCTGCGTGGTGTGCTCAAGGTCAGCGCCGGTGACAGTCGTGGAACGTGCAGGGCTTGTGGTGTCTGCTCCTTCTGGTGGCAGATAAAGAAGTCTTTAGCAGGGATACTTGTGACTGCTGTTTTTTTGTGTTTCGACAGTCTGTGGAAGCATTGGAAACTACTATGAATGCTGAAAAGCTAGTATAACCCTTACAAATATGGGCATATAGTGGACCTTACTTAATTTCTTCCGTCGCTAAAATTGATTATTTTCTCAATTATCTATTCATTGAATTCTTCTTACTCTTCGCCTGTTTGAAAGCGCATTAAACCACCCACCATAAGTGGGGTTTCTCGCTACCTGGTTGACTAACGAGAAGACCCATTGGCTTCACGCGGTTGACCCTGGGGCGATCCTTTCATGTTGTTATTCTGGGTGGAGACAGTTTGATTGTCTTCCTTTTCCTCTTGCGACACTGTCGCCGTGTACCTCTTCCGTGAAATGCGCATGACATGTGTGCGGTGTGCTCAGTGTGCGGACGCGTCTTCTGCAGCGTGTGCGGAAGCGTCTGCTGCAGCGTACGCGTTGTGCAGCGTGTGCGGACGCGTTGCTGCAGCGTGTGCGGACGCGTTGCTGCAGCGTGTGCGGACGCGTCTGCTGCAGCGTGTGCGGACGCGTCTGCTGCAGCGTGTGCGGACGCGTCTGCTGCAGCGTGTGCGGACGCGTCTGCTGCAGCGTGTGCGGACGCGTCTGCTGCAGCGTGTGCGGACGCGTCTGCTGCAGCGTGTGCGCGCGTCGCTGCAGCGTGTGCGGACGCGTCTGCTGCAGCGTGTGCGGATGCGTCTGCTGCAGCGTGTGCGGACGCGTTGCTGCAGCGTGTACCTCACCGCCCGCCGTAACCCCCGTCTTCGCCGCTCACAGGTGGGACAGGAGATCGAGGTGCGGCCTGGTATCGTGGAGAAGACGCCGGACGGCAAGCTCAGCTGCCGGCCCATCTTCTCCCGCATTCTGTCGCTGTTCGCTGAACAGAACGACCTGCAGTACGCCGTGCCCGGTGGTCTGATCGGTACGTCCAAACACTGAGCGGCCAGTGGCCCACGGAATCTGCAGTGGTTCACTGGGGTGCCTGTGATTATAAGCATCTGATAAATTGCAGAGCTGTCAGTGACTCCAAAGCCCTCAGCAGCTCACTGAGCCGTCATTGGTTCACGAGCCTCCTCTGCCGTGCTGAGCTGCCAGAGACCCACTCAATAGATCAGCAGGGAGCTCGTAAGCGCGATTTGCCACTGTTTTGAATTGTCCGGGGCTCTCGCGGCGGCTGTGAAAGCGAATGTTGTACCTTTGTGATGTTTGAACTGAGTTGCCTGTATTTTAGAGCATACCAAAAACACATTTTTCATTCTCTGTTTTGTCTTAACATACTTCGTTTGCGGATAATTAAGTGTCTTCAGAGCTGGAATCTGTATGCGTAGCCGATGGCTTGCGACAGTTGCGTGCCCTTGTTGCGCGCTGACGCGGAACTGGGCTCTTGGGCCAGGATTACGCTCTGGAAACGCGTATTTCTTCCCAAACCCTGTGTTTCGAATCGAACGAAATGTCATCCCGGGATTTTCCCCACCTTGCCCCGCCAACTGCCACACTAGTTGAAATGTCACCCTAGTTGTATAGACGCCACCCTTGTTGTGAGAGCCGGCCTGTGACTCCATGCACCGGCAGGTGTGGGTACCAAGATCGACCCGACGCTGTGCCGTGCCGACCGGATGGTGGGCCACGTGCTGGGCGCTGTGGGCGCCCTGCCGGACATCTTTACCGAACTGGAGATCTCGCTCTTCCTGCTGCGCCGGCTGCTGGGCGTCCGCACAGAGGGCGATAAGAAGGGCGCGCGGGTGAGTCGGAGCCGTCGCAATTCGTCAATTACTAGTTTGGGTGCGGACATGCAGCAAACCAGCAGCTGGTTTACATCCTATTGGCCTCCGTCTTTGGCCAATCTTACCTTTCGTGGAAAACTTCTTCGCGACGTCCCAAATTGTACTGGAACTTTGCACAAGATCCCATTTTACGGAGAATTGAACGGTGCAAGAAAAGAGCATTAACCATAGGTTTTTCGCATAGGTGTAATCAGGGCAGTGCAATAAGGGTCATTGGTGACGCTCGCGATTTGCTCCTGATTGATCTAGAGCTTGAATGCAAAACCAAGTGTGTTGCTCGTAACGAAATGTTTCGATTGATTCCTATTTTTATCAGCTGAGGTCATCATGAGACCTTCCTGATCCGGTCAAGACTCTGGTTTTGGTCGCACTGCCAGTTTTCGTCACTCGGGCTGCAATTGACCGCGATATTTTTTCTCTCATATTCACATATATTTTTGCACATGGGAGAACATTCACACGGGAGGACATCATTCGATTTGCCGTGACGAGAGAAAACGAATGGTGCCTAGAAAATTATTCTAACTCAACTATGTCAGACGCTAGAGCCCAAAACACTGCCCTAACATGCAGCCTTCTTTGACCTGTCAGGACCTCAATATTGACCCGAGCCAAAAAGTGACCGATGTAGTTTCTTAATGAATTTGTATGATCTATCCACCAGGCTTCGCGTTTTTTTTGCTTTCCCGTATAGGAGCCGAGTTCGAGGGGGAGGGTGTTCAAACACCCCCCCCCCCCACCAGGGCGAAGGTAGCTCGGAGGCCCACCGGGGCGCGGGTTAAGACACAGCTGTAAAATCAACGTCACCTGCGGAGACCCCAAAGGATCCTGTTGGCACATCAACAATATGTCGCCGTGGATCTTTCTGAGTCGAGTCTTGCGTGGTGACAAACAGCTAACGCACATTGCTGGCCCAAGAAATTTAGGTAGCCGGGCATTGGGATAGTAGTCTGTAGTATCGCAAAAAAATAATTTGAGACAATCGCATCGCTTTGAAATATTCGGAAATACTTCCTACTCTTCCAAACCACTTTTAATACGGCCTCGGTGGCAGTCTCGAATATAGTTTTTTCTTGTCCGGTCCATGCCTCCATGCGGTAAGCCATTGCGTGGCGCCAGCGCCGCAGCCAGCCGGAGCAGCTGTAACCTGACTTATTGTATGGCATTCGGAGCATAGGGCTGCAAATGGGTGCAATATTTTAATACTTGCCCATGTGGAGTTCATCCTGGAAAATTGTTTGATGATAGTTTTATACGGCTCCCATGGTGGCCTATGCGGCTCCCATGGTGGCCTATTTTTAAAACCTCCTCTTTGTATTTACCAATCGGAAAATTTCTGGGATATGCAGCACGCTGGGAGAATGGGCTATGAATTATTTCCGAAAACATGTTTTGGATCATTTAAATGAAAATTCATAACAATGGGTACATAGGCGGATCCAGGATTTCCGATCGGTGGGGGGCGCCATCCGGACCAGGGCGCCGCTTTTGACCAGAAAACCTATCAGGTAGGCGCTAAACCCTATCGGTGGGTGCCGATTTCCGCATCCTGGGGGGAGGGTGTGGGAAGCGACATTTCAGGGGGCGCCGTGACCATTTCAGGGGGCGCCGAGGGTCGATCGGGGGCACGTGCCCCCATTGCCCCCTGGATCCGCCTATGAATGTGTAAGGGGTTCACACAGGCACTTGATCGATATATTTTGACCCATTCTTGATGTTGTAGTTGATTTTAAGCATGTTGGATGTACGTTGTTTCCGCGGCTGAATTTTGGTCTGCAGGAGGCGGCCCGGCGCTTACTTCAAGCATTCCTGCAAGGAAGGCCAGAGCATGATTTGTGTTTTCCATACCTGGGGCAAGTGTATTGAGAATTATTTATCAAAATATGAGCTAAAAGAATCGTTTCGAAAAGTTACATGTTCGTAATAATGGCCACGGATAGAGGCCAATAGTGCCTATGTGCGTTGGCGAGGCAGCGTTCTCAAGTCCTCATGCTTGGGACCAGGCTGCTGTTTCTGATGCCGGTGCGAACTGAGTTCTGCGACGGCGGGCACCAGTGCCGTAGCTAGCGCTGCTGTGTCGGTACCGCGAGCGCCGTAGCTTGCGCTGTTGTGTCGGTACCGCCAGTGCTGTAGCTGACGCTGTTGTGTCGGTACCGCCAGTGCTGTAGCTGGCACTGCTGTGTCGGTGCCTGTGCCTTAGCTTGCGCTGCTGTGTCGGCACCGCTAGGACCGTAGGTGGCGCTGCCGTGTCGGCTCCCGCTCTGACGCTGCGTCTCTGTGGTGCGCAGGTCCAGAAGCTGACCAAGAACGAGGTGTTGATGGTGAACATCGGCTCTCTGTCCACCGGCTGTCGGGTGCTGGCCATCAAGGCCGATCTGGCCAAGATCTCCCTGACGTCGCCCGTCTGCACCGAGGTCGGAGAGAAGATCGCCCTCTCGCGGCGTGTGGAGAAACACTGGAGGTGAGTCTGCCGGCGGCGGTGCCGCTGAGGCTTTCTGTTAGCTTGCCGCCTGACTTGTTATCTGTCGGCTCAGATGTGTCCTGCCGTGGCTGACGAAAAAGGTGCTCGGCGGGATTTCATTGGCCTGCTTTTAAAATGTTTAGACACTCATTCCTTTACGGGATCGGCCGATTTTCGGAGCTTGTTGGGGTCGTTTTCTGATCTGATGTATACATAAGTATTCCCGCACGTGCTGTTCTGAGGTGTAAGATCACCCCGAGGGGATGTTTGACTTTCTGGGCCTGACTAGGTCAGCCGCACCAACACTGACAGTACATATCCAGTACTTGCATATTTGTTAAACAACAACTATGCAGCGCCACTCTGCAATTTCAGCGCCTGACCCAACCAGACCCTGGCCTGTTACGAAGCCAGGAAAGATCGGAAAACCATCACACCTGATTGCATGTTCCGACCCCAAGGAAGCTGGGCAGGCTGTCGAAACGCAATACGAACATTATTTTCGTCTGGAAATGCTTCACTGCGCGCGAGGTATACGGCCCCATAGTGGGAAGGGAGATGTGAAAAACTGGTTAGTCACATTCTGCCGTTTGATTCTTGCACCTGTCCAAACAGGAAGGGGAGCCGGCGGCGTTCAATGGGTTTATGGTGTGCTTCAGCCGGGAAGTGGTGCTCCGATACGATAGCAGTATCTGGCGAGCGTCGGATATCTCGGGACTCGCTGATTGGCAAATCTCAGCGCAATTCCGTTTTACGGCTGATGTCAACCTAACCCCCCCGGGTTGATACCAGATAATGAATGATTGACGCTTGATATGATATAATTGTTTTTCCATGCTGAGCAATTGAGTTTATATGCTTAAAGTTTGATTGTTTTATATGGCACTGCATCTTTCATTGAGTTTATATACATTAAGTTCGATTGTTTTATATAGCACTACATCTTTCAAGTTGTCGAGAGAGTGAATGTCTTCAAAAAAATATAATAATAGCAAATACGGAAGGGAATCTGAAAGTTTGGTGCACTTCTAGCGTGGAGTGGTTTGAGTGCCATATTGCCTTATTCTAAATCTTGCCGCGCTGCGGTGACGACCGCCGCCGACCACCAATGGCGGACAGCACACCCTGTTTCAACTAATAGGAAAAATCAGGAGTCTGTTTTTTCTTGATTGTAGTACAATTCTACGGGAAGATTGTAAACATGTATTTCGCAAAATCCGTATTGGCCGCCGTCTTTTTGTAATCATCAGGTGTTGTACGAAAAAATTGGCCCCAGGAGCTTTCAAATTTCCGAGCGAAAAAGTACCATGCCGGGCCTTTTTTAACGACTGTGTGAGAATCCAATTATTACCAACGTGGTGAGAATCCAATTATTTGAAACAACTATCTGTATTGATATCATGGCGTCTGTAATTTTGAAAGAAGGCTGTAACCGTGTTAGCACATGAGCCAATGGCAGATAACGAGGCCAATCTGCTGTCCGGACGAATACACACTACGCTACGGAATGCAGCTTTGGCGGGCTCTTTTCTTGCGATGTATACTTGGCTAAGTATTATAGCAGCATACTATATCAAGGGCGTTGCAAAAAAGCGTGTTTAACGTCGTAAATGTTTCCCCCAAATCCAGTTTGTTTCCCCTCCAAATCGGCTGCAAACTCAACATGTCCAAGGTGATCCGAGCTTATCTAATGCTGATCTGTAGCGGAGTGGGGTGGATATCGGGTGAACGTGGCTGAGTTGTAGAGGTTGCAGAGCCGTTTTTTGCAACTCACATTTGCAGGTCGTTACAGTGAGGCTCATTTTTTAGCAAGGTGATGTCACTGTTGCGCTAACTTGGACTCCTGAATGTATGTTTTTGTGTCTCATGAACCTGAATGACTACAGCCTCAACCTTCGCCCGGGTGGGGGTCTTTTTAGACCCCCCCTCGGTTTTTGGTCCGAAGTGACCAAAAAGCGGCGGCGCGCAGCGCTGCCAAACTTAGTCTAGCTATTCCTTCATCATTTTTACATCTTTCCTTAAAATTTTAGCTCAAGGTCATGTCAGGTCAGGTCACCAAGCCAGGTGAACTGACCTCACCCAAAAAATGTTTAGGACTGCATAACTAAAAGGAGGGTTAGTCGATCAAGTTGAAACTCATACCACATATTTATTTATTTGCTTTCTCAGAGATACCCACGTTGTCGTGGCGATTACATCTCCGTTTACACTTAACTCAGTGACACGGATCATGGTTTAACATCGATTGTGTTAATTATGGATGACAGACTATTATTATTATTATTGAATGAAAAGTTATGGATTTTACTAATAATGGATTGACAAAGTAACACAAATCATGATTTAGGGTCGGATACGTTTCTTTATTTTCTGTTTGAAGCTGTAGCTGTTCTTGGTGTGTCTTGCAGTCGCAGGCAGTGCGTTCCAGGTTCTGACGGCTCGGTGTGGAAATCTCTTGTGTGTCGTTTCTAAATTTGGTGGTCTCGTGTTGGAAGTTTGGATGATGGTAGTGTCGGCTGATGCCCGTGTAGTCCTGCATGATACCTCATGCCTTTTCTTGATCAGATTCTTATTTTTCTGTGGGCCTTCAGTTTGGTGAACCAATTTATGAATGGCTGATGAGTCGCACGTTGAAATGAGCTCGGTAAAGCTCGGCCACCCGAGCTGCCGCCTGGCTGCGCTGATTCGGTCGTACTTCTTGCCAGTGACGATTCGAATCCCGAAGTTCACGACCTTGTCAGCCTTTGGCGGTTCTGATCAGTGACTGGAGCACAGTAGGGCAGACAGTACTGCATGTGAGGAAACACGAGGGCTTATACCAGCGTTTGGTTGTTTTTGTAGGGAGAGTGTGGGCCAGCTTGTTGATGGAGAGAAGTGAACCAAAGCATCGTTTTGTGACTTTGGATGTTTGCTGCTCCTCAGTCAGATGCTTATCCAAAGTTATTCCAAGAATTTTCACGGTTTCGGCAGATCTCAGCGTTGTATTTTCAAAGGTGACTTCAAAATTATTCGCTTGTTTGGTCTGATGTGGCGTTCCGAATGTAATGAATTCGGTTTTGTTCGGATTCAGCTTCATGCCGTTCGATTTGAACCACTTGGACACCATGACTAGGTCCTCTTCGATGATCGCTTTCGGGTGAGCGAGATCAGTATGGTTCGGAGCAGCGGAGTGGAGCAGTTGTGCGTCATCAGCATAGGCAACGGTCTTACAGTCATCTGATAGCTAGCAGCCAAAGTCATTAGTAAACAGCAGGAACATGATGGGGCCTACGTTACTGCCTTGAACTACGCCAACAGGGACGTTCCTTACTGAGTCGCCTCCTTTCACGCTGTTTTCTATTCAGGAAGAATCGTAGAACCAGTGCTATGAAATTCCGTTACACTCTAGCTTGTCGAGCAGCTTGCGGTAGTCCACACAATCGAAAGCCTTGGAAAGGTCTGTCGAGCATAGGGATGTGAGACGGCCTTCATCCATGTTGTTGGAGATGAAGCTCACAATGTCCAACATAGCATCCTCAGTACCGTGACGTGGTTGGTGCGCGTACTGGCATGTAGACAATATGTGATGCGATGTTATATATTTTAGGAGCTGCGTGGTGACAACTTTCTCTGCCAGCTTCCCAACCACACTGAGAACACTGATCGGTCTGTAATTGGATGGTTCGATCCTATCTCCCGATTTATGTATCGGGAGATATTGGGCCCACCACGAGCTACAACATATGTTCCGGGATTTTTTGTATTGGTGACCTAAGGTCATATGTAGAACATGACCTCCCCATTGTACATACATGGGGAAAATCACGAAATGGGCTTTTCTCAGTAAGTATGGATGGAATAAACTTCAAACATCGGTTACGACTTGCTCTTAGCCCATTTCTGAAGTTGATACCAAACATTTTGACTTGTGACATTTGAAAGGCCACCTTAGGTCAAATAAACATTTTTTGGTGTTTTACTCTATAAATTTTGAATAAACAAAGATATAACTTTTATTTTGTCACCAAAGTGTTTGTATGATCACTAAAAATCAAATGCTATACATCATGTGGGTCAGACCGTTGAACTGGTTCAGGTCAAATTTTAAATTTGACCTGGCATAGCAATATCATATAGCCTTCGATTCATATTGACGAGAGGATTGCAATGGTGCATCAACTATGGCTGCATCTTGCTTTGTTTGGAAGTTATTAGCGAAAAAGGAAACGCCCTTGTGCATGGGTGACTATGGACATTCCCAAGAACATTCCCTAATATTCAGTGACCTGTAGCTCCCTAGGCTTTGACCTGACCCGAAAATCATTGCTACCGCAAAGAAAGCAAGAGCTTTCGAATGGTGTTCAAAAAATGTTTCCAGCTATCATAATTTCTAAGATATATGAGGTTTTCTTAGTACACCTCATGTTAGCGATTTTTGATATTTACCTGACGAGAAAAATGACCGAAGTATTTTCGATATCATTTTTGAAGGGCTTTCGATCTCCGTTTTGTGCGTTTTTCTAGCTCTTAGTTTTTGAGATCGTGGGGGTCTTTTTTAGCCCCCTCCCCTCACCAGGGCGAAGGTGGCTCGTACCCGCCACCGGGGCAAGGGTTTATGAATCGTGATCATTTCCTAAAATAATGAGGGATACTGGTGATGGATGGGGTACGTACTTTCTTCGTTTACGCATGATGCCGGAAACCCACGAGGGGATGAATTTCGCCCTCCAGCGACTGCGTGTTTAAAGGAAAGCAGCGAATGGAAGAAGATACTTCTTCAGGAATTTAATCCATTTTAATATTCATTTCGTAGCACTGCAAGAGTATGGTACAAATTTGGTTCTCAATCCCTTCCCCATCAGAAACCCACGATCCAGGATGAAAATATATCTTCGAAATATGCAGCTATATCCGCTCTTGAATTTACTAAAGTTACGCACAATTGTGAAGCTTTGCTGTGAGGGCTGCTTGTTCGGGATGAAGCTTGACTGTATCCCGGTTACCGACTGACTGCAAAGATTTTCGCAGTCTTTGCCGCTCGCTTTTCGGGCATTGTGTCCGACCCAAAGTTTGCAAAACAACGAGATCACATTGTTCGTGAAAGGCTCTTTCGAAAAATGTCAAACTTCATGCAGCAAAGTATGAAATAATTGGCTTTCCATCCTTGCTAAGATACCGAAAAACGCATAGGAAAATTTCAAATTGCAAAAAAGGCAAACTAGGATTTGCAGATCACATATTTGGAACCTACGCTTTACATTGTACCAGAAATAAGACAAAAAACTGATCGGCGATCTTCTCAAATTCTGATAGATTAACCGAAATAGCATGAGCCTGATGTGGCGATATGAAATGGGTGTCAGTTTGTACAGGGGTACCAGTAGCTGGTCATACCTCCCAAATATCGGGTACACCGGCGTGCCAGGAAAACATAATAGCGGCGGTGGGTATGCGTACAGCCCGAGTGACGGTTAAGGAAATCGCCGGGAGAAGTGACAAAAAAGTACAAAATATAACCGCCAACAAAACCTATTACCCCTTACACTTATTGTCTTGTTTTCAATTACTCTGTTACGGGGCTGTGGCTCTTCTTGTGATTTACCCCTTATTGATGTAGAGGCTGGTGAGGAAATACGTGTTGTTTGCGGCGAGCGTTCGCGATTGATGCTGATTTTATGACATTAATCATCAGGCTACCTTCCAGGTGACGTCCGAGACCGGACTTTTGCCTAGAACGAAAAAATGTAGCCCCTCTCTGTACTGAGTAACCGTGCTTTAAACGTCGCAGGGTTCTCCAAATCCCTCCAGCCCGGGGACTGAAGGAGGATACCTCCGATGTAAAGATCGTGACATCGCTCATATTTATCAAGGATTTAAGGCTGTTGTAGATATGCTATCGCGGTGCAGAGTTGTAACTGTTTGTCGCCGTCGTGATGCCGCTCTCGTGGTGTGTTTTCCCCGTTTTCACGTGTTTATCTGGATAAATCAATCATATGTGAACCGTTCTACGGTTAGTGCCCACTTTGAGCGGTGCTGACCTGACCATCCCCTTGAAACAGACAG
Source organism: Lepas anatifera (assembly GCA_034440635.1). Taxonomy (NCBI): domain Eukaryota; kingdom Metazoa; phylum Arthropoda; class Thecostraca; family Lepadidae; genus Lepas; species Lepas anatifera. The sequence continues at coordinate 385,484 of JAOTON010001592.1, read as the reverse complement.
GGAGGCCCATCTGTAGGCTTCCCTGTGCTGTGCACTGCTGTGTGGTCGCCTCCCGGTGTTGACCTACTTCGCCGTCGGCAGGCTTTGCTGTGATGTGGCCCGCTGTGAGGTCGCCTCTCGCCTGTGTAACATTGACCTGCTGCTCCGTCCTCAGGCTGATCGGCTGGGGGGAGATCCGGCGCGGTGTTACCGTCCGCCCGGTGGGACAGACGTCCTGAGCTGGCCGCCCCCGCGCCGCCCGGGCCGGACTCCTCACTCGCTGTGGCGGCACCGGATCTTCTCACGGGGAGCACGGGGTTTGTGCTACGTTACTGAATGCTACAATAAAACCGCTTCTTACCTGAGCTGCCGTGGTGTTCTGGTGGTGACGGCGGTTGGCGTTTGTCTGGAGCGTCTAACGAATGCCAGCCGCACGAAAACTTCTACTTGTTCATCCATTGTGGTGAAAGTAACGAAAAGGCTGACATGGCTGACGGGCAAGATGAATGCTGATCGACTATATTTATCAATATTGTTTAACGATTGACAATAAACATGTGCATTCGAGTATGAAGACAGTGCTTAAAAAGGGGTGCTGTCGGGCCGTCAAAGACTTTTATAAACAGTTTTGGGAAAAGCACGGAAATTCTATGTAGGGTCACGACATAGCGTTTCTCCATTGTTTATTTTGTTTTGTAGGCGGGCAAAGAGCTCCAGGGGCTGTGGAGAGGTGTTCGGTGCCTGTTTCCGGTGTCGGAATTATTTGTTTCTATAACGCTGTGTGTTCATAGTGCATATTAGAGGACTGACTGAACCGATTTCCAGTCTACTGGGGTTTAACGACGCACCAACTGCAAAGTTTATACGGCGATCTCCAGTCTACAAATCGACTTAGAGCAATAGAAGCTAACATGACATGACCGTGGCGGTTGGAGGCGGACCACTCGATTCGATGCTGTAGTTGTCTTCCCTCTACCCCGAGCGTTGTCGGCGGATGCTGGGGTGTAGCAGCTTCATAGTTTGACCGGCGTCGGGTTGATTTCAGCGCAGGCTCAGCTCTCCAGTGAAACCCCGAATGGAGCCAACTTCTCAGCCATGTTCTGTTTTAGTCACCTAAATGGAATAGACCACTTGGTCGAAATTCTATACAAAAAATACAATGCATGGACAAAATAGGTCTGAAAATGGTGAAATAACTTTTTTCAACCTCTAATCGCTCAACAAATTTATCACCTCCTGCCTTACTACGATAGGTTGCCCCGACATCTCGTGTTATCACGAATCTGGCAGCTAGCTGCGGCTTGAGACTTGTAAGGGTGCGTGGCGATGCTATTTATTAACATTCATCGCGTAAAATGTGCTGCCAGATAGAAGGGGATTTTTCGTGATTTGAAATAAGGAAGTATCCCCCCCACTTTGAATTTTAAAGCATGCGGACATTTTATACGGGGAGCTTTGGGTGAAATGAAATATGTCAATAGTGGTTTCTCGACACGCTCTGCAAAGCTGCTATCTCAGTTCAAAACCCATTATAAAAGTGGAACGCTCTCCTTAATGCTGATCAGCGTATGCACTTGTCATGAGCGTTATCAAACCACGATATAGTAATCCGGAATTCGACCAGGACAAACTGTGGATGACATCAGGGCCAGACCTGCTCTACAACACCTGGGGCTGTATCCATAGCCAACTGGGCGCCGGCATCGACTCTGAAATCAAGGCGGAAAATGTGAATGAATTCCCATCGACGATTGTAGCAGCGTCGTCGTCCTTTTGAACTGAGGCCTGGCGCCGCCCGTGGAGCTGCGTTATCCTTAAGTTTCTGGTCGGCCTCGGCTCTCCACGCCTCAGTGCTAGTGGCTGCCTGCTATGACTTGTATTGCCTCTCGTGCCTGAAGTGCGCTTCACATCGGGTGGTCTGACCTTTTCCACTTCTCCCTTATCAGCTTTACACAGAGATGGATCTTGATGAAACTTTTGAGAGGTCAACCCGTTTAAAGCCGTGAGCAACGTCGTGTTTTAGAGGAAATCGACTAGAACGGGTTGCAATTTGGTCGCTTTGGGGAGATAACCGGATTGCTCCCCCCTTCCTGGGATCCGCCCCTGGCTTTGCACTCAGCTCGAGTGCAAAGTGGTCCGCGGCTTTATAGTGTTGTCCAGAGTTCTAGACCACGACTCCACGCATGAAATGGAAATATTGGCAGCTCTATGTTGCTGAAATCATGGCTGCATATGTATCGTGAAACGACGTATGCCTCAATCATAGCCCAACACTGGTAAAAAAACGACGGAAAATCAAGGTACCCGCGTTTTATTATCATGCAACAGTTATAATTTTGTGAACATGCTTTGTCTCGTAGGAGACCCTGGACCTATCTTGCTCCTCCCGAAAAATCCTAGCGGGCGAAAACTCCTCAATCTTGTACCTACGTGATTTCTTTGCCTGGAATATTAGCTCGCACTTATGACCTGTATTAACACGCGCATTGACGGGGGTCTGAGTCACCTTTGCTTTGACGGGGGGTACTCGCCCCCTCGAGAACCCCGCTAAATATAAAAAACCGTAAACGGCGTTAGGCAGTCCATCCTTTTCTCTATCGAAAATATCTCAACCATTTTTTGTCAGGTCACATTTAAGGTCAGTAGGAGTCAAGACATGCCATCATAGGGATAACATGTAAATGAAAGTTTTCGGTCATTACAGCTGAACAAGTAAATATAAAACAAATCAATTTAGGTAATTGGAATCCTCGCAGCCAGCCGAATCTAATGGTATATATGACATTGCTAGGTCAAATCAGATTAGATCAATTATTTTACCTGACCTGAGGTCATTTCAAGGTCAAAGTAGGTCAAAAATGCAGATCAATAGAACTGCAAAGACGAGGCAAATCGAATGCAGTTAAAATGAACGCTCTATCACCATCCATTACTAAGTTATTCACAGAAAACCATTTTCACATGTATTTCCAATGGAGAGGTCATGGCCCGTACCTGTCCTTAGGTCATCGATATAAAAAATACCGGAAGTTATTTTAGAGAACTCGATGGGCCCATTATTTGATGAATTTCAATCAGATAAGTTCACCCTGTTCTGACTTATGCCATCTTAAACTTTGTTTGAAGTTAGGTCACTAGGCCTGTACTGGTGACCTGACCCGAGATGACTTAACCTTAAAATTGTGACAAAAGTTGTAAAATGATCAGAGAAAAGGTATGACAGGTACGCCGGCGATACGCGCCGCCGTTTTTCTGTCTTCGAAAAACCCGAGGGGCGGGTACCCGCCCCTGTCAATGCGCGTGTTAATATTCACTATAGTTTGAACAGCACCGGTTGGCCGCTCATGCAACAACTGAGTGGACCGCAGGAAGTCCACAGGCTGCCTATTCGGTATCTAAATAGGTGGCGTGTCGATACAATGACTTTTGTAATCATACTCAGTGATTCTCACACAGCTCGAAGGGAATCTAGTTCATCTAAGATTGATTAAAATTGATTTATTAAATTCAAATTAATTCATCAAAACACAATTCAAAACGCTTTCAGCGCTTTCACGCTCACTCATCCACCATGGTCTCTTCATCTGGACTGATCGTCAGTGGTGGCAACGTCACGGACGTAAACCCTACGTACGAGTTCAAACAAGCACAGCACTCGCCGTTTAGGTGCGGTGGTGTTGAATGTTTCACCACCACTACCAGCAAACAGTTCTGCACCTTGGATATCATGCGGCAGCGATTGTCTTTATCTTCCACAGTCCGTATTCGGAATAGGTTTTCGTTAACTGCGCCTGCGTCCCGCTGGTGGCTGCGCGTCTAGCTCTTCTGCATCAACCCTCCCAGCAAGTCCATGGGCAGTGGGAAGATGATGGTGGAGTTCTTCTCGGCGGAGATGGTGTTGAGCGTCTGCAGGTACCGTAGCTGAAGCGCTGACGGACTCTCGTTGATGATGTCGGCGGCATCCTTAAGCGAGCGCGCCGAGCGCATCTCTCCCTCGGCGGCGATCACCTTGGCCTTGGCCTCGCGGCTGGCCTCGGCCTCCGCTGCCATAGCACGCTGCAGCTCCATGGGCAGACGCACGTCCTTGATCTCCACGCGCTCGACCTTGACTCCCCACGGATCGGTGGCCTCGTCCAGGGTGCTCTGCATGTGCGCCGACACCTCCTCGCGCTGCATCAGGATCTCAGAAAGCGTGCGGGTGCCCAGCGCGTTGCGCAACGTGGTAGCCGCCAGCAGCTGCGTGTTGCGCTGGTAGTTCTCGACGTTGGCCACGCTGACGACGGGGTTGGAGACCCGGTAGTAGACGACGGCATCTACAGCCACTGTCACCGAGTCCTTGGTCAGGATCTCCTGCGGTGGCACGTCGAACGAAACAGTACGCAGGTCCACCTTTCGGTAGCTGTCTACGCAGGGCAGGACAAAGAACATGCCGGGCCCGACGGCGCGGCCGTCTCGGATCCGCCCGAGCCGGAAGATGACGGCCCGCTCGTACTCGGTGACGATCTTGACGCAACACCAGATGAGCACCGGCGACAGAGGAAGGAACAGCAGCCAAGAGAGCAGGATCAAGATGTAGTGGCCGACTCCGAGTGAGGACGTCTCGCCGTCTCCGATCACGGAGCTAGGCTCCGGCTGGCGCGCCATGTTCTCGCGGCTCGGTCCTGGCCGGTCGTTGCGGTAGTGCGCCGCCTTGGTGGCGCCCTCCTCCATGTCTACGGCGTTGTCGTACTGCGGCATCTGCTCTCAGGGCGCGATCCTCGGCTCTGGCTGAGGGTGGTGGCCACCGTTCAGCTATACCGGCCGGTTATCGGGCCGAGCCATGCGAGGTGACGTCACTGCTGCGATTAGCTATCAAGGCACTGCGTCAATAATGCCGCCTGGACGTTACTAGCTGAAGTATTGCTATATCTTGAAGATGAACTGACGTCAGTCCTGAGTCAGCAGCAATCCGAGCCGATGACGTGTTTTTGTCTCGTTTTTTTCGGATGATGGTTGCATACTTTGTAATATCTGCTAGCAGCTCATTTCGGTGACACGTTGTTCATTTGTTGAATCGAGATAACGTTGTGACTCGTGACAACGTTCCAAGAGAGCGCTACTGTCACGACGTTTTCTTGCGTCTCAAAAAGCATCCTTTCGTCTTCAATGAAATGTTATGTGCGTATGTACGCCTAGGCAGTTGCGTACCTACGTATCGTATAGGGTTTCTGGTCGGACATGTTCGGTTTGCTGTTGTTGCGAGTTGTGTCGGGCTGATTTGCAACAGAGATGTGCAATTTTTGGCAACTGCAATTTGATCAGTCAAACAGATATAGCTTTAAGCTGCTGTCAGGCAGATCTGCCCAGTTATGACATTGCAAAGCCGCGGAAAGTAAATTTGTTGTTCTTCCTATCGATAGGTGGAACTAAAATCTCAATGGGGTAGTAGAATAGTTTGATCAAATTCCTAAATATTCAAAACGTCGGGTGAGAGACGAACCGGCACCTCGTAAGCCATGTTTGAATCAAGTTAACCCCCCGCCCCGTTGGGCCTCCGTGCCACCCTCGCCTTGGTGGGGGGTTCAAACAAGTAAGGTTGCATGTTAGGCCAGTGTGCAAAAAATGGCATTTTCGACGAGATATTGTCGGTGCGAGTGCCCTTGGAGACAGGAGCGAGTGGTACGAATTTTATCAACCTGGTGCGAATTTGTGAGACTGACGCCAGGAATGTGACACTAAAAACCACTTTACATGATGGCTGAATGCTTATAAAGACACTGAAGGGCGCCTTATAAAAAGTCCGTAACTAACTAATAAGAGAGGTAGCATTGCATCGTGTGGGTAGGAATGGGTGCATTTTTCTCACTGGTATATGGCAGATTGGTGCGAATTTTTGTGGCTGGCGGTGCAAGAATTTTAGATGGCTGATGCGACTCGTCTGGCCTGCTGCCATACTTTGCAGACTGGGTATTACGGTAGTGTTTTTGGGCTCTAGCGTCTGATTTGAGTTAGAACCATTTTTAGGCACCATTCGCTTTTTCTTGTCACGGTGAATCGAATGATATGTAATATGACTATGCTAGATCAAAACACAAAAATGTCCTGATCTCAAGTCGGGTCAAGGTCACTTTTCAACCTAGCATAGTCAATATGCATATCAATCGACTCGCAATAGCAATCCAAACGTAATGTATCAAAGTATAAGCTGCATCATTATTTCCTGCTAAGTTATTGACCCAAGTCTGAAAACTGCTCAAAAGCCCGAGACGACCTCTCAGAAGTCATTGGTAAAAAATTGCAACATGAACCTGGAAAGGGGCCCAGGATACTACGATGTGTATCCTGGTATTCTCAGCTGTATCTACATAAATACAGCCCATTCCGTTTCCCCATGTATTTCCATTAGAAAGGTCATGATCCGTACCTGACCCCAGGTCATCGGTATGAAAACATCCCGGAATATATGTTGTGGCACTTTAACCCTTGCCCCGGTGGCGGGTACGAGCCACCTTCGCCCTGGTGGAGGGGGCTAAAAAAGACCCCCACGATCTCAAAAACTAAGAGAGCTAGAAAAAAGCGCGAAACGGCAATCGTAAGCTCTTCAAAAATGATATCGAAAATACTTGAGTCATTTTTCTCTTCAGATCAATATCAAGGTCACCAGAGGTCAAAATGGGTCAAAATCGCTAACATGAGGTGTACTAAGAAAACCTCACATATGTGGCGTTTCGGCACAGATCGACCAGGTCCCTACATAGCAAAGTGTTGGATTTCGTTCCGATTTCGTCTACTGGGTTGTCAGGAGCGTGGAATACTGATCCGAGATTATTTCTTTCCTCAGACGTTCGGCTTCGGAGTTAGAACTTGAAGAAAATCGTGAAATTGCCGATTTCATCAAAACATGGTGATATACAACGATTATTTTCCGCCTTAACTTTCATTTCTTAGCTTGAAATGACACGGGATTAGATTGAGCATGTAACAGCTAAGGTTAAAGCATCCCGTTTTTTATTCGAAATATTTATTTTTTTGGAAATGTTTTGACCACTTTTTCAAACGATTTTTTCAAGGTGTGGCCAGTAATTGACGTTAACGGTGTTCGTAGAAAAAAATGCGCACCCACATCTCCTCTGTTTAGTGAAGTCAATAATGTTTTGCGTTCTATACTTTATCAATGTGTAATTAGCCATAGAATGACGCCATGCGCGCAAAAATCGGCCGCCCGGCGCGCCCGGCCGTCGCGGCCGCCGGTGCGTGGGCAGGGCACGTGCAGTATATTGACTCGGGAGCGTATGAACTCTTGCAATCATGATTAAATGTGGGAAACAAAAACAGAAACACACTTGTTCAACAAAAAGGTAAAATCAATGTCATTTTAATTCGGTTAAGAGTGTACGACTCGCTATATCTTACCGTTACCGATAAAATCGATTTCGGATTTCAGTTATACATTTGGATTTTAAAAATGAAGAGACTTGTGCATTTGTGCAAGCTTGGTCTGTTTTGCGTGTTGAAACGACATCGTATCCAACACGGATGAACCCTGGCAGCAGTTGTGCGGTCTCCACCCTGGTTCGTGCGTCAGTGCCTTTAGGACCGGACACGCGCGAGGTGTCAGGTGTCCAGTGCGCAGCTCATAAAGCTGGGAGCACATCCTCCACAATTAGTATTACATTGTTACTGGGGCAATTGGGTGTTACATGGAGATAAGGCATGGCTTGAAGGTGGCTACTTCGTTTCGGACGCCAGTTTTCTACTGTCGGTGTTGGTGTTCAAACTTTTGTGCGACGTAGGAGTGGTAGAATGCCACGAGATAAGAGGGCTTATTGTGTTGACTAGAGGATTTACTTTTTCTAGATTCCTGGTCCCGGCGCCGGCAGGCCTCGACTGGTCCCGGAAAGACCCAACGTGGTGCTGGCATTGGTCCCGGCAAAAAAGTCGGGTTAATAGGAACAAATTTGCAGCCTTGTCTTAAACGTTTCAATCAGTGACTTCGATTTTCTGTTTCAGCCATGAATTATGTGTAATTGTGCTATTTTATTTCATTCTCGAATGGAGCTTATTGCAACTAAATTAGGGCTTGTATTGCCTTGCCAGCGTTAACCCACCCGAAACACCCTGGATCGAGAAGAGATCTCCAGCTCTGGCCATGGTATATCACTTTTCGGCCCGCACCCCCCCCGTAACGTCATGCATGAACAGCCCCATATAGGTTTAAGTAAGACAATTTGTGTGTGCGTAGTTAGTCATATTAGGTTACATATTCGTCAAATGCTAAGGAGAAACTGACTTAAATGGTTAAAAGTTAATTAATCTCAATCTGATATGGGCCCCAAGGAACACAGGTCCTAGTTAAGATTATTACCCTCTCCAATCCTCAGAGGTCCCGGCACGGTCCCGGTACAAACCCAGTTGATCCCGGCAAAGCCCCGGCCGAGCCTAGTATTCGGTCCCAACTCCGGGACACCGGTACCAAAAATAAAACCTCTGGTACTGAACCCGTCGTGTGTTCTCCGCAAAAGACGCCTTCTTTCAAGACAGAGTAAATTTAAATTCGGAAAACCTCACAATTGCTCAAGAAGAGCCAGACAGCATCCGGAGGCAGTTACTGAAGAGCTGCTCGCTGCGGAGACACAATCATCATCGACTGACTCACTGGGCGCTCCAACAGTTCCACCCGAAGTCCATGTTTCCTATTTATTGCCGCTGCTGGACGGGACTGCCATCATAACAGATAGGCTTTTGGTTGAACTGATCCTCTGAAGTTGGTTTATTCTTCGCTGTGTGCTTTCAATTTTTTATTGCCGTTAAGCTTTGACCTGACCCAGGTCAATGGTCTGACCTTACTTGACCTGGTATAGTCATGATGTATATCATTTGACTTGCAGTGACCATGCAAACACATTGGTGACAAAATTAAAGTTATTTCTTTTTTATTCAAAATTTATAGGGGAAAACATCAAAAAATGATTATTTGACCTAAGGTGACCTTTCAAAGGTCACAAGTCAAGATTTTTGGTATCAGCTTCAGAAATGGGCTAAGATGGCAAGTCGTAACCGATGTTTGAAGTTGATTCCATCCATACTTACGGAGAAAAGCTCATTCCGTGATTTTCCCATGTATTTACAATGGGGAGGTCATGCTCTGCACATGACCTTAGGTCACCAATATTAAAAATCCCAGAATAATGTTGTAGCTCCTGGTGGGCTCAATATGTGTTATGAGTTTCAACTTGATCGATTGTCCCTCCTTTTAGTTATGCAGTCCTAAGCATTTTTTGAGGTGAGGTCACTTCACCTGGCCTGGTGAGATGACCTGATGTGACCTTGAGCTAAAATTTTCAGGAAAGGTGTAAAAATGATGTAGGAACAGCTGGACTAAGTTTGGCGGCGCTGCGCGCCACCGTTTTTGGTCACTTCAGAAAAACCCGAGGGGGTCTAAATTGACCCCCACCCGGGCGAAGGCCCAGGGCCCATTTTGTGGTATAAGTTTCAAATAGATCGATTCACTCATTTCTTACTTATGCCACCTTAAACATTTTGGAGGTGAGGTCACTTGACTTGCTTTGGTGACCTGGACTGAAATGACCCTACCTTAAAAATTTTGGGGAAAGTTGCGGAATTGATCGAGGATAAGGTGTGCCAAGTACGGCAGCGCTTTGCACCGTCGTTTTTCGTGCCGCCGGAAAAATCCGAGGGGTGTTCAAAAACCCCCACCGGTGCGAAGGTTAGCCCGCGCCCCACCGGGGGTCCGGCGCCACCTTCGCCCCACCGGGGGCCATCGATAGCCCCTCTAACTCCGAAAATATGGGGGTTATCGCAAATCTGCAAAGTGCATTAGAAAGCTCGCGTGAATTCAGTAAGAAATTGCCTCACATGTTTAAGCGCTCAGGTCAATGGTCTGACCTCCAGAGGTCAATTTAGGTCAAGACCGACTAATTTCACTCAAATATGCAATAATTAAGCAAACTGGGCATAACTCTTATGCCATTAGAGCTATTGAAATCTGGTAAAGTACATTTGATAGCAAAATGCCAGACCTTTTTCCGCTATGTGGAACGTAAAGACCTCCCGCAAGTGGTTTGACCTCCAGAGGTCACCTCGTGACCTAATATGACCTGAGGTAACGAAAGGTCAGAATGTGACCTTGCCGTATATCAAATGAAAGCGCGTGACAAGACATACACGATGATGTTTGATTCAGCTCTCTAGTTTAATTAGGTCAAAAGTTATTGTCAAAATACTGTTTTTCACCCCCTGGTGACCTTTGATGATCTCGGCGAGGTCAAAAGGCAAATATGGCCCCTGGGATCCGTGAAAGGGTGTCCAAGAACGCTTTCTGTGCAAGCTGAGCATTTGCAATCGTTTTTGTGATTTTTAGATCATAAGACAGCTTTCCCCATGTGTTTTTCAATGGGAGAGGTCACCTCGTGACCTGACCTTAAGTCAAGAAATCGAAAAGTCCCCGATATACACCTTGTAGACCCTAGAGGGGTGATAAAGTGTAGGAAGTTTCAAACCAATCAACTTCGAAGTTTAGCTCTTATAGAGCTCAGAAGTTGAAGTGAGGTGACCTTGGTTGACCTCGCCTGGTGACGTGACCTTGGGTGACCGGGGTAACATTTCAGGGATGGTGGGAAAATGATGGGGGAGACGTAGAGCCCTCAACTGCGGTGCTGCGCCGCGTCACCCTAGCGGAAACGAATATTGTATCGATATTGATCAATATTTATTAAAGGTTGAAATCCAATATTGGTATTCAATATTGTTATAACATTGTATCAATATTAGAAATGTTGAGAAATGGTCTATTTTTCGTTGATAATTAATATTAGCTTTCCATGTTTTTTCCTTCTCATTTCAATATTGAAAATACGTTTTTTGAATGTTAAAGCACAATATTCCAGACCGACATTTTCTCGCTCTTCTTTCAATGTCGAATTTATGTTGACATATAATATTTTAGCTCAATATTGTGTAAATATTGCATCAATGTTAGGTAATGTCGAAAAATGAACTAAATTTCATTTATTATCAATATTATTTTATTAATGTTGAAGCACAACATTACAGGCCGACATGTTCTCACTCTTGTTTCAATGTTGAAATTAGGTTGAAATATAATACTACAGATCAATATTGTGTTGACATTGTATTGAAAATACGTTTTTTGAATGTTAAAGCACAATATTCCAGACCAATATTTTCTTGATCTTGTTTCAATGTCGAAGTTATGTTGACATACCTATAATATTTTAGCTCGATATTGTGTAAATATTGCATCAATGTTAGGTAATCTCGAAAAATGAACTAATTTTCATTGATTATCAACATTACAATCCAAGCTTTTCTATTATTATTTCGATATTGGAAATATGTTTTTCTAATGTTGAAGTACAATATTACAGGCCGATATGTTCTCACTCTTGTTTCAATGTTGAAATTATGTTGAAATATAATATTACACCTCAATATTGTGTTGACATTATATCAATGCTGGGTGATGTCAAAAAATGAACTAATTTACATTGGTTATCAATATTACAATCCAAGCTTTTTCATCCATACTTGGATATTGAAAAAATATTTTTGAATGTTGAAACACAATATTCTAGACCAATATTTTCTCGCTTTTGTTTCAATGTTGAATTTATGTTGAAATGTAATATTGCAGCTCAATATTGTGTTAACATTGTATCAATGTTAGATAATGATATCGAAAAATGAACTAATTTACACTAATTATCAATATTACAATTCAAGCTTCGGATCCAGGATTTCTTAATGGGAAAGGAAGGTTGCGGCATCCAGGCCATGCGGTCGGCGCACTTTTGGACGTCAAAACCTATTGAGTAGGCGCCAAACCCTACCGTGGAGGTGCCGATATATGCATCCTGCGGGGAGTGGAAAGAAACGTTTCAGGGTGGGGTCATCGACTTTTTCAGGGGTGGATGTGCCATCTGGGCCAGGGTTGCGTCACTTTTGGACGGCACAAATTTTCGGGTGGGCGCCAAATCCTTCATGGGGGCGCCCATACTCGTATCTTGGGGGAAGTGATCCTTCAGGGGGTAGCCATCTACCTTTCAGTGGGATGCCTGACTATTTCAGGAGGTACTGAGAATCGATGGGGAGGGAAGTGTTCTCATTTGCCTCCCTGGAGCCGTCTATAGTGAATTAATATCTATTTGGTGGTGCCACGCGGTAACGGATCCAGGGGGAAAGCCATCTCCCCTGAAACCCCTCGACTTCGCCCTATTTTTTAAGATAATATCATAATTTTCAGGATTTTTGGCCTTGTTAATTACGCCTCCCTCCATCATTGCCCTAAAACCCGTTAGCGGTCTCATCTGAAACCCCCAAATAAAGGGCGATCGAACGTTGATATTTGTTTGGTTTCTGTTTCTTGTATGGGCCCGAATTCGGTTTATCATTGCACAAGGCCCATCGAAAGCAGTTCCGGCGAACGGCCAGAATAATTTGAAAGCAGAAAAAACATTACACTTGAAAACAGTTTGAAAGAGGGAAGAGGCAACATGGCGTTTTGGTTAACGCCATATAGCACGGTCAAAGGTGCTAAATATGGGTGCATAATATATGAACGCTGGGATACGTTGCCCTCTTAAATGATAAATTTCAACGCTAGCACGAGGTAAAACTCTGTATTTTGAAATGAGAGTTGGCTCAATGCAATTTGTTGCCTGAAGCAGATCGAAAAATGCAAATGGAAGTTTGTTTGTAATTTAGGTTGATTAATTCTACCACTCATCAAGGAAATTGGCGTGACACATACAGGCGCATGGTCAGTGGCGGATCCAGGACTTAAGTTCGGGAAAGGGGAAGGCTGCGGGGCTCAAATCTCTCCCGCCTTTGCCTCGGAACAGTCTCCGGCTATGCATTTACTATAGGCTCTCAAACATTTCGGGGACAGGGGGCTTGAGCCCCCTCTCCCTTACACCTTGCATCTTCCACCGCACATGGTCATGTTGCTCACCAAGAAGTCTAGAACTCTTTTTTGAGGCTTCAGAAACATTTACCGCCTTTTTTAATGCCGTCATAAGAGGCCGTTCCCGCAACAAAAGCTTGCCACGTCAGAGTAAAACTGTTAGCGAAGGAAAGGAAATGTCGGCTAGAGGAGGAATTTCCCATTGGTTAGATGCTCCCTTTTGGTTTTAATAACTTTATATTTCAAACCCCGTTCTAGAAAATACATGAAGCAATCTCGGAATTAAGGCTTGGGTCCGACATTGTCCCATGTATTTTCTAAAAATGGTTCATCGGTATAAGACTTGAACACAGATCGGTGGCTGATGGATGTATCTTGCAGCACGATTTTTATAGGGCCCGATGTAATACCAATGAGTCATTCATCGGACCTGCTTAGCGCACAGTACCCCTTTACTATGCGTCGCTCTTTGTAAAAGTATCAGTGCCATCTCTCTCATCAATGCAGTAGCGCAGTCAGCAACTATTGTCATGGCATATTGTTATTTCCCCATTTTTGGTCCATATTTCCCATGTAAAGGTAGACTTACGGATCCTCCTCAGTCGAAAAAATTATGTGTTTTAGCTCGTTACAAAATGTCTGGCTATGCCACTGCCTCTCGCCGCCGCACCCCATGGAATGTCTCCCCTCCCCCGCGACGGTAGCGAGGGAGACCGTACGCTATTGTCCTGAATATGCCGAGGGCAAGTGAGGGGACGGGAAGGTCTGCCTTGTCTGACTTCGGCTGGTGTTATGTGGGAAGGTACGGGAGTAGTAGGAATGATTATTTCACTACTGCGGTGATAAAATCTTGATTTCTGAAGCTTATGACGCTGATGCCCTTCTCGACCAGTCTGTCTGGATCCACTCCAAACTTCTTGCATTTATTCCATACAGACCTTTTGCACTCTTATGTTGTGGCTGCAGAACAAACACAGCAGAAGAAGCAGTCTTAACTGAATTTTTATTCTTATTTTTCTCAAAAACGTCTCTCGTTACGCAGGACTCGGCAATCTACAACTAATCTGTGTCAGCAGCACTCTGTATATGCGGCAGCATGATGGCACTGGTGAAGAGAACAATACAGCGTTGTATTTGCAAAAATTGGATTTTTCATGTTTAAGTCGTTAGAGTACCTGCTTGTTTTTTGTATTTAAAGACGGCACTTAGCTCAGTGACGGCGGAACGTCCGAATTTAAGGGGGAAGGGGCACCACGGACTTTTCAACCCATTTTTTCCAGTCAACGCCATGGGGTTAGTGTTAAAATTTCTGATTAAGTGAAGGAGGGGGCACCGTGCCCGGTGCACCCCCCCAGTTCCACCGCCTTTAGCTGTCTAGGCTAGTCAACCGTCTCTAATATTCTATTTTTCACGCTAAATTGGTATGTTGTACCTATCGACAAGATCTCTAAACTTGTATGGACACATTCAGCTTCTTGCGTACCCTGCCGAAAGTTTTGGGAGGGACCAAATGATGTGTGCGGGATATCGCAACCTCCCCGTATTACCATTTCTACAAGGTCATTTCATTTATGACATACGTGCACGTGTTATTTGCATTTTTATATTGAATTCTATCATATAAATTATACAAGACGTAATCTACGGAGGCGATTTGTCCAGTGATTTAATAGGAAATAGTTCCTCTGGTATTGCCTTACTCGTTGTTATTGTGTAGAGAAAAATTCTCATTTTTTAATGTTACCGCTCATCTTTATTCATATAGCATAAGTCCTGATAGTAAACATCCAAATACCAGGGGCGGATCCAGGGGCACAAGGGGCACTTGCCCCCATCGGTGCCGAAGTGCCCTTTGCTGCTAGGCGGTGTACCCCGTTTGGGCTGTGCCGCTCGAAATTTAGTGTCATACGGCGTTGAACCTAGATGCAACTAGACTGCATTTAGCGATTAAGACTATTTTTTGACAATTTAATACATTGTTTGGTCAGCTAGGGCATTCTGTTGCCTTTCCAAGCACCCAGGAAGAGTGTAGGCGCGTAATTCGTGTCCAGCTAATGCCTCACCGTTACCAATAATCGTACGGGCAGAGCTCATTTGGTGCCCCTTGAGCTCATCTAGTGCCCATTGAGCTGGTTCTGGCCCCTTGAGCTGATCACGTGCCCTCTAAGCTGATCGGGTGCCCCCTGAATCAATCTGGTGCCCCCTGAGCAAATCATTGTGCCTCTTGAACCTATCTAATGTTCTCCGAGTTAGTCTGATGCCTCCGAGTTTGCCTGGTGCTCTATTAGCTGTTTTAGTGCCCTTTGAGCTGATCTGGGTCCCCTGAGCTGATCTCACGCCTCCCGGAGTTGATCTACTGTCCCCTGAACCAATATGGTGTCTCTTAAGCTGATCAGGTGCCCCCTGAGCTAGTTGTTGATGTTTCCTTAGATGATATAGTGCCCCCTGAGCTGGTCTGGTGAACCCTGAGCTGATATTGTGTTCCTTCAGCTAATCTAGACCCCTACTCTGTTCTGCTGGGGTCTTGGGGCTAGGAGGGGATCTGGCCCGCTGGCTGATCGATCTGGTGCCCCCTGAGCAGATATGTTGCCCCCTGAGCTAAACTAATGTCCCTAAGTCGATCTGGTGCCTCCTCAGCCATCATTGTGCCTCTTGAGCCCATCTGATGCCCTCTGATTTATTCCAGTGTCCCCTGAGCTAGTTTGGTGCCCCTGAGCCAATCCGGTGCCAATATTTTTTTAAACGCTGATTTCCATCACAGTTAACGTTTTTCCCGGCCCCCAGGTCGCAGGGCCCCTCCTCAAACAACGGGCCCCCAAATATTGAATTCGCCCCCTCCTTGAGAAAATCCTGGATCCGCCCATGCCAAATACAAGGACTTTCTTGATAATACACATCCAAATACACTGGGCTTTTATTCGATTTATTAGAAAAATTAACCCGGCCTAGCTCGGCCGTTAATTACTCAGCCATACTAGCTGAGAGCGCTAACAGTGAAGAGGCACTCCGAAAACCCATTTATCAATAAATTATGTATTTTCAATTTGCTTTATTATTTGATGAGAGCTTACATGTAATGTTGAATGTATGTGCGTAATGCTGATTTCTGCATATTCGCTCACTTCTCATTGCCCGATATGAATAAGGAAAAAATATGCTCGATGTGGGCCCTGCTCAAAAAAACGTTTGTACCTGCCTTGAATAATAATTTTTACTCGCCTATTTTTGGAACCGTTTACTTGACTTGAGCTTCATCTCTTGACCATCCTTCCCGGTGAATAACCGAGGAAAGAGCATTCAACGTCCTCTTTCGGCATTTTTACATTTTCAGTGTTGCTTTCCTTGCAGCGCCAGTGCAGTGGCTTCTATTTAGATACCTTATGATATTGTGGTGAGTCACTCTGCCTATTTAAGTTGAAATTTCACTGGTCGCATCAGTGGCGGATCTAGCCGGTCGGTTTGGGAGGGGCAAACGAAAGTTGAAAAGCAAAAAAAAACGTCCCGAAGTGCAAATTTGCACTACAGATTCGCTGGTAAAATTTTTGGTATTTGAGGAAAAAAGAGAAAAAAACATCACAGGGTGGAAAATGTGGGCTCTAGATAACTTTTTCCTATCCCAGGCCCAATATTTACACTAAACTTAACTGGTTCTGTTTGAAGTTGAGAGTTAAAACACCTACATATTGATTATTAAAGGGAGTGTGGCACCTTGGTCGAATCCTGGAACTTAGTGTTATTAGGCGTACTTTTAGTAAAAAATAATGAAACCACTCACGATTTCTCTCAAAAATGTACAATGAGCTCAATATTTGGTTTTTAAAAATACTCCTCTAGAAAAAGAAATAAATATCAGCCTGTGGATGATGTCACGATCTGGCAGCCACTACCATACTTGAAACGCTTCAAGGGATTCAATTGGCTGATGCTCATCGTGACGTCGGCATATGTCGTCACACCAGTAGCTCACAACAATGGCCGCCCGGCGACGGGGGCTGAGGGGGGCTGGTGTCAGGTAGGTTTTAGCTTTTTTTCTACGAAAATATCGAGTTCCGAGACAAATGAAATATGGAGTACCGGGTTTTCCGACCTGCTTTACAACTTGGCTATCTCAGTTAAAATCACGTTGTGAAGGTGCCACATTCCCTTTAACACGCGCATTGACGGGGGGGGCGGTTACCCGCCGCCCCTGGGATTTTTCGGAGAGAGCAGAAAAACGGCGGCGCTACGCGCCGCCGTACTTAGCACACATTTTCCCTCATCATTTTTACAACTTCTGTAAACAATTTTAAGGTTAGGTCATCTCAGGTCAGGTCACCAGTACAGGTCAAGTGACCTGACCTCAAAAAGTTTATGATAGCATAAGTTGGAGCAGGGTGAACTTATCCGATTGAAACTCATATCACATAATGGGACCACCAAGTTCTCTAAAATATGTTCCGGTATTTTTGATATCGAGATCTAAGGTCAGGTACGAGGTATGACCTTTCCATTGGAAATACAAGGGAAACATTGTTTTTACTGAATAACTCAGTAACGGATGGTGATACAGCGTTTATTTTACCTGAATTAGACTCGCCTTGGCTTTGCGTTTCTAATGATATGCATTTTATATAATTTGATCCTGACCTGACCTCAGGTCAGGTCAAATCCTTGATTTGACCTAGCAATGTCGAATTATATATCATTCGATTCGGCTTGCTGCGAGGACTCATGTAGTTCAAGTCGTTCTGCTCTATCTTTACTTATTTAGATGTAATGGCCGAAAAACTTAATTTACATGTTATCCTTATGACGGCATGTTTTGACCTCTCGTGACCTTAAATGTGACTTGAAAAAATGGTTCAAATATTTTCGATGGAGAAGTGGATGGGCTACCCAACGCCGTTTACTGTTTTTTGCTACCTATCGTGGTTCTTGATATCGTAGGGGGCGGGGCAGGTACCCGCCCTCGTCAAAGCGAAAGTGGCTCAGACCCCCGTCAATGCGCGTGTTAACTAAAAAGTAGTCGGGGAAAAAAGAGGTCGATTGCTTTGGGGGCAAAATCAGTTTTGCCCCGAGCTTTCCATTTTGGGGGGAGGGGCAAATGCTTTTTTTGCCCCCCCTGGATCCGCCACTGGGTCGCATTATTGAATTTATAATTTTTGGAACGGGCCAGCTGCGAACGGCAAAGCTTCCAGTGTCATGTTGTTGTTGCCGTTGACTGTGCAGAATTACGTTTTGGACTTAAAACGTTCGAAACATACGTTAACGAATATGTTTCTCTTTTAGAAGATGCGATGAGCTCTGGAAATGTTATACATGCTCAGGAAATAATTGGGGAATCCTTATTGGGATCAGCATCTTTTCCATGTATAGATGGTCGTAAGGAAATGGGAAATGATATGGTTCTCCCACGTGGTTGGAAAGGAAATGGTAGGAAAATCCCACTTGGTATCGGACTTCCACAATCTATTACTGCCATAAGTAGCTGGGGCTCGCTCTAGATCGGACCTAATACAGTGCTAAAACGCTGTTAGCGTCTCTGAGATTGCGCGAGATATCCCACCGGTGGAATAGTGTTGACAACAGAGGTGGGCGGGGCTACCAAATTGTTTGCAACCGCTACTATTGCGACACTGGCAAGCTGATGCCGCTATCAGCGTCACCATTACAGGTCAAGTGACCTGACCTAAAAAAAAGTTTAAGATAGCATAAGTCGCGACACTGGCAAGCTGATGCCGCTATCAGCGCTACTTTGTGAAAATTGGAAGACCGCGATGTTATTCCGCTCTTCCACTATCGCTATTATTAAAGGGAATGTGGCACCTTCATAATGGGATTTTAACTGAAGATAGCCATGTGATAGAGCATGTCGAGAAACCGATTCATCGGTATTTTATTAGTCCTAGAACTTAATTTTTGCACTTCCTTTTTAACACTTGACAGGGGTAGTTAATCATTCACTCCCGGTGCGCGGAACTTACATGCCTTTAAAAAAAACCGTCAGGATTTTCCTGGTGGTCTGGTGGTTTCTGGTGGTTTCTGATGGTTTCTGGTGGTCACTCTGATGGTCTGGTGGTCTGCATGGTGGTTTCTGGTGGTCATCCTGATGGTCTGGTGGTCTGCCTGGTGGTTTCTGGTGGTCATCCTGATGGTCTGGTGGTCTGCCTGGTGGCTTCTGGTGGTGATTCCTGCTGGTCTGGTGGCCAGTGTCTGATGGTCTGGCGGTTTCTGGTGGTCAATGTTTGATGGTCTGATGGTCACCATGGTGGCCTGGTGGTCAGTATCTGAAGGTCTGATGGTTTCTGGTGGTCATCCTGATGGTGAGGTAGCCCCGTCTGTCCAATCTTGCGTATTAAAAAACGTAATATATATTCTTAAATCTAATACTTATGGTTCCAAATGCTGTATTTTCAAAAGAAGAAACGAAGAAGCGAATGGCTATGGGAGCAGGTAAGAGAGTTCGCTGTTATGCTCTGCCCTGCCCTGCAGCGTATCCACCCCTCTCGCGCCGCGGCTCGGGAGCGCGCTGCCGGCGCCGCGTCTCCCCTCCGCGCCCGAAAGCGCCTCGGGCGGTTGCGCGGGGACGGCTGTCTTTTGTATGGCCGCATTCCCTTGTGGATGCCGGGGCAGTCAGTCGCAGAAGGGAACTGGTCGAGGTGGAGTGGTCATACTGTGACGAGGACTACGAGGAGTCCGTAAGTTATGAGGATATTTACTGTTGGGTGCATCGCTAATAGTAGGCCCTGACCGAACTGCGTTGCATTGGTTAACAATGTAAGGTAGGACTTAACCCGCGCGGGGCTGAGGTCTCCAGCCGAACGCGCGGGGCTGGGGGTGTAAATTTTACCCCCTGTTATCTCCCGAACTAATGGTCCGATTTGGAAAATTCAAACGCCAATCGAAAGATCTCATCACGAACAACTAAAAACATGTACTTAATTTAAAGTTTGAGGTCAAGGTCAAGGTTAAACTGAGGTCAGCTGTAAAAAGCGTGGTTTTTGAGGTTGCAATGCTACGGAGATCAGGCAATGGAAGCTATGAGCTTCATACTTCATGGAAAGCCTTCACTTGAATGCAGCAAGGTGCTTTGAGACCGTTAGGCTGGTGGCATGACCGGGTCAGGTCAAGATGAGGTCACTAAAGGTCACCATATTTTTGTATCCAAATGTGGTCATGCGATACATGTTCTTGAGCCATTTTGCATGCAGAATTCAGCTATGATGTTCAGAGAATCATATCTGAAATACTCTGGTCTCAACTTGCACAGCCAGGGTCAAGGTAGGTCATCAGAGGTCAACTTTTTAAGTTCATACTTTTACCAAATGACACATGATTTTGGACCTGTTTTGTCTCAGGAACACTATAAAATTAGTGTAAAGCGTGTACGAGGTCATCCTGGGTCATCCTGGGTCACTATGATTCACTAAATAAGGACAGTATTGATCAGCCCTAAAAATCAGAGCGTGAGTCGCTGAGCTTTCGCAGCTCTCCAGGCTAGTTATAAAGCTAGAGACTAAAAATTTGTCATGCATATGCACTGTATGGTGTTTTACCAAATAAATTCCGGTTTTTGAAAAATCTTGAAAATTTAAAAAAATTGTGTAACTTTCCCAAAAAAATTTTTTAAATATTTTTTTCCAAAACCAAAATGTTGAAAATCCGAGATAGCCATTTTGAAGACCACAATAATGCCTATCGTTTGATGCAAGAAAATTGGAAATCGGTTCAGAACTGTAGCTTCAGCAGCTCTTTAAACATTGCGCGATTTTGGTACAAAAATCGCCTGTAGTGACGTCACATTTTTGCTTATTTCTCAAAAAGTTTTCAACCGATTTTATTTTTATTTGACAGAAATGTGTAAAATTTATGTAAGAAAAGGTACTGAAAATTTGGCGGCGCAGCGCGCTGCCGTTTTTGAGATATCGCAAAAATTCGCGAGGGGGTAAAATTTACCCCCCCAGCCCCGCGCGGGTTAAGACAGAATAGGGAAGATGTGGAAAATGTGGCTCATTATTCGTGAGTTGCGTCCTCTGGTCGGGGCGGGGGTGGGGTCGACGGTCGATATCGGAATGCGAGGATCATCCCATATATAAGCGATACACATTGTCTCCTACTGCTTTTACCCGTGTGCGAGTGTTTTTTACCGTGTGCGAGTGTTTTTTACCGTGTGTGAGTGTTTTTTTACCGTTTTGCTGCATACGTTTTTCTTCCACTCTCTCTCTGCCGCGGGAACTTTCTTACAATTTGTATGTACTGTTTTAACCTGATGGTGTTTTATTCTGCAATATTCTTGTATGGACGTAAAACCATACAATACAGATACGACACGAGGAGCTGCCACCCTATCAAACATCCGAGTTATTCTGCTGCAATGCAACGCATCTCCGGCGTGAGTGAGTACCCATTCGGGCCACATTCGAATAACCCGCCCAGACTTCCTTGCTTTGACTGCTTGATTTTGTTAAGAAAATAGTATTTTTGTTTGCAGCGGATCTGAAAAGCCTGGTTACACCTCTGTTTGTAAAGGATTTATAAACATTCTGGTGATATTGTTCATATCGATGCGGTTTTCGTCTTCGACAGATACCTAAATGCTCACCGCGACTCCTGCTCACCGGGACTTCGTTAACACTGTCGTTAAAATACCTAGAGTTACATGTTACGAAGGGGGAGGGGGAATCTTTGGAAGACCACATGTAGTGATTCGCTTGAAACCGCTGACCGCTGGAATCACAGAATGCTGGAAGCCATCATACCACCGGAAAAAGACCACCAGAAACCATCAGAAAACGACTACCAGAAACCAACCAAAAATGACCACCAGAAACCATCAGAAAACGACTACCAGAAACCAACCAAAAATGACCACCAGAAACCATCAGAAAACGACCACCAGAAACCATCAGAAAACGACCACCAGAAACCATCAGAAATTGACCATCAGAAATCATCAGAAAACGACCACCAGAAACCATCAGAAAACGACCAACAGAAACCATCAGAACTCGACCACCAGAAGCCATCAGGCCACCAGAAACCACCAGGAAATGACCACCAGAAACCATCAGAAACCACCAGATATCATCAGAAACCACCAGAAGCCATCAGGGACCACCAGACCATCAGAAACCATCTGCCGATCTGTTTCAATTTTCCACAAAAACCATCAGACCACCCAGGCCATCAGGAAATCCTAATGTTTTTTTTCAAGGGATGTTTTGCGCGGGGTTTCCCCTTGTAGAATCTTGCGATTAAATCCGCGCGTGGGTCGTTTCAAGAACTTGGGTCCAATTTGTATAAACTTACGTCATCAAGTCACCTTTAAGGTCCGGTCCAAGACCTCATGCTACCACTCGCAAATATTTTGCCGCTCTGGCTGTTATTTGATCTTACACGCGCCCCGCTGGGGCGCTGGCATGACGTCTGCTGGCTGCTGGCATGACGCGCCCCGCTAAGGGGGCGTTTTTCGCCCCCACCCCCGCCCCTCCGTATCTCAATTCCTACGAAAGCTAAAAAAATTACGGGCGGCGTTCGAAAGCTCTTGACAAGACGAAATGATTTTATACAAAAATTGTTGTCATGTCAAAATTGAGGTCAGCATAGGTCAAAGAAAGTTCCATAGGCTTACAACAGAGCAGTGTACGTTTCTCTCTCTAGATCTGTCCTCAGGGTAGCTAGAGCAAATATTTATGCATCATTGGCTTCCTCTTATCGCGGCAAATCGAATGATGTATAATATGACCTTACTAGGACAAATGGTGAAAATGACCTGACCTCGAGCTAGGTCAGGGTCACAGAGTGACCTGGTATGGTCATGTTGCATATCAATAGACTCCCCGTGACAATATAAGCACAATGAAAGCAAAATTAGAGCTTTATCGCAATTCAGTAAGAAGCTATTGGCAAAACAATCACTCTATGCTCCTGTGACCTGACATGACCTTTGAGAGGTCAGATGCTCAAAAACTCAACTTTATGGTCAAGATCGTGGTAATAATAGACGGTTTGAGGATTTTCAGCTTTATCTATCCAGTATTTAGTGACAATGAGCCAATTATATTTTTCACCATTGACATAATGGGGTGACCAAAAATTGACCCCACCTTAGGTCATCAATATCGAAATTCCGAGACTGCAGATTTTGTAGACCCTAATGATCTCATCATATTGTGAAAGTTTCAAACTGATCGGTTCGCTGATGTTCCCTGGGCGCCGCTTCAAACTCGTGATTTTAGGTTTTGAGGTCGGGCCACTTGACCTTGAATAGCTCCTTGGCCTGATAGAACCTTACCTAAAAATTTGGTCACATGTGTAAAATTAATCAGGGCTAAGGTACTGTAAGTTTCGTTGTTCTGCGTCTCTTCGTTTTTGCGTTATCTGGAGAAAACCAGGAGAGAGGGCGAATTTCTCCCCCCCAGCGGGGTGCGTGTTAATGGCAAGTAGTGAGTATTAATAGACCATTAATTCAGTCATGACAACTATCAACAAAAGTTTTTTTTAATCATGTCATTCTACGCTGCGCAATATCGCATGACGTACGTTCTACCCTTCTGCCTAATGCGGCACGATTGTGCTCCATGTACAATAATTGTACATAGAGCACAATAGTGGTTAATTAAGGTCAGGTAACTAATAGATGTTAGTTACATACATTTTGGCATTTGGATTTAATATCTCACAAACTTTTACCCTTACATGCTTCAACATTTGACCTTACGTACTTTGTATACTTTAAACGTCATTTTATCCAGGTCGATGGATGTAAATTTCTGCTTTTTGTCGCTCTAACACTGGTAAAGAATGGAGTTTGAGATGTAAATCATATTTCGATGTTCACTGGTTTTATGTTTGAAAAACGATGACACAGATAAAAATAATATTTGTATTTTTGGTTGGTTGGGCAAGGTGTTCCTATTTGAGTCGACTATATTATTTTAATTATATGAAGTGTAATTCCCTCGTTGTTTATATAACTGATTCAATTTGTTAAGCTGTTAGAAAGTTTTGGCCTATCGTCCAATTTTTCAATTTCTTAACTTATGTTAACGTTTATATTTGTTAAAAAGGACGCAGTTATTATTTATAGACTGATAAAAGTCCCTTCTACACTCAGTGCAAACCCGATCAAAAGGAGAATTTACAGTAGTTACTTAACCCTCGCCCCACCGAAGGGGCCATCGATGGCCCCCCCTAAGGTTTTTCCGGGATAGCAGAAAAACGACGAGGCGCAGCACCGCCGTTGAGAGCTCTACCTCTCACTGCATCATTTTCCCATCATCCCTGAAATTTTTTACCCCGGGTCACCCAAGGTCAGGTCACCAGACGAGGTCAACCAAGGTCACCTCACTTCACCTTTAGAGCTCTGTAAGAGCTACATTTCAAAGTCGATCGATTTGAAACTTCCTACACTTCATGACCCCTCCAGGGTCTACAAGGTGTATATCCGGGATTTTTCGATTTCGTGCCCTGAGGTCAGGTCACTAGGCGACCTCTCCCATTGAAAAAGCATGGGGAAAAGCTATTTCATGATATAAAAGCCACAAAAATGATTGCAAATACTCAGACTGCTCAAAACAACGTTTTTGGGCACCCTTTCACGGATCCCAGGGGTCATATTTGCCCTTTCACTTTTCCAAGGTCATCCAAGGTCACCCGAGGTCAAAAACAGTATTTTGACAATAACTTTTGACCTAATTGAGCTAGAGCGGTGAAACAAACACCATCGTGTTTGTCTTGTCACTGGCTTTCATTTGATATACGGCAAGGTCACTTTCTGACCTTTCGTGACCTCAGGTCATATTAGGTCACGAGGTGACCTCTGGCGGTCAAACCACTGGCGGGAGGTCTTTACGTTCCACATAGCGGGAAAAGTACTGGCAATTTGCTATCAAATGTACTTTACCAGGCCTCAATAGCTCTAATGACATAAGAGTTATGCCCAGTTTGCTTAATCATTGCATATTTGAGTGAAAATAGCCGATCTTGACCTAATTTGACCTCTGGAGGTCAAACCATTGACCTGAGCACTAAAAAATGCGAAGTAATTTCTTACTGAATTCACGCGAGCTTTCTATTGCACTTTGCTGATTTGCGCTAACGCCCATATTTTCGGAGTTAGAGGGGGGCCATCGATGGCCCCCCGGTGGGGCGAAGGTGGCGCCGGACCCCCGGTGGGGCGCGGGTTAAATAATACCGTATACGTTTTCCCTTGTGTATATTTTCCCTACGTATGTTAGATGTTGGTACTTAGCTGCAAGAACTTTTCCTTGCGTACTTTGGTCCGCTCCTTCCCGCATGTGAGGGCGGGCGTTACCTTAGATCATGCAAAGAAATTGGGGCCCTATATTTTTTATTTAAGAAGCGTTTGACGCGAAGTCTCCCACTTCTGTTTAATATACCTTTAAAGCAGATAGGTATGTTTCAAACTCACAGACCAACTTGACAGAAGACGCATATTCGATTTTACCAATTGGTGCTCTGCTCTGACAGATCTCTGCTGGAACCAGCGTGCAGGAGGCATGAGGAGGGGAATGTGGAAATGGCACCAACGGCATCTCCTGTTGTGTGACCTGCCAATGTTAGCCAATAATCATCATTTTATATGTTATCCAAGGAAATAATCATTTATATGATACATTCATTCGCACATGTTCTTGAAGGTTTGTGGATGTGTTTTAAAAGGGAATGTGGCACCTTGGTCGAATCCTGGAATTTAGTGTAATTAGGCGTACTTTTAGTCAAAAATAATGAAAACACTCATGATTTCTCCGAGAAATGTACAATAAGCCCAATATTTGGTTTTTAAAATACTCCTCTAAAAAAAGAAATAAATATCAGACTGTGGATGATGTCACGATCTGGCAACCATTATCATACTTGAAACGCTTCAAGGGCTTCGATTGGCTGATGCTCATCGTGATGTCAGCATATGTCGTGACACCAGTAGCTCACAACAATGGCCGCCGGCGACGGGGGCTGAGGGGGCTGGTGTCAGGTAGGTTTTAGCTTTTTTCTACGGAAATATCGAGTTCCAAGACAAATGAAATATGGAGTACCGGGTTTTCCGACCTGCTTTACAACTTGGCTATCTCAGTTAAAATCACGTTGTGAAGGTGCCACATTCCCTTTAACCCGCGCCCCACCGGGGGTCCGGCGCCACCTTCGCCCCACCGGGGGGCCATCGATGGCCCCCCCTCTAACTCCGAAAATATGGGCGTTAGCGCAAATCTGCAAAGTGCAATAGAAAGCTCGCGTGAATTCAGTAAGAAATTACTTAGCATGTTTTAGTGCTCAGGTCAATGGTTTGACCTCCAGAGGTCAAATTAGGTCAAGATCGGCTATTTTCACTCAAATATGCAATGATTAAGCAAACTGGGCATAACTCTTATGTCATTAGAGCTATTGAGGCCTGGTAAAGTAAATTTGATAGCAAATTGCCAGTACTTTTTCCGCTATGTGGAACGTAAAGACCTCCCGCCAGTGGTTTGACCGCCAGAGGTCACCTCGTGACCTAATATGACGAAAGGTCAAAAGTGACCTTGCCGTATATCAAATGAAAGCCAGTGACAAGACAAACACGATGGTGTTTGTTTCACAGCTCTAGCTCAATTAGGTCAAAAGTTATTGTCAAAATACTGTTTTTGAACTCCGGTGACCTTGGATGACCTTGGAAAAGTCAAAGGGCAAATATGACCCCTGGGATCCGTGAAAGGGTGTCCAAAAACGTTGTTCTGAGCAGTCTGAGTATTTGCAATCATTTTTGTGGCTTTTATATCATGAAATAGCTTTTCCCCATGCTTTTCCAATGGGAGAGGTCGCCTCGTGACCTGACCTCAGGAGCACGAAATCGAAAAATCCCGGATATACACCTTGTAGACCCTGGAGGGGTCATGAAGTGTAGGAAGTTTCAAATCGATCGACTTTGAAATGTAGCTCTTACAGAGCTCTAAAGGTGAAGTGAGGTGACCTTGGTTGACCTCGTCTGGTGACCTGACCTTGGGTGACCCGGGGTAAAAAATTTCAGGGATGATGGGAAAATGATGCAGTAAGAGGTAGAGCCCTCAACCGCGGTGCTGCGCCTCTTCGTATTTCTGCTATCCCGGAAAAACCTTAGGGGGGCCATCGATGGCCCCCCCGGTGAGGCGAGGGTTAATGTGCGTATTTATTTTGCCCAGAATGAATGCATAATATACATTACGAGTGATCTTAATGTATTTATTATCGACCGAGATAATGATCCCATATCAATGTAATGCAAAATATAAGAAAGCAATATTTTTATATTGCTCTTAATACCTATTCCGTCGATATTCCCAGGAATTAAAATAATATTGATCAAATGTTCAAATAAAATGTTATTGCACTATTATCGTGCAATACTGACATCACATACTGGAATATTGCATTAATTATTCAAACATTGATTCAATATTCAGATTCAATATTCATATTCATGAATGAATTTTTGAATGAATTTTTCATGAATGAAATCTGAGAAGCTAACATTGCAGCAATATTGGTCTCAATATTGTGTAATATTGGTTCCAATACTGTGTCAATATTCGTCCGAACATTGTGTCGATATTGATCCCAATATTGTGCAAATATTGAGGTCAATGTTGCCTCAATATTAGCCTCAATATTGCATCAATATTGGTCTCAATATTGCATCCATATTGGTCTCAATATTGCATCAATATTGGTCTCAATATTGCATCAATATTGGTCTCAATATTGCATCAATATTGGTCTCAATATTGCATCAATATTGGTCTCAATATTGCATCAATATTGGTCTCGATATTGCATCAATATTGGTCTCAATATTGTATCACTATTGGTCTCAATATTGCATCAATATTGGTCTCAATATTGTATCACTATTGGTCTCAATATTGCATCAATATTGGTCTCAATATTGTATCAATATTGGTCTCAATATTGCAACAATAATGGTCTCAATATTGGATCAATATTGGTATCGATATTATATCGATATTAAGGGCTAATGTTGGGGCAATATTTGGTATAAATATCGATCCAATATTTTGGAACAATATTGCTAAAATATTTTTAGTGGCTAACATTTCAATATTTCGGCAATATTAGGATCAATATTGCTGCAATATTTTTTCAACATTTAATTTCCGCTAGGGCATTTTTCTGCTATCCCGGAAAAACCTTAGGGGCCATCGATGGCCCCCAGTGGGGCGAGGGTTAAAACGCACTCCACTGGGGTCCCTGGCATGGCGTGCTCCGATGGGTGGGGGCGTATTACCCCAAAATGTCCGAGCCCATATATTTAACACAAGCCAGGGCTGTCTGAGGCAATGGCGGGTGAAGCTGGATGATCCCCAGTCCCTCCCTCCGAAATGTATTCCTAGATCCGCCACTTAGTAGTGATACCGATACAAGACTTTAAATAGATGTAGCTGAAAGGTAGACGCCGTCCACCCCAGGTTCCCCGCCCTGATCAAGCATTATTGCTCTCCCGCACTTTTCTTCATCGTTCCGCGCAACATTTGCGGTGCCCGAAGACGGATCACCATTTGTAGAGGAAACTTGGAGGGTTAGGGTATTTTTTTTGAAGTATTTTATAATTCTAATATGATAATTTTGGCAAGATTTGTGCGCTAGCAGCATTGTGCTGCTGATGCTCTGCTCTAGTCTTGGCTCTAGTCAAAACAAAATAAAACCCAACAGCGATAAGAAGAAACGTCGGCCCTGTAATTAGTGCAATATCCTGAATTTTACTAACTTACTGGTATAAACTCTCCATTCTGCTACAATTGGCGCTCTCGACAACACGTGTTCTCAAATTTGGGGTCAGTAATGGCTTCTTGGATTTTGGTCACTTTGTGTTACACCTTGACCTCAAACTGGCTCTACATCGGGATGTGAAACATTCCTATTATTCCTGGTGGTGCTAATGGGAGGAACTTTTAAGTGCCCACATCCAAATCAGAGTGGATTGTATCATTGGGTGCAAAATGGCTGGAGTACTTCCAAAAAAACCTGCATTTAATAAGGCTTATTAACAATTAGTGAGGTGCAGTACAAGGAGTTTTTTCCCCGCAAATGTGGAAGAACAGACAAATATTGGAAACTACTGACCCTAACAAAGAAGCAGTATGAAGTTTGGCCTCCCTTCCTCTACCAAGTGCTCCCCCCTCACTTCGATAGTACTAATCAAGTAGAATTTGCTCACCCACTGTCATTAGTTGTTTGCATTCTGAGCCAAACGATGGACATAATTGATATAAAATTTGTGACACCTAAGATAAACATGCACTAATGTAATCAGTGCTCATGACTTTAATCTCATGAATATATTTATCCATGATTTATCATTGTATGGGCATGGGTGCTGTGTGGGAGGGAGAACTGCATCCGCACATGTCCATGAAAATTTAGTACTAGCGAGCAATCACAAAGCCAGTCAACCGGTAGAGGGATCGAAGAAGGAGGATGGGAGTGATGTTTCTGGTGCTTGTACTGCTTCAATGTGCAAGATAACCTTTTTCTGCTAGTAATCCCACCTAGCATAAGTAATACATGTGTTCTGGTAATGACAGTGAGTTGAGTTTCTCCATGATTTACAAGTGGACTGGAATGCATGCTGTTTCATCCCACAGCTGACTGGCTCACACCATACACATAAGGGGCTGTTCACAAATAATGTCAACCAACATTGGGGGTGTGTGAATCCCCTCCCCCTTTGTCAAAAATATCCAGAAATTGCTTGACCATTCTCCCCTTTCATCAGAAATTACCAGAATCCCTCTCATCAGCAGTACTCTTGCCCACCTAATAAAAAACACCAGTGAAAGGCACAGGAGTGAAGATGTATGTCTTTTTGGTGGGTGTCTGGGCACCCCCAATGGAACGTTGAAGTGGTTTTTATGTATTTTTAAAGTTTTCATCTTTTTTATTTTACATATTCTGAATTTGCTGTATCAGATGAAACAGGTTTGTGAATTGTGAGGAGGCTGAAATACACTAGTTTATGTTTTCTCTTTTATTATGGCAGTTGTTGATTTTGTTTGAAATTTTGACATCTCCAATCGTTTACCAAAACACACACCATTGGAAAGACTCCAAAGATGCAGCAAGTAAAGGGTCCAATAGAGCACTCACATAGTCAGGCCTTTATTCCAGCTGTATTGTATCGCCACTGCTAGTTTTAGACAGTGCGGGAAATACGTACGCTAAAATCCCAGTCGGTGCCCGCTAAGAACACCGCCGTTAGTTAAGCGCGACACACTGTCGGCGACGTACCACGAGTATCGACACGAAACGGGACCAAAATGGATCATGGAAAACCAGTCTAGAGAGCGTGGTATACAACGCAACACCCGCCCTACCTCTGCCCCGGTGGCGATGGGCGGAGGCTCGCACAATCGCCTGTATGATCTCGACTCCTATGCGGGATAGCGAAAAAAACAAGAACGTTGATAGATGGCACATAAGAAATTATTAAACTAATACACTAATTTTTTAGCTCGGGTCAATATTGGGGTCATGACAGATCAAATATGTAACAAGTTGGTGAAAGTTTTCCTGACTTTGGCGTCTACTAGAGTGAGTAGGAGTTGTGTTTAGGCTTTAATCAATTCCTCTTGCAACGGCGAATCGAATGTTGTATGATGTGACTATACTACGTCAAAATGTAAAAATAAAAAATGTAAACAATCCGACCCAACGTAGTCAATATGCGTACCAGTTGACTTGCAATGGTAGTCCAAAAGTAATATATAAAACTGAAATATTTATCACAATTTCCCGCAAAGTTATCGACCCAAGTTCGAAAACCTGTTTTAACGGTTCCAGATGACCTTTCAAAGGTCACAGGTCCAAAGCTACACATGACCGTAAGGGAAATTATTTTCAGACATCGCTACAGAAATATAATATTTTTCGGCCATTTTCTATTCTGGCCGTGTAGGTGCTTCCAATGGAGAGGCGCCTCTAGCTGAGGCTAGGTTATCTATCTAAAAATCCCGTTCTTACAACTTGTGTTTCTCGTTGGGTCTATTATGTGATATGAATCAGTAAATTCATTAAACCTGTTTTCACTGGTGCCATTTGAAGCTTCGGAGATGAGGTCACTTGCTTTGACCTGGTGACCTGACCTGAGATAACATAGACCTAAAATTTCTAGAAGAGCTGCGCAATCAACCAGAATATTAGGTGTGACAAGTACGGCTGTGCTTCGCGCTGGGGCCTTCTGGGGCCGGCGGAAAAACTCGAAACGGTGTCCAAACACCAACTTTCCCCAGGCGAGGGTTGATATGGTGGCAAAAATCTACTACTCTGGGAAACATCAACTGAAACCCTACTGAAACGGAATATCGATGTTGCTGATACTTTGCTTTCTAAGTTAATGTGGAGTTTGCCCTTCTAATAGTCGGCGTTCTGCCGGGGACTTTTGCTGCGTGTGGTTAGCTTCGGACTTCTCTTGGTGGCCGACCCATGGCGGTGTAATGTGTGGCAGGAACCGACTGCTGGTGTGGCCGGTGGTGTGGGATGTGTAACATCCAAACCGATACTTGCGCCTGTAAATCGACGGCAGCGCGTGCCGGCCGACATGCGATAGGTAGTGATTAGTACTGTCTCGAAATCCTTCGACCCGTGCGGGGCGGGGGTCTCCTCTTTGTGGCGTCGACGGCGGCCCGGTGTATGGGCGCAGTTCATCCTACCAGTATTGAGTTGTATGGCGCCATCTATGTTGGCTGATCGGTGGCTGTGGCATCACTTGGTGTTTTCTACCACTTGCCATCATCGGTCACCTGCTATTTTTCAAACGGTATAACTGTAGACAGACTGACCAGCGATCTTCAGAAGTGGCGGCAACTGCGCCGACTTGGTTGATATTTTATTACGATCGGTTTGCTCGGCGTGTTTGGGTCACGTGGTGCCCTTGCTGTATGTGGGGGTCTATGTGGAGGACCCACAGTCCCTCACGCGGACCACCCCTGATGGTGGGTGGGGGCGCCGCAATTGAGGGGTTGCGGTGTCCGTTCCCGCCAACTGACTGACTGGTTGGACCCGGGTGGCTATTGAGCTTGCGATCACATCGATATATTTTTGTGTTTTTAACTTGCATTCCTATCTGCATTATGCTGTTTCATCTGTCTCATATGGAAAATAAAAAACGTAGTTGATGATAATGATATTTTTCTAATAGTGCATGTTGAAAAACCACAACAGAGTTACCTACCCTTTGTTATCATAGAAGTAGCCTTATGTCATGTTTAAACTTCGCCTTTTTTCAATGTCCGTCCCCATCTCCAGCTCCCGTTGCTCCTCATAGTAAATAAGCCGTTATCGGCCCTCCTGTCGGTGGCCGATCATTGTGGGTTAATAGGTGGCAGCACTAGTACCTGAGCCCAGGCTCGTGAGCAGCAGCCCCCACGTCTGGGCCTCCCCGGCGCTACGGTCGGTGTTCAGAAGTCGGTCATTGGTCACTTCCTCGGCGTTGGCGAGTTTGCCGTCGAATCGCGAGCTGACCGATGCTCTCTTCTCTCGTCCCTCCCAGGCGAGCGGCCGCTCCATGGACATCACCCACCCGTCAGTGCCGCTCAGCAGAAGACGTTTAAAGGGAATGTGGCACCTTGGTCGAATCCTGGAATTTAGTGCAATTAGGCGTACTATTAGCCGAAACTTTTGAAACCACTCTTGATTTCTCCGAAAAATGTACAATAAGCTCAATATTTTTATTTTTAAAATACTCCTCTAGATAAAGAAATAGATATCAGCCTGTGGATGATGTCACGATCTGGCAACCACTACCATACTTGAAACGCTTCAAGGGCTTCGATTGGCTGATGCTCATCGTGACGTCAGCATATGTCGTCACACCAGTAGCTCACAACAATGGCCGCCGGCGACGGGGGCTGAGGGGGCTGGTGTGAGGTAGGTTTTTAGCTTTTTTCTACGGAAATATCGAGTTCCAAGACAAATGAAATATGGAGTACCGGGTTTTACGACTTGCTTTACAACTTGGATATCTCTGTTAAAATCACGTTATGAAGGTGCCACAATCCCTTTAAAGGCTCCATATCGTTTTGCTGCTAACTTTCCTTGTATACTCCAACATGATTTTTATTATAATGTTCATTTTCACTCTGGCAAGTGAAGTGTGACTGAATATATATATATATATATATATATATATATATATATATATATATATATATTTGTAGAACTTTCAGGATTCACCGTATTTGAACCATGCTTTTGCAAACAGACCTCCGTAAAAAAAAACCCAACTGTTTGTTCCAGCATTCATACTTCTCTGAAGCTACATAGACAATGCTTGAAGCTTTTCCAGTCAAGGACACTTGAATAATCCCTGATTCTCCCATGGCCAAGAAGCTGTAATTTGACCTGCCATTTTTATGGGGTGGGGAGTAAGGTATGATATTCCGCTGTCCTTTGAAAGCCATGTGGAGAATGTACTACGTTCCGACTATGACGAGCAAGCACCCAGGTCGGAGCATCTCAAATTGCAAAGGGTCAGAGTTGGAATTGTCTTTATGATACAGCATGTGAAGCTGGATGTCCCCAAAATATCAGCAGGCAAAGATGGCGATATTGATGTCGAAGGGGGGGCGGGTGGTGGTGCGGTGACAGTCTCATTGATTCCTATACCTGTACATTGGCTGTGTGAGGCTCTGTTGGGGGGTGGGGGCGGTGACAGTCTGCTCCCAGACCTGTGCGTTGACTGCTTGGCTCTGTTGGGGTGGTCACAGTCTGCTTACTACAGTTGCACGTTGACTGTGTGAGACTCTGTTGGGGTGGTCACAGTCTGCTTACTACACTTGCACGTTGACTGTGTGAGACTCTGTTGGGGGGGGGCAGTTCGCTCCCAGACCTGTGCGTTGACTGCTTGGCTCTGTTGGGGTGGTCACAGTCTGCTTACTACACTTGCACGTTGACTGTGTGAGGCTCTCGTGGTGGGGGAGGGGAGGTGATGGTAGCTTGGCGCCACTGAGGCCAAGCGTTCCACGGTGTTTCAGAATGGACTCGGTTCGTGAGGAGCAGCTGCGAGGAGGCGGCCTGCGTCGGCGACCTGGAGGCACTGGGCACCCTCGTCAGACACAACGTCGACGTCAACTCCAAGAATGCCGTCAACGGATGGTGAGTCACGTGTGGATCGTGGAACCTGGTTTGTGCCGGCAGAGCGTTTTGGCCATGTTCTTGAAACCCGTGTTCAATCTGCACGTTGTAGTTGAAAAATTGTCGTTGAACTCAGGGACGAAACATCTCGAAAGGGGGGTGTGACGGCACTTCCCTGTGAAAGAAAGCTATACTGTGGAGAGCAGGGTCGGCAGCAGCCGGCAGAAAGTGGTTTAAACCGGTTTAAACCGGCTGGCATGAACCCGATGGCAAAAAGTGGCAAAAACTATGAAATACTAAATATTAACTGATATTCGCATTGTATATGAATGTATCTCACTGTGTATTGGGAGGCTTTAGCACTCTCTTCTTCCAATTTATCGCACAACTCCAATAATCTCTTTGAACTGAATGGTCTTTTATGGCTGGAACCAACCCATTGGCAGATCCAGGGGGGAAGAGGCAAGCCCTCCAAAGTCCAAAATAGTGTTTTTGCCCCCACCCCCGCAACAGCCGGCAGCAAGAAATTTTGAAGCAGTCTTGTTCATTTAGTATTTTTCTACTTGCCCACCTGAACTAGTTAAATCTTACCAGCTTTCATTGAGATCGTGACATTTTTTGTTCATTGGCTTTTTGCCGATCAGTTTGCCCCACCCCAAACGGACCACCTGGATCCCCCAATGACCTCACCATTCTGATACGAAGGGTTTTTACAATGAATGAAGTGTCGTTGCTTCTGTTAGCTAGGAACGGGTACATACATTTTAGATGACGCCACAAGTGAAATACCACATCAGAAATGTAGGTATGTCAATATAAAGATTTGTTTTCTAATTGCAAGATATTTAACAACAGTTTGGTCCATTCAACCATATTTTATCTACTAGAACATATCACGAGTCGGTACGAAGTCGGTGATTCATTCAGTGGTACACACTAAATCAGCTATGGATAGCGTCATCAGTGCGACCGTCAACAGTATTAGCAATAGCTCTTGGCAGCATAACACAGCAGATATCTACGCCGATGCCTCCTTCACTTTCGCGGCAGACACTTCTTTAACATATGTATTATCGATGTGATACTAGCGAGCCTCTGGTTGGTTGCAGCAGAAGCAGACCTCATTTTCTTGTATATATTTTTATTTCAGATATTTTATTCGAAGAGACAGCAGTCCACCCAAGGGGGAGGGGCAGCCGCAGACGCCCATGGAGGGCAGAAATGAGCCTGATCTGGCTTTTAGTATCAATTCTACTTTCATCTTGCCGTCCCTGACCCAAGCGTACCGCTCCTGCGTTGAAGCATTCATCCAATATGTGATTCAAGCCACCCCTGTTCCGAAACCACCACCCATTGCCGGGGAAAGAAATACTGCGCGTGACATGCCGCCTCCCCATCAGCCTACCGCCCCCAAAGGAAAATTCTGGGAGCCCGCCTGCCAAGTGATAAATGTATGGTATAACCGACCACTGGGGGTACAAGTCACTAGGTTTGAGAGCTTATGATCAGTGGAGACGAACTAAGTAGTTCGAGAAGACAACATGTCTGAAAAAGGTGAATGTGTTAACCAGAACAGGTCAGTAGTGGAGACGAACTAAGTAGTTCGAGAAGACAACATGTCTGAAAAAGGTGAATGTGTTAACCAGAACAGGTCAGTCAATGTTGTATCTTCAAGTATAGCTTACAGAGGCTCAAAAGTTCTGCTAATAATGCAGTTTCCAGTTTCCATGTATTCAGGCTGTAATAATGTCCTTCGCCGTTAAATATGCAGTACACCAGGCACTCGGAGGGGCTTGGGAATCCCCAGCTTGTACCCTTTCTAATGTTCGCCACTGTCCGGCGTTCTGGAAGACTCAAAAGTGTCACCAAATAAGACACGTAAAATAATTACGGTATTCGCAGCAATATGCCATACACCTAAAAACGCGCTTGCCTTGCCTCAGATTGAGAACTGCATCGGAGACCGCAACGCACTGCGCTCGATCGTCTTAACTCTCTTGTCATGAAAACCACCTTATTTCATCTAGACTACCACTAGACGTCAGAATTTGCAGATGTTTGATTCAGCTGATAATATTGTCGAGGATTAGCAATTGAACTGAATGAACTGTGGATGGCATGCGATCCTATATGCGTTTGCTGCACTTGAGGCTTGACGAAGACTAGAAAATAAATAATGCTAAATAAGATGATCAGAATACCGGAAATACAGTGTAAGTATTTGCATGAAGTTGGTAACAACTATTGGAAAACGCTTTAAGTTCAGTTTCCATGAATAATGGAAAATTTGACCTCCCCAAGTTTTTGCCACTTTCTGCCGCTTTTTGCCGGTTTAAACCGGTAAAAAACGGCTGGCGGCAGAAACCCCTCTCAACTGGCAAAAATGCCAACCCTGGTGGAGGGCAGTGTGAAAGAAGAAATTTGGATGACACATGCAGAAAAAATCCACCTGTACGTTGGGTATACGTTACTAGAGATACAAAGAAAATGGAGAGTTAAGTGGTGCAAAAGTGGAATAGTTGTGCATTTTGATGTTGTCTCTTTATGAGCATATGTTATGATGAAGGGAAGATGAGGGCTGAGTGGAAAATCCGTCCATTGGAAACCATTTGGACTAGTCCCTGGTCCACGTAGCTTTCGATCCGAATCCTGTGCAGTCACTGGACGCTGGAATATGTCAGGCTTAAACATGCTCTGCGACTTTCTTTTCACGAAAGACAGTGACAGGTCTTTGGGATACATTTTTCACGAGCTGGTTGAACGGAATAGGACGCTGATCGAAAATCTGGAAACGGGGGAAGCATGTGAGATTTATGTCAGGTGAAGGTGATGAGGAGTACCAACTCTTTGCTCATTATAATTTTGTTAAACTGAATTGAGCATAAGGCTATTTTTCTCGTCACTTATATCATAATGCCTATAAATCACACCATCCATCATCTCAGGCTAAAGATCACGCGTTTAAATTCTGCCACGGTTTCGAGATAGAAGCTGCCAGTTTTCTCTTACGTCTAGCCTTTGACGCTTAAGATTTTACAAGGTAATAAGAACGTGACTGAATGTGGAGCTGGAACGGTTCATTCGGACAGCACGGTGGAGTTGTGACACGACTGGGGTGCAGTGGTTCCCCTGTTGGCTGGGGCCATGGGCGGAGGTCTTTAAAACAGGTATGGCGGACGCCGTACTGGCTTCTGGTGTTCCTCGCAACACATAAATATTTATCCTACAGAGTTGGTCGAACGCTTTTTCAACAGACGCCCTGGAGTTTATAAATCAATATGCATGGGCACAAGGGTATAATTGTGACATGGTTCAAAGAAAACCTATGCATAATAAGCCACCAGAGCCGGGCGGTCTTTTACTGAGTTCTGCAGCTTCGCTGCTTTTGGACTTTCTTAATGGTAGCTGGGTAGCGGCAGCGGTTTGTTAAAGCAAAATGTAGCGGAGCGGCGGGTAGTGGACTCGAAATAATTCAAAACCACTACCAACAACCTGTGGATGGAGCTGTACCAACAGCCAGTGGAGCGCCCTCGAAAAAGATAGGAGATTGGACACATGTTTTCCCCATAAAAAAACAAGACAAGATTGAATGGAAGTTTTATTGTGTGATTTTGTTTGCATATCTTACAATGAAACTGTCAATTTTGATGTAATAAGCAAATAAGCTGTAGTTTTCTCTGAAATTTATCGAAAAATCAATAGAAAACAAATTGTTTTCGGGTAGCGACTTCGTCAGTCTGACTAAGTAGCGCTAGTAGTGGTAGCATTTTCAGTCAGCCAAAGTAGTGGAAACAGTGGTAGCGGCTAAAATAACACTTTGAGAGTGGCACCCACCTCTTTAAAGGTCCGATTGACTTCTGCCATAGCAGGTTGAAAGACAAGTTGATCCACGTTCACGTTCATAGCACAGGTTGTTAACGTTGAAAGAGCCCATTTGTAAAAAAATATTTTATTTTTGTGGTCAGAGGAACACGGTGTGAAAACAAGGTCTGACCAACATGGGACTTACGATAAAGCTCAATGGTCTAGAACAGTCACTTATAAATCCACAGCCGTCCAGCCACTTGCTAAGCTAGCCGTTTTAGTTCACTTCAGCAGTGACGCACTCTGAATCGCGTACACACAGCAATGTTACATACGCACAGTGGTCCACGGGGAGTTGCATATACTTAGCGCTGCTTTTTGACCGAGCATTCCGCCGGCTAGCCCCATTTATATACACCTCACAATGCGCTGATGGGACCCTTCGGGAGCCAGTTCGTCGCCGCGGGAGTGTCCACTGCGGTGCGACGTCCCCTCAGACGCCGGGCGGGGGCGACCTGGGCGGCGCCGCCCCGGCGGGCTGCCAGACGGCGACGTCCCGCTCGGTGGCAGCCACCACCGCTGGCTGTCGGGGCGCACCTGTCGGCAGCCGCCACAGCGCCTGCTCACGCGAGGTAGGCGCCGGCACCGTGTGCCTTCCGGCGCGGTCCAGCCGCCACAGCGCCGGCCCTAGCTCCGGTGGTGGCTCGTGCGAGCTGTCCTCCTCAGAAGGGGACCACCCGGCCGGCAGCAGCTGCTGGTTCATGTTGTTGAGAACGTATGCCGGCTGCCAGCCTGCCACCACCAAACTGTAGGGCGGCGGCGGATCGTCGTTGCGGGGTGTGGGCGCCGCCTCCGGTGCAGCTGCTGCCTGCAGGTTGTCGCAGGAGACGCTCTCGAAGAGCGGTAGTCCGCGCTCGGGGGAGGGCATGGCGGTGACGCTGACGTCGGCCAGTGCCGCCGCGCCGCTGCAGTGTCGCCGCGGCTGGCCGGCCAACATCCGCAGCAGCCGAAACTGCTGCCGATGGCCCGACATCGGGCTCGGTGACTGCTCTCCGGCGGCGCGCTTCGGCGTGGTGCAGCCGGACACTGACTCTCTGGTGGCGACTCCAGCGTCCAGCCGCGACTCCGACTGACTGTCCAGCCGACCGCCACACCACCCAGCCTCCACCGGCAGCCGGTCAGCCAAATCCCGCGCCTCACCCAGCCGCCGCCCGACCTCTGGGAGTCGGCTGCACGCCCGCCCGCCGGTGGCCGCACCACCGTGTTGGTCTGTGGCGCCCGCGGGTCCGGTGGGCCGCCGCCGGTGGGGTGGGTGATATGGTGTGGTGACTAGTCTTTGGTGCCTGTGCATGGTGCGGCGGCGGTGGCGTGGTTTCCCCTCGGCGACTGGCCGGCTGGCTGCTGAGCTGTGTGGGGTGGTCGCCGTCCGTGGAGGCGGCCAGTCGCTGACCGGTGGCCACCATGCGGTGGCCGACGGCGGCGATCCTCACCCCCACGGCTGATCTGAGTCGCCGCAGCGTGTTGACTCTGCTGCCGTCCGTGGTGCGGTGCCGGGCCGCCAGCGCCTGCTTCATGGCGGCGTAGCGTCGCAGTCGCAGCCCGCCGCCGCCCCATTGCACCTGCTCCGGCCGACCGTGCGCCCACGCTGCCTCCGATAAATCGGCCGGCGTCGGCTCCAGCACCTCCCAGGCCTCGTAGTCTCCGTCGTCGTCAGCGCCGTCAGGGGCCGAGCGGCAGCGCTCGCGCCGCTCTGTCGCACGCCGCTGCCACTGTCTGGCGAAGTGGCGCACCCGCGACATCTGCAGCTGACTGCCGCCGTCCGCCGCGCTGGCGTTGGCAGCGGTGATCGTTTCGACTGACGCCGGGCTGGTGGTGATGTAGGCTGTGATGTCGCTGGCCGGTGCCGCGGTGTCGGGGGAGCTGTCACGTTGACCGACCGTCACGCGGAGGGCATCCAAAGCGAGGCGGTGGCTTTCCACCTCGCTGGAATGGTCTGTAGCTGACTGTGTCCGAAAATGGCTTCGGCTGAGGCGATCAGTCACTGTGTCGTGACCGGCACGAGTTGTGGGTGAACGTGTGGCCCGTCTCGCCGTGTGCGGTGTCTCATCTGGGGCGGACTGCCGCTCAGCTCCTTCGGAAACCGCACTGTTTCGCTCAGCAGGAAATGCGGGACCGCCAGGTGTGGTGTTAGTAAACTTTGGAGCGCTAACAGCGTCGCCGTCCGACCCCGGTTGGTCGGTCACTCCCAGAGTGGCAGACGCTGCGCCCTCAGGCACCGGCGGTCCTCCGACGCAGTTGCAGCGCTGTTGTGGGCCGTGACCTGGCCCCCGGGCGCTGTCGTCTCTCCTGTTCTCCCCAGTCTCAGCCTGGTATTCGCCGCCTTCTGGCCGCTCCTGCGGCACCAGTCTGTCGGCCTCAGCCTCCTCGTGTCCGTGCCCCGAGTGGGTGGCGATGTCGCTCTCAGTTGCGCCGCCCTCGCTGACTCCGTCCAGCCAGCTGGTGTGCGCCCACCAGGGCAAGCTGCTGCCGCCCGAGCTGCCATGGCTGTACACACCCTCATCCATCGGACGCTCGCATGGCATCATGTCTCGCCCCACTATATCTCAGCTGGCGCTCGCGCGGCCTTGCTCATTCAAAACCCAGCAGCGCGCTGCTCTGAAGGTAACAGTGTCGCTGTTCCCTGCGGCTGCGCTTTCACAAGTATAGACGATCGACACCACACTAACAGATTCACTGCGTTCTTCGTATCGGAACGAAATTCTCCCGCACGTCCACCGTCTCCCCTGCTGGGCTGTTGCTGCGTGTTGGTGGAAGACCCGACTTGTCCCGCCGCCGCTGAAGCTCTGGAAACCCCGTCCGGACGGCCCGGCGCTGCGGCGGCTGAACTATGACGTCACGGGACTCGCTCTGCCGCTGCAGCGCGCCGGCGCGCCGGCGCGGTGGCGTTTGAGCGGGAGACGGCGGCAGTGCGGCGGAGTATCAGGCCGCGAGACAGAGGGGCTGTGAGTCACGGCGCGAGGGAGGGTCCCGCGCCGCACACCGTGAAACCACCGGTTTGCACACCGCGGGGGTTTGCGCTGGAATGTTTTGCCTGATGCTGGCCGCCGCATGATTGCAATCCCGCGCACTGCGCATGGGTGGAGGAATCATGACAACTGGGGGGGGGGCGTTTGTCATGCTGCAATTAATGGGCTTTATCAGTCACTGTGTGTCCGTTTGGTGAGAGTCTCGATGCCGTTGACCCCGTCCATCGGTGTTACCAGCTGGCCATGGGACGTGCCGACATTATTATTGTTGTCCATATTACTATTATTATTGCTACGGATATGGCCCGATGCCTGGCTCTCTATTGCTCTTGCTCACATTTTCAGTGATGCCGTGCTCAAGGCTCCTTTTATGGCGTCTTCGGGGTTGTCCGGTTGGAAGGGCAAGAGCTTCCGTCGATGACCTTGACTGTGAAATGCTGCCAACGACAGCTCGGGCGCTGTGATGTGGGGGGCTCCGGCGGGTGAGAGAGTGGAACGGCTCGTCGCTTCCGAGTAGCACAGGGCCAACTCGCCGTCTCTGTTTTTTTGTGCTGTTTTTGTTGCGTCATATGTTGGAAAAAATCTTGGTCATAGGTGAGGCAATCCATTCTGTAATGTTGGTTTAGCTGAACTCCGAATTTGAACGGGACACCTCACACCTGGATAGATGGTGTTGATTTTACCGGAGCAGAACCGCTGCTCGGTCGGAATGTTATTGGACCAGACTGGATTCAGACTGGATGCTTTACAAAAAGTGGTGCCTCCAGGGAGATCCAGGGACGTGGCCAAATACGATAATGTAAGAATCCAAGGGAAAATTGCCTGCTGAAAAGACCCGATCGTATTGCGTTAACTTTTCAGAGCTGTATACATTAGAATGCATTCTTTGCTCAGTCTCCTGGCAAATAGAAGGAAGAGGGTTTGGGGTTTTTGCTGTTTTTGGGGTGATAATAGAGAGCTCATTGTATAATAAGCCCGGGTTCTATAATGAGCCCGGGTTGGCCATGGGGCACCTTTTTTAAAGCCGAATTCCATCACATTTACCTCCCCCCCTGAGTCGCGGGCGCCCTCCCCAAACGACGGGCGCCCAAGTCTTGAATTCGCCCCATGCTTGAGGAGGATCCGCCTGACATCATCACTGAAGGTTTAAAGTTGATAGGCTCGGGCGTATTATTTTTGCCGAGCACCAGGTTAATTTGGATGCCGTTGTATCTCTTCGTATCAATATATTTCCCAACTATGTCACATTGTCCCTAACTTTTGTTTTGCTGGTGTCATACACATATGTAGCTTGCGTCTATATAGGTATGCATGCTCACTCATCCGGGTTTTTTGTTGCGATTGTTCAGAACCTGACTATGCAGTGTGGAATTTGCATGGAATGCCATCAAATTTTGGAAAATATTTACCGGGTAGGTAGATATTACATTATCTTTACCAGATACATGTTACATCGTTGATCGGAAAACAGTTTACGCTTAGATGAAACTGTTTTAGTTCTCTACCATGGTATGTAAAGAAATGTTAGGCTGTAAAGCAATGTTAGTGCTACCGCAACTCTCCTAAACAATACAAAACCGGCTTGAAGTCCCTGTGCCAAAACGTTATGAAATGAAAATAATATGTTTTAGCATGTCCTAGCGTTAGATTTTGGTTGGTCGGTGAAACCCTTAGTCAGGGGCGTAGCCAGGATTTCGCCCAGGGTGGGGCGACGCCCCGAAAAGGGCCCCTGCGACAGCGCCAAAAGGGCCCTGATGGGTTAAAAAGGGCCCTACTTGCTACAGAATAGAGTGCTGAAGAGGGCCATGTCTGGTATGAAATTTCAAATTTGGCCACAGATCATCGTGCGGGCGAGCCGCGCTTCGCTGCGGCCCGTGTCCTCAGGAGTGCCCTCAGGGGGAGGGGGCGGCTGTCCCTGCCGCCCCCTCGCCCGCTACGCCCCTGCCCTTAGTGGTCCGTTTCAGTACCTCTGTATAAAAATCCACGCCTGTGCCAAAAGGCAAGCGTCCAATCATCCCCTTGTACCCACATGCCCCTCCATTTCCCACGCCCGCCGCGAGGCTGCAGCTGCTGTGGTGGCTAGTGGCTGGTGTGATTTATTGCTGTGAGCCTGTTCTGCAGCATTTGGCCTAGATGGCCCTTCCAGTGGCATCGTGTTGCACTGCCACCTCCCACTGCGGCAGCCTATAGCGACCCTCTTACCCTTCCTCTGCCCCCTTGGATCACATGTGAAAAGCATGGTCCCGTGGAATGTTGGTCCCGTGGCGAACCAACATACCACCCCCCCCCCCGCCGCCCTCGCTAACGAGATGTTGTGGTCTGCAAAACCATACTTGAAAATGTTTCTTTTTCGAGTCAAACATTTCTCTCGATAGTCAAAAGGTAAAAGGAGGGCATCAGAAGTGACTTTTGAACTTGGGGTGCACCTCCCCTTTCTTTATTAAGATACATACCGGTAATATAATCAATAGCCTGGCGCAAGTGTACACGGTGGCCTAAACAAATTTTCGGAAAGTGTATATATTAGTAATGATACCTTTGATGCCTTTTGTTTGCGTATTTGAGAAAAATTAAAACTATTTCATGCATTTGTAGTGGTTGCAAAGATGGGTATTTGGTCAGTCCTTTCGCAAGTTGAAGGAATTTGCTGTTTATTGCTGCCGTCCTCAGCACCGAGTACACAAATTATACCGAACTGTCAGCTATCAGGAAGTCCCGCCGATGCTCCTTTCAGCCACTCGCCCTCGGGCCGAGGTGGCAGGTTTTCCGTCAACCGGGTTTGTCGTCTGGAGCAGAACCATCCTTTGGAGAAATCTGTTGATAAAATTTTGAAGT
Source organism: Lepas anatifera (assembly GCA_034440635.1). NCBI lineage: Eukaryota > Metazoa > Arthropoda > Thecostraca > Lepadidae > Lepas > Lepas anatifera. The sequence goes on along the minus strand of JAOTON010001592.1, from coordinate 341,816 downwards.
GTACTGCGTCGCTAGAATTGGGGCATTGATCTCGTCAGGATGGAGCCTTTTCGTGCCGCGTTGAGGGACCTTTTATTACCATGTTTGCAGTGACATTTATTAACGGAGGTGAGTTGGATATTAGGTGCTCAGGTTTCCTCGCTACAACTAAGTATTTTATTTTGTTTTACAATCATCTGTTTTAGGAATGCTGGCTTGTTTTTTTGTCCTTGATATGTTTTATATTTCATTACGAACGTATGAATAGCTGTGCGATTAGCCCCTTTTCACTTTTATGTCTTTTTTACAATTTAACGTGTGTAGTGAAAAGCCACGTTGAGTGGACCTCAGGGGGAATAAACTGCTGCTAGTGTCGGATCCCGCCAAGCCGAACTTGGATAAGTAGAATACCTGAATTTCTAGAAGAACGGAAATCAGGATGAGACACAGGAAGGAGGGGTTTTCTTAGATCTTAACGCGCATTGAAGGGAAAGGATATCCACCTCCCCCCAGAAAGCTACCCGCGGTGCGCACCGCCACCTGACTTTGCTCACCGATTACCTATGTTCCCAACATTTTTTACCTTCGCTATCTCAGGTTACGTCTTGAAAGGTTCGGTAAATGACGAATAAATATAGAAAGGGGCATCAGTATTAGAGTATGCGTATCCCAGCCTCCCCCGATCACCAGCATTTCCCGATCAAGCCAGTCTATCGCCGCCGCCCGCCATAGTCTGGGACCTGCCCCCTCTCGTGGGCTGGGTCCGCCGCTGGGCCCGCCGCTGGGAGCGCTGTAATCGCCGGCGTCCGGTGAGCGGCGTCGTGCCCCGTGCGGGCGGCTGGCGAGCGGTGCTATCCTGCCTCGAAAGCCGGCCATCCGAGAGGCGCCTCGGCTCTCGTGCACCGACTGGGTATCTACTTAGGCTTGTTTCGTGTTGACGCACGCAAAGTACACGTCTGCGTATGAGCATCTGCTTAGTCCATGGAAAACAACCAGTGGTTAGTAATTTTAACAGGTTATGGGCCATATTTCCGGATGGTTGGATGTCGCCTTTGGTACTGATAGTCTCCAACTTGTCTTTTAACCGCCAGCGCCATTGCGGCCCCGGCCTGAGCCAGGCGACAGCCGTTCAATCCTGCCTTTACACCAACGCCGCGGGCCGGGCCTTCCCACCCTTACTGGCCAGCCGGGTGGTCCACTGTTGTCGGCACTGCCGCCAATTCCTTCCTTGCTGTCGTGCGTCGCAAGCGTCAACCGTAGGCGTGGCTAGGCCTGCTCAGTGTCGTGCGTCGCAAGCGTCAATCGCGTGGCCGGGCCTGCTCAGCAATAGCCACGGTAGTTACCCCACCATCTCTGTCATGTCGGTGGATTTGGAGGGGTAGAGAGGGTATCCATAAGATGAGGTCGGTGCAGGGACGGTCTTCATCAACCACCAGACGACGAGGAGTGGAGGGGCGACGCAGTCGACGTATAGCGCCCTTGCTATAGGTCACCTGCATGCGCGTGCCTGTACGAGTAGTAAAGCACGGTTGTCTTCTTTGGACCGTCTCGGACACAGTTTCCGGCGTGCCGCCACTGATCTGAGCGCCGGTGAGCAGTAGCAGGTTCCGCCGTGGAGGGGAACTCCCGGATTCCGCGCCCGGTTGTTATCGGTGCGTTCCGCGCTAGCAGCCGCAGCGCGGGTCCGGGCCGGGCCGACAACATATTGTGCAATGCCGCACTGGCCCGCTTGGTGTCTGCCGCGCGTGTGATTGTGCTGGCTGCTGCTGTATGTCATGTGGAGATCACGGGGAACCATGATTGTGAGGTAGTGCGAGCGTCCTGTCTGATACAGGTGCCACTGGATAGGGCGGGGAAGTGCGTATAAAACCGGACACTGTCAAACATTTTTCGCTGAAGTGACGAAAAATGTACCGCTGCAGACCAGCTCACCGGTTGGAAAAGAGCAAATTTACAGATATATCTGCGTTTTTATTGGTAGCTTTTTATTTTTTGTGGCTCTTGAAGGCGAATTGTGGAAGTTGAGCGTGATCGCAGGATGCTGCAGGATGTATTCTCTACCTTGTTCACCGGGTTTGGAGGGTAATGTGCGCTGGCTTAAGATGCAAATATGTGAGTATTTTCATGTAGCGGGAAGCGTGTCGTGAGCTGTGGCATACGTTTTCGACAATAGACCGAACCTTACTGAAATCGTTATGAAACTTCAAAGGTTGGAAGTCGAATTTGCGGGGAAAATGTAAGAGAAAACATACAAGTAGCGCTTGCATGATGTTTCCACCCACGTTAAAGGGAATGTGGCACCTTCATAACGTGATTTTAACTGAGATAGCCAAGTTGTAAAGCAAGTCGGAAAACCCGGTACTCAATGTATCATTTGTCTTGAAACTCGAGATTTCCGTAGAAAAAAGCTAAAACCTACCCGAAATTACCTGTCATGTACCTCTCGCCAGGCGGCCATTGTTGTGAGCTGCTGGTGTGACGACATACGGTGACGTCACGATGAGCATCAGCCAATCGAAGCCCTTGAAGTGTTTCAAGTATGGTTGTGGTTGCCAGATCATGACATCATCCACAGGTTGATATTTATTTCTTTTTCTAGAGGAGTATTTCAAAAATCAAAATATTGAGCTTATTGTACATTTTTCAGAGAAATCATGAGTGGTTTCATTATTTTCGGCTAAAAATACGCCTAATTACACTAAATTCCAGGATTCGACCAAGGACCAAGGTGCCACATTCCCTTTAATCATATGCAGAGGGCCCGAAATTGCGAAATAAGGTGATGAAATATCTAAAATGAATATACTGGGAAAACCAGTTACTTTTTAACCAATTTTGCATTGACTGTTGTTAGAAAAACACACGACATATAGATATCAGCGAAATGAAGAATATAATAAATAAACGTTCAAAATTATCCATGTTTGACTGTGGAGATGCAGAATGCCATTAAACAGGTCACCTGTAATCCTTCGTTGTTACTAAGGTCTTATATTAGGAAAGAAACCGAAACACGCAGACCTTCGGACGTGTTCATTCCCATTAAAATGTGGCGAAAAACGCCGGCGGCGATTTCGTATGATCTACAGCCCAGCACTCTTCTAGCTCGGTCTCAGTCCATTGATGGGAGCTGCGGTGCAGCGTCCCGTGCGACTGAATATTGTCGGCGTCCAATTCGCGAGTAGTGCGCCGAAATGGGTCAAACAGGTCAGCAAGAACCAGAGTAGCCGTTTGCGACACGATCGGGACGCCAGGCATAGGCGGAGCCAGGGGAGGGCACTTGCTCTCCTGCCCCTGGTCACGAGCCACCATGTTGTGGCGTTATGTGGGCGCTAAAGATACCTTTACCCATCTTCAGCATTGAAAACCTAGTCATGTTAATGAGTGTTTTATCAGCACCTTAATAGTAAAAGGCATACTTTAGACACTAATCTGAAATCTTTGGTCCCTTCTGATCTGCGAAATGACAAGTTTGCATTCATTTTAAATTTTATTCGCCTTTGAAAAGGATTCTGCAAAGCAGGAGAGGGATTCCCTTTCCAAAGTTTTTTTTCGGATGTTTGCAAAGGAGGAATCAGGTCTTCAGACCTGTAATTTTACTAGGTTTACGTTCACGAGAAACCCTTACGCCCGATCTGTGTAATATTAAGGCTTTAAAAATACATCAAACTTATCAACCCTTAATTTATTCAAATAAGCACGAACAATAAATCATTAGGATTCCATTAATTTAGTTTCAGTACATTTTTATCTATGTTCACATACCATTTTGTAGTAATACTTGACTTATTTACCAGAAGCAAAAAACCACCGTAAACACTGCGCTATAGTTAAATGATCTGCGCCAGTAACTGAAATATTTCTCTAATATCGTCGCAGTGTAAGGAAGTGAACTGATCCCTCTTGCTCCCCTCCCCCAATGAACTCTCGTTGCCCTCCTGAAATGTCCCTTCCCTTCCTCCCCTGCAGAATGCAAATACTGGGGCCCCTGCGCTAGGATTTGAAACACATATTATAGGGTTTATCGCTCAAAAGTGGTGCCCCCTACCGTGTGCCCCCTCCACATAAGAGATCCTGGATCCGCCTATGACACCAGGGAACAGTGGTACCTGCTGTGCGGGTATCTATACCGGTAACTTTAATTTCCACTCGGCTTCAACGAGCTTAAGTTGGAGCCGACCATTCTATGGACCTTTCTTTCATGGACCATTCTATCTTATGCACGCACGTTTCCCCCATGCTGCCACACAGCCGGGGTTGGCAGTAGAGGTGGGACTTTTTTGGAAAAAGCTGGTCCCGGTCCCGGTCCCGGTCCCGACCAACATTACTTGGTCCCGGCCTAGTCCCGGCGAGGAAGGATGTGGTTCCGGGAGCCTTTTTCCCACTTATTGGCTTTTAAACATAATAATTTCTTGTGGATTAAGAGCCAAACATATTAAGCAAATTCATATCACTAGTACATAAGCGAATCAGCAAAAGGTATGAACCATAGCTTCAGGAAATCCTTGCTCATGCTCATAAACATTTATTTGACGGAAACAATATGACATTATAAGAAAGAGATTGGCGCAAAAGCCCGAAGGCTTAAGTCGTGGCGCCTCTCTCATCTTTCTCACTAAACACATCGCCTATACCGGACGTACAATCGCCTTACCTACTATCATGAAAAATGGCTACATTTACTTCACAATGCTGCGGAAACATTTGCATGTTAAACCCTTAAAGGTAAGAAACTATACATCAATAACAATTTAAGCAGTATCACACCTCCCTTCTGTCCATCCATAAACATTCAATCAATCAGCATATCTGAGTTTTATCAGGGAAGTTCAGGACACAAATACCTGCAAGAGCCTTAAGATGAAATGACCAAAGCACAGGAGCAATTTGACAGATCACTTTTACAGTTGGCAAGTGACTCAACGACTGTTTTTGACTGTTTATGAAGAATTATGCGAGTTGACACGCTGGATGAAGAAACTGACATTTAATATTTTACATACCTAGGTAGTTCTCCAAAAACAATTAGGTAAGCCCCCGACTTCCTTCCTCCCTACGGTTAGTAGAGACACTCTTCCTCCCCAACACCCACCTCACACAAAAATGTCGTCCATGTACGGATTTGAAGGCCAAGCATAAACTGTGAAAAGGAAAAGCTAGTAGCAACAACTGTCTTCTTTGATTTGTGTCAAAACGGCTTTCTATTATTTTAGACGAATCAAAGTTGTAAATTATTAATGCCAATAACAGTATTTGCTTGTAATAGGCAAAAATATTCAAGCAGCCGCAGACGGCGCACTAAAGACAAATAATAAATTATCACGTTGAGTAGGAAAATAAATATTATATTTAATGAATTATTGCGTGGTTTTTAATACTTGTTTGCCTTGAGGCTACTTAGACTTCAGCCTCTACTTCGTTGAATTTTACTTCAAAAACAAAAATGGCGCACAGTTGTTTTTATCCTTATTATTATTCTTCTTGTTTTTGGCTCCAACAACGCGAAGCGTGGTGCGGTAGTTGAATGTGGTAGTTGAAGAAATTGAAGCCATTCACGTTTTAATCACGACATAACTCGCAGACGTAATTAAAATATCGTCATGTATTTTTTGAGAGAGAGAGAGAGAGAGAGAGAGAGAGAGAGAGAGAGAGAGAGAGAGAGAGAGAGAGAGAGAGAGAGAGAGAGAGAGAGAGAGAGAGAGAGAGAGAGAGAGAGAGAGAGAGAGAGAGAGAGAGAGAGAGAGAGAGAGAGAGAGAGAGAGAGAGAGAGAGAGAGAGAGAGAGAGAGAGAGAGAGAGAGAGAGAGAGAGAGAGAGAGAGAGAGAGAGAGAGAGAGAGAGAGAGAGAGAGAGAGAGAGAGAGAGAGAGAGAGAGAGAGAGAGAGAGAGAGAGAGAGAGAGAGAGAGAGAGAGAGAGAGAGAGAGAGAGAGAGAGAGAGAGAGAGAGAGAGAGAGAGAGAGAGAGAGAGAGAGAGAGAGAGAGAGAGAGAGAGAGAGAGAGAGAGAGAGAGAGAGAGAGAGAGAGAGAGAGAGAGAGAGAGAGAGAGAGAGAGAGAGAGAGAGAGAGAGCGAGAGAGAGAGAGAGAGAGAGAGAGAGAGAGATGAGTGGAGTGTGGTGCTTCTTAGATCTCGGGGGAGGGTGGATTAAGTGCTGTCGCCTGGGTGTGTGTACATGATGGATGTTTTTACTGTGAAAATTATGTGTATGGACTCAAACAGTGGGGTTGGTAGGGGCAGCCATTTCCAATCATCAATTCCAGAATTCTCTTTTAATCAAGCTTTTGTTTCAATGCCTTCCAGTACTTATATGCAAACACGTTTTGTTCTTCAATTCAAAGTGATTTTGACCCCAGTACCCACCATTTTTGGGTTGTATTCTGGCTGTAACTGAGTTGCTTTGTAGTCAAGTGAAGGAATAGGAATTGCATCTGAAAATGTGGTTTCCAAAGAGTGAAACTTAGTGAGAGCTGAGTTCTGTACTGTGTGTGTGCAACATAATTTTATCTCTCTCGTCTAGTTGAATTGATACTTTTCTCATCTTATTAAGTTGGAAAATGTTATCAAGGAGGTAATGAATTGCTGGAAAGTCACAGTTATGTTTTGTCTCATATCTTAGTTTTGGATGAAATGTGGAAACCATTTTCATGAATTTCGCTTGGTCCAGACTGGCTCTGGTCCCGGCACAGTCCCGGCGTCTAGCCTTTGGTCCTGGCTTTAGTCCTGCCGGGACCAAACCTGGTCCGGCGCCGGGACCGCGGGACCAAAAAAGTCCCACCTCTAGTTGGCAGTATCCCGCAGGATGTGGGTTTGCCGTGTCTTCCTCGCTCGGAGTCTGCTCTCGCGTGCCCGCGCCTCGGGAACGTCGGGACGCAGCCGGCCAGTGTGGCTGTCAGCCGTATGGGAGGGAGGGGGAGGGGGCCGTGCGTGAGGGACGTGCCGGAGTGGTGCGTTAGGGACATCTGGGCAGGTTCCCGGTGTACGTTCGCAACGACCGCTGAGAAAGGTCCGCTGCGGGACTGCTGAGAACGTGACTCCCACTGCCTGGTCGGTGAAACTGTGCTGTTCCGTGTTCATTGGTGCTGCCTGATAATAAAAACGATGTGCGTGCTGCGCAAAGGTGCCTCTCTAGGCGTGTGCCTTATCAGCGTATCTAGGTATTTCCTAATTTTTACCTAATGTTCGGGTAGTTTGAGTGTGCATGTTTCTGTTTTTAGGACAGGTAGCAAGGCAATCTCAAGTCAGCAGCGATATGCAGTCCGCCATTATTGTGGTTAGTTTCTGATGGGATATGAAATGCTAAGATTGCAAATGAAATATCTGAAAAGAGAGCCAAACTAGAGCCAGCGGCGGGTTGACCGCACCGTTGTCATCGCCCAGGGAAGTACTCTACCCTCACCGGACTCCGGCCGCGGGAATGTTTCCATCATGGGTGTGCATGTTGTTGTTTTCTATTTTGGCCTCTCCCTAGGTGACTCAGCTCCTGCCTGAGAACTGCATGGGGTCATCACATGGGGTCTATGCGGACGAACAACCGGAATTGACCTGCAAGTTTTGCAACAAGGCTCTAGCCTCTTAACCGGATACCCAAGCTGTATTGCAACAGTGCTACACCCTCAGATCCGTGGGCTGTATGCGTTATTCATGAGGTTTGTCTGTGCTACATTAATCTCAGAATGATGTGATACAACACTGACGGGCACATATAGCCTCTGCAGCTGCAGTGCCCTAAAACTCCAATCATCATCATGTGTTCCTGGGGCAGTGTCCAATCTAGGATTTTGGTAAGGGTGGGGGAGGAGGTGGCACTCTATACCACCTTTTACCACCTTTGGCGCTCTATACCGGTTTGTGCATCGTCCTCTCGAATCAATTCATTGGTATTTTTTCAGGTTGGGTGTTTAAAAAATGTTTGGAAGTAGTGAAGCAAATTCAGGCAGAGGGGCGCCGCCGTCGGGAACGGTCAGACAGTTGAACGGAAGTGTGTGACTTGGCGGGGACGAGCGACAAACGATGGAGGACCCAGCAAACCAGGGCCTCTGCCAGAGCCACCTTGGATGACAATCTTGGTTTGTCTGTACCGCACATTTCTCGCATTTTCAGAGCGCTGAGCCTGTACAGGGGGGGCGGCTCAATGGGCCTGATGGGGTTGACTACCCCCTTCGTCCTTCTCCTGGACCCGTCCCTGCGCTGGGATACCGTTCAGGGGAGGGGGAGCTGAGTATCCAGAGGGGGAGATAGAATCACCAGGTTTCTGTTGAGGTAAATCTGAGAGCCTCTCACAACTTTGAGAGACTGTCAGTAGGTTTAGCTGTACAAGTCGGTTGTCTGTACGGTTACGTGGGAATGTCACGGTCTGGTTTTAAACGCTGTTCAGTGACGCTCCTTAAGCGCGTTTAGAATTCGTTATCACGTGGATTCCAACGGAAGTGGAAATGTGTCAAGCCCCTCTCCTGAGTCAGCGGTTTTCCGTGAAGCACTACCGCCAACGAGGTTGGCTTCCACTGCAAAGCAAACAATCCACACGTTTCTGTTCAGTACCTCGGATATTAGGTGGGAATGGAAATGATCTTTCTATAAACATGTGTTTTGGCAGATGATAACAATGGAATTACTGACTTCGTCCGCCTTCGGCTTCTGATAGCAGTTTAGGTTCGAGCAGTCAACATGATGCCCTCGAGCTCTCGGAACTATTTGAACAGTGGACTATTCGTATCGCAGAGCTGTGGTCTGGCATTCCTGTCCCACTGTTTATTTTTAAAGTGTGGCTCAGAATTGAGACAGAGTAACCTTGGCCAATGCCTGCGATATCCTAAGCATCTATTCTAGGCTTAGGCGTTCTAATTGCAAATCCTCACTTATTCCAGGACTTTTTATAAGGCGTTCTGTGCATGGCACCTTTGCCCGCCTCTAAATTGTATGATAGAATTTTAGAGTAACAGTGGCTTACCTTAATGTCTGAAAGCAACGGGAATTTATTTCAAATAATTTGTCGCAGTGTGTTGCAACAATTGCGAGGGGATGGTCGTGGCTACGGCAGGAATGCCGAGCCAAGGGTGTTGGATTATAGTTGGGGATGCATGGGGTGCGTGAAGAAGGCTGCCACCTCCAAGGTTGAGGAATTTGAAGTTTAAAATTTTGAATTTTGTTGCATATTACCGAGTGTCTGCCTTGCTTACGTTACTCGAGTTCCTCCATTTAAACAATAATTTTCGGTTATTTAGAACTGCCGCTGAGCACCTGGCCAGGGTGTCGCGGGTTCTTTACCTTGCAACCAGGAGGTGAGGTTGCAGAGCCCCTCTCCGACTGGGCAGCCGCCGCATAGAGGAAGAGAGAAGTGTAAGAGAAGAAATAGATTGTTGGTGAGAGTTGTGAGTTTGGTTATTTAAGAAACGCACTTTAGGTTAGTTGGATAGTTAATCTTTGGTTAAGGTTAGTTGGTTAGTTGATATTAAGTTAAGGTTAGTAATGGTTAGTTGGTTAGTTAAAAGTTTTTTATATATTTTTAGTCCAGGCTGGTCGCAATTCTAAGCCTATCATACCCTAGTTCTGGACTGATTTAACCTAGTTTGAAGCATCTTTTAAAATTTGGCAGGGGAACGTCTATGGCATAAATGTTTGCTATGATCGGCGGGGCTGCTTTATAGGATGGAGGTATTGCGTTTACCTGCCATCATAGATGTTTGCGTGATACTTTTAGATGAACCACTCTTGCCTGGCAACTTTCAAAATTGTAAAGAGCTTGTCAAGCAGCTCGGGGTGATCATTGTCGAGGAGAGTTTGGAGGTCTACTGGGATGTTTTTGATTTGGCAATAATCTAGCATGGGCTGCCTATGGACATTTTACTGGGAACATTCAATTAATATGTGGTTGGGGTTTTCCATGGCGTCGCAGGTACCACAGGTACCCGCACGCCCTTAGGCATTTAATTTGGTGTGTCCATTCCTAAGTCTGCGTGCTATATAGCCCTGGCAGCTGAGGCGCCCTAAAACCCCGACACACTCATTCCTAAGTCGGGTTAGGATGACCTCGCGCAAACGACTGTTTTGGTTTGAACTGGGCCTGTAGCCGATGTTACGTTTATGTAGAGGGCGCTGTGATTAGTTGTCCAGTCATTTTTTATTTGCTTCCGGATATGGTTTTGGAGGAGGGCTTCGCTATAATCTCGGGAGTCGGGACCATTTGAGAGGTGCTATCTCTCTGAATTATAGGAACATTTTGCCTGTTTGTCAGCTTTTTCTTTCCCTAGAATTTTGCGGTGGCCCGGGAACCAAAGAAAACTGACTGGCCTCCCCGCTACACCGGTGCTGCTCGTTACTGACCTCCCCGCTACACTGGTGCTGCGCGTGACTGACCTCCCCGCTACACTGGTGCTGCGCGTTAATGATCTTCCCGCTACATTGGTGCTGCGCGTGACTGACCTCCCCGCTACACTGGTGCTGCGCGTGACTGACCTCCCCGCTACACTGGTGCTGCTCGTTAATGATCTTCCCGCTACACTGGTGCTGCGCGTGACTGACCTCCCCGCTACACTGGTGCTGTGCGTGACTGGCCTCCCCGCTACACTGGTGCTGCTCGTGACTGACCTCCCCGCTACACTGTTGCTGCGCGTAAATGATCTCCCCGCTACACCGGTGCTGCTCGTGACTGACCTCCCCGCTACACCGGTGCTGCGCGTTAATGACCTCCCTGCTACACTGGTGTTGCTCGTGACTGACCTCCCCGCTACACTGGTGCTGCGCGTTAATGATTTCCCAGCTGCACTGTGTGTTTAGGTGTGCGGCTGACCGCGTCCCCCCGCCAGGACGGCGCTGCACTGTGTGTGGTTTACGCAGTGTGTTTAGGTGTACCGCGCCCTCCCCGCCAGGACGGCACTGCATTGGGGCTGTAAGCGGGGCCGGCTGGAGGCCGTGAGGACCCTGCTGGCGGCCGGAGCCGACGTCACAGCCACCAACAGCGCTGGAGAAACGCCAGCCGAGCTCACCCGCAACCGGCACATCCTCCAGCTGCTGGGTGAGAGGCCGTCGTCACGTGTAGCTCCCCGCCCGACCCCTGCACCACGCCTGACGTTGCTCCGCCTGTGACAGCATTGATTTTTCGCTACTACGAAAAGGCAAAGCGGGCACACTAGTATACAATATGGAGACTGCGCTTAGGAATAAGTAATTTCTCGTCAGGTGGTGCCAATTTTCCTGGTTTTACGCTGGTATGTTTTTTCCGTGTTGTTTTTTCAGTTCCCATATTTCTAATCATCGGCATGCTTTAGCTCACTAAACATGACCTCATGTATATGTAGTGTCCGTCGCTGCATTAAAACGATAGTTGATTCTTCAGGCGTGGAGGTGCCCGCCGAGCAGGACTCCCCGGAGCAGCCCAGCGTGCCGGCGCCTGATCTCGGCTTCACGCCCTCCTACATGGCCTACCCTCCGCTGCAAGTGGACCTGTCCCCCAGCCGACTGCCAAATGGCCACGCCGATGACAACGGCGAGGCATCTTCTGAGGCCGCGCCGGCGACTGCTGGCTCGCAGCCGCCGTCTAACGGTCAGGCAGTGCTGCCGAACGGAAAGATGGCGGCACCAGCGCCGCCGAACGGCGATGCGGTGGCACCAGCGTCGCGTAGTGACCAGATGGCAGCACCAGCGGCGGCCGTGAACTCTCGGCAGGCCGTGCCCGCACCGGCACTGGTGTGCTGCTGTCAGAGGAAACCGGCCAAGGGCGCCGTGCCAGATGACGGTGAGGTCCGAGCGAAGGCTCACTCCGTTTTCAGCAGCTTTGCGAATGCGGGAGGATAATTGTGAATAATGTTCCAGAGCCGATCTGTTGAGCGCGCTGGCTCCGCAATAAGAACGCTGGTTATAAGAAAGTTGTAAAACAAACTTTAGTATATCCTAGAGTTCATGCTCTGGTTGCCACCAAAGCTTTGAGGCGGCTCTTCATCCGACATATTGACCTTCTGAGCAAATGTTTCGAGGTCGTGGCTCGCAATATGACTTTTTCACTTTTTCTGATCATCTGTTTCTTACATGAATATTTTAATGAAGGACTTTACCCAAGTATTGGATGCCAGTGAATTTGCACATTTTGTAGCCAGGATTGTCCAACTAACAACTTATCAACTGATTCTCTTATGTTGGTTATGTGACAGGGGTTGGTCTTATGCCAGGGTTATGTGCCAGTTCCCTGACGTCAGTAATGTGTCCATGAGTTAGTCTCTGCGATCAGTTATGCTCAGGCGAGAGCTGCTCTGACGTCCGTTATGTGTCGATGAGTGTCTCTCTCACGTCCGTTGTGTCCCGGCTGTCGCAGTGCTGGTTCTAAAGGTGCGCATAGCCGGCAACGGCGACGATTTCATCGAACTGGAGCTGCCCACCGACGACCTCAGCTACTATCGCCTGCTGCGGGAGAGCTGCCGCGAACTGGCACTGGACAGACAGGTGAGCGGGACTGGACAGACGGGGGAGCGGGACTGAACAGACAGGGAAGCGGGACTGGACAGACAGGGGAGCGGGACTGGACAGACAGGGGAGCGGGACTGGACAAGATAGTGGGACTGGACAGACAGGGGAGCGGGACTGGACAGACAGGTGAGCGGGACTGGACAGACAGGTGAGCGGGACTGGACAGACAGGGGAGCGGGACTGGACAGACAGGGGAGCGGGACTGGACAGACAGGTGAGCGGGACTGGACAGACAGGTGAGCGGGACTGGACAGACAGGGGAGCGGGACTGAACAGACAGGGAAGCGGGACTGGACAGACAGGGGAGCGGGACTGGACAGACAGGGGAGCGGGACTGGACAAGATAGTGGGACTGGACAGACAGGGGAGCGGGACTGGACAGACAGGGGAGCGGGACTGGACAGACAGGGGAGCGGGACTGGACAGACAGGTGAGCGGGACTGGACAGACAGGGGAGCGGGACTGGACAGACAGGGGAGCGGGACTGGACAGACAGGTGAGCGGGACTGGACAGACAGGTGAGCGGGACTGGACAGACAGGGGAGCGGGACTGGACAGACAGGGGAGCGGGACTGGACAGACAGGTGAGCGGGACTGGACAGACAGGTGAGCGGGACTGGACAGACAGGGGAGCGGGACTGGACAGACAGGGGAGCGGGACTGGACAGACAGGGGAGCGGGACTGGACAGACAGGGGAGCGGGACTGGACAGACAGGGGAGCGGGACTGGACAAGATAGTGGGACTGGACAGACAGGGGAGCGGGACATGACAGACAGGGGAGCGGGACTGGACAGACAGGGGAGCGGGACTGGACAGACATGGAAGTGGGACTGGACAGACAGGGGAGCGGGACTGGACAGACATGGAAGTGGGACTGGACAGACAGGGGAGCGGGACTGGATAGACATGGAAGTGGGACTGGACAGACAGGGGAGCGGGACTGGACAGACAGGGGAGCGGGACTGGATAGACATGGAAGTGGGACTGGACAGACAGGGGAGCGGGACTGGACAGACAGGTGAGCGGGACTGGATAGACATGGAATTGGGACTGGACAGACAGGTGAGCGGGACATGATAGACATGGAAGCGGGACTGGACAGACAGGGGAGCGGGACTGGACAGACAGGGGAGCGGGACTGGATAGACATGGAAGTGGGACTGGACAGACAGGTGAGCGGGACATGATAGACATGGAAGCGGGACTGGACAGACAGGGGAGCGGGACTGGACAGACAGGGGAGCGGGACTGGACAGACAGGGGAGCGGGACTGGACAGACAGGGGAGCGGGACAGGACAGACAGGTGAGCGGGACTGGACAGACAGGGGAGCGGGACTGGACAGACAGGGGAGCGGGACAGGACCGACAGAGGAGCGGGACTGGACAGACAGGTGAGCGGGACATGACAGACAGAGGAGCGGGACTGGACAGACAGGTGAGCGGGACTGGACAGACAGGTGAGCGGGACTGGACAAGAGAGTGGGACTGGATAGAGAGGGGAGCGGGACAGGACTGACAGGGGAGCGGGACAGGACTGACAGGGGAGCGGGACTGGACAGACGGGGGGAGCGGGACTGGACAGGCAGGTGAGCGGAACTGGACAGACAGAGGAGCGGGACTGGACAGACAGAGGAGCGGGACTGGACAGACAGGGGAGCGGGACAGGACAGACAGGTGAGCGGGACTGGACAGACAGGGGAGCGGGACTGGACAGACAGGGGAGCGGGACAGGACCGACAGAGGAGCGGGACTGGACAGACAGGTGAGCGGGACATGACAGACAGAGGAGCGGGACTGGACAGACAGGTGAGCGGGACATGACAGACAGAGGAGCGGGACTGGACAGACAGGTGAGCGGGACTGGACAGACAGGTGAGCGGGACTGGACAAGAGAGTGGGACTGGATAGAGAGGGGAGCGGGACAGGACTGACAGGGGAGCGGGACAGGACTGACAGGGGAGCGGGACTGGACAGACGGGGGAGCGGGACTGGACAGGCAGGTGAGCGGAACTGGACAGACAGAGGAGCGGGACTGGACAGACAGAGGAGCGGGACTGGACAGACAGGGGAGCGGGACAGGACAGACAGGTGAGCGGGACTGGACAGACAGGGGAGCGGGACTGGACAGACAGGGGAGCGGGACAGGACCGACAGAGGAGCGGGACTGGACAGACAGGTGAGCGGGACATGACAGACAGAGGAGCGGGACTGGACAGACAGGTGAGCGGGACTGGACAGACAGGTGAGCGGGACTGGACAAGAGAGTGGGACTGGATAGAGAGGGGAGCGGGACAGGACTGACAGGGGAGCGGGACAGGACTGACAGGGGAGCGGGACTGGACAGACGGGGGAGCGGGACTGGACAGGCAGGTGAGCGGAACTGGACAGACAGAGGAGCGGGACTGGACAGACAGAGGAGCGGGACTGGACAGACAGGGGAGCGGGACAGGACAGACAGGTGAGCGGGACTGGACAGACAGGGGAGCGGGACTGGACAGACAGGGGAGCGGGACAGGACCGACAGAGGAGCGGGACTGGACAGACAGGTGAGCGGGACATGACAGACAGAGGAGCGGGACTGGACAGACAGGTGAGCGGGACTGGACAGACAGGTGAGCGGGACTGGACAAGAGAGTGGGACTGGATAGAGAGGGGAGCGGGACAGGACTGACAGGGGAGCGGGACAGGACTGACAGGGGAGCGGGACTGGACAGACGGGGGAGCGGGACTGGACAGGCAGGTGAGCGGAACTGGACAGACAGGTGAGCGGGACTGGACAGACAGAGGAGCGGGACTGGACAGACAGGTGAGCGGGACTGGACAAGAGAGTGGGACTGGATAGAGAGGGGAGCGGGACAGGACTGACAGGGGAGCGGGACAGGACTGACAGGTGAGCGGGACTGGACAGACGGGGGAGCGGGACTGGACAGGCAGGTGAGCGGAACTGGACAGACAGAGGAGCGGGACTGGACAGACAGAGGAGCGGGACTGGACAGACAGGGGAGCGGGACTGGACAAGATAGTGGGACTGGACAGACAGGTGAGCGGGGCTGGATAGGCAGTGGAGCGGGACAGGACAGACAGTTGAACAGGTGATAGGACTGGACAAACAGGTGAGCGGGACTGGACAGACTGGTGGGGTGCTCTGACAGCCTTGTACGGATTCCATGTGCTCCAATCCTTACTGTTTTCGATGAAGGGGAGCTGTGCTGGAAAGTTGGTCTCCGCTGTCGAAGCAGAAGGATCCAATGGCCATATGAATGAAACATTTCATCCTTTCCTGGCTGCTGTGGGCTGAGCCCGTGTTGCCTTTGCTGTTAGAATGAGCTGGTTGGTGCTCTGGCATCTGCTGCCTTACGGTGACAGGAGGCGGTACTTCACTGTATGGGTGGGCACTGCCTTCTGCAGGCTGAGGGTGTTGCCTCCTCGGTAACCAGTTGGGTGGCCGGCAGGCTGTGGAGCGTGTTCGGAAGCTGCCCAACACGCTGGTACGGCGCGACGCCGACGTGAGGAGGATGGCGGACTACCAGGAGCTGGAGCTGGTGGTGCGGGGCGGCGGCCGGCCGGAGATTGCCGGCGGCCGCCAGCCGGCGCCCTTCTCAGCCCCCATAGTCTACTGACCGGTCAGACGCAGCGGACCGACACCGACCGCTGTCCGAGCTGAGGCCGGCTCACGGTCGGCTCTCGCTAGTCACGGCTCCGGCCCGCCGAGTCGTCAGTCGGAGATAGGGCTGCCCAACCGGGTGGAGGTTTGATTAGAAATAATTGGATGGGCATGGACATCTGGCTGTTCTAAACTGCTTTCGGACTGATGTTCCTGGCCCGGCTGACATTGCCTGCGGACAGGGAGGGAGGCGCATTCTCTCATCTATAAGTGTGTTTATCGGGTGAATCGGCGTGAAGTGTTTCTACAGAAGATGATCTCTGGTGAATAGCATTGAGGTTATGAATGTTATTGGGTGAGCGGGGGACGGTCGCGTCACCCCGTCTAGTCTATTACCTGTACCGTGGCCGGATTTGGGACCAAGTAGAACATGTTCTGAACCTGCCGGGCTTTCACGTTCTACTTAAGCCGCATAGGCATTGCTCCGGGTCTCGGTCTCAGAAGGCCCCTGCTCTGATACCGCTCTGTGATTCCTATACTCAAATCGGGTTCTTGGAATTGGCGCCTCAGCACAGTCCAGCACTGTCTGCGTCTCTGCCGCACGTCTGGGGACTGTGCTGAGCCGAGCTGTACTGACTGCAGCCGTCAGTCTGGGGCCTCCAACTGTGGCTCGGCAGGCCCTGTTCATGTTGTCGGGCTCCGCGCGGACCGGTGGTGGTGACGTTGGAGGTATTGTGACGACTTCTAATGGGCTCTGAAGCGAGTAGTATCCTTTAGAGCATGTCGTAAAAAAACCTTTGTTTCACACTGCTTCTCCCGAAGCCCTCCGTTTGCGCTGATATGCTCTTGGCGGAGCGGAGTCCTGGCTGTCCTCAGTCCGCGTTCCTCCGTCACCACTATGTGGAGCAGGATGCATGGGTGGGACTGCGTGTCCCACAGGCTGCTGAATAGTACGCGCAGGGAACGCTTGTTTGTCCGCACAACGTGAGTCTTGGGGAAAACTAGGTGTAATATGGTCGGATTTTTTTTTGTACGCTGAACGAAACTGACATCTCATTTAAAATCCCATGAAAGTGCTGTATTCAATCTAAAGTCACGTGCCGCTCTGAAGGCCATATACAAAGAATAGATTTGACGGGCATGACTAACGCTCAGGCGCCATGGCCTTGGTAGTTTTTTGTGGCCTTGGTAGTTGATATGCCCTAAAACTCTTAGTAAGACTGGGGTGGGCTGCCTGGTTGCTTCCCTGCGGGTGCTGCTGGCGCTGTGGTCCGTGCAGTGGCCCACTAGTGCCACATCTCTTCTGCGGCTGGGGCCGGCGAGTGGCCATCTTGCAGCATACCGCTCTGGAAGCGCGACACTGCCTCCGGTCTTGTGGTGAGATAGCGATGTTTAGCACGGCTGACTATTCTTGTGTGCGTGTTGATGCTGCGTGTCCTCGTACACCCCGTGGGTGGCACGCAGATCATCCTCTGCTGTCCTCCTACACCTTGGGAGGGTGACCTTTGGGAGTGCCGCACCTGGCGGTCCGGTACCTTCGAGACTGGGTCCTGGGCCGTGCCTGTCCGCCGGGCTTCAGTGCTCCATGATCCATATCTCTCCACCGTGCTGATCGACCTGTGCTTCGCTGCTTCTTGCTGGACATGTTGTCGTCATGGCCCGGTGCTGGCCTCTACCCTGATAGCCTCTCTGGTGGGAGCCCCCTTTCCCTGTATTTGTCCCGCCGTACACTGTGTCCTGGGACGACCTGGCAGCCCAGCGCTAATATCTACCTCGGTGGGGTGTACGGTATCCACCGGTCTGACAAGGCGCTCACCTCCCCGTCAAACTGCCGCAGAAGGGTGTTGTCACGTGGTTTGAAGGGGTAATGTGATTGAGCGGGTATGTAGAGCGGTCGTTTGATCACGCACTACTGGACGGAGAGAAACAGGTGGTATTATTGACGGGTGGATCTCGTATCCGTATGCTTTGCTAGCACCGTAGTCGGTTAAGTATATCTGAGTACTCGAGCAGGCTGTAGGTATTGATGTGTGTAACTGTTTTGTCTGCAGTCAATTTAACCGTGGGCATTAAAGAGCGACAATAATTACAGGCTGATACCGTGATTGTGATGTGATGACTTTAAGGCCTCTCGTTTACGGCTTATGACATGAGCTGCCGTAGTAATCTATAGCTTTGGGTATCTCAGTTCCTTGCGAAGCTAGGTTTTCTACGAGATGTGTCCATCAAGTCTGTTGCGGAGTTTGTGCCTGTTTTGGCCCCGTTCGTAAGGTGTGCCGAGTGATCTGTCTATTGGTATATTTCCGGGTATCGGCCAGTCTTGGTCAAAGAGCTGTTTGATTCGAAATGTCATCCCAAAGAACTCGCAGACTGAAAGTTTGCCAGATCAGCAAGGTCCTAAATTGGTTCTGATCTGTAGGGCCTTTTTGTGAAAGGAAACCGGAGGTGAGATAGATTCTTGGCGAAGGTATCACTCGGCTCTCGTATCTAGCTGATGAATGCTCGGATGAAACACACCAGCGGATGGAAATAAGACTAATACAATTACGGACCATGTGAGTGTTTCTTGTCGAGCTTTGCAGACGTGTTCAGTTTGGTAGCATTAATGAAGGGCTGCTTCCCATGGGCTGGGCTGCTTCCCATCGGCTGGTTGCTTTCCATTGGGCTGCCGGCTGGACTTGCGCGGTTTGGAAATACAGCAGGCTCGCGGGCGCTTGCCAGTGCCGCGGTCCAAGAAAGATAACGTTAGTGGGTGTGGAAGCAGAAGCGGATCTGGCCCGTAGGCTTGGGGGAATCAAAGTAGAAAAAGGAAGAAAAACGTCACTGGGTGAAATGTTCGGCTGCAATTCAAATAGCGGGTAGGTTTGGGGGTAAACCCAAGTCGAAAAGCAAAAAAAAATCGTCACGGAGTGAGATATGTGGCCAAGAGGTGCTTGCTTTTGCTATACAAGGAGCATTCGCTGTAGAGTAATTTAAGATATCAAGAGGACCAAAGTCTGATGTTTACAATGCAGTTGACTGGTTCTGTTTGAAGTTGACTGGTCAGTCAAAGCACCAAAACGTTGCTTTTAAATAAAAAAATGAGTTGATGTAGTAGGTCGACAGCTTTGGGGGAGAAAACATGGTTTTGCCCCGAGGTATTTTGTTTGGGGAGGGGCAAATGCCTCTTTGCTCCCGCTGGATTCGCCACTGTGGGGAAGTTTCCCATGGAAGTTTTTACCTGGTCTCTCGTATGAACTATCAATGAGAGAGGGGAATAATCTCGATTTGTTGACCTAGCAATGTACTGGGGCGTTGTTAAGGAACCCCTGCCGATTGTTTGCACCGATTAACTGCAGCGTGGGTGAGCTTCCCCGCACGTGCGTACCCGCACCAGCAACAAGAATACAATTCATTTACTTCCGTCAAGTGCCTCTGACCTGACCTTCCACCGGGATGTCGATAGGTCAGTGGGCACACGCGGATAAGGAGATCAAAAATCAGCGCTCACCAGCTATTGTGGATGGTTCTCATAAGCATCAGGTTCAACTGAAGTCGAGAGACTGCATGTGTGTGGTTGTCATACACTGTCGTCTCGTCAGTGCCGTGTAGTGGATAACTCAGTGCTAATCACCGCCAGCGATCTGCTCCAGCGCTCCGTCGCGGTTCGGCCGCCGTGTGCCTCCCACCGTACCCGCCTCATTCTCTTGCCATACTCCCAGAGGTCTGCAACTCCGCGCCAGTGCTTTGCTCCGCCGCATTCAGAGAGCTCCACTCCGCTCTGCCGCAGTCCCAAGCTCCGGTCCTCCACGGTCCTGAGCTCTACTTCTCGGCATTGAGCTCCACTCCACCGCGGTCCTGGCCTCCGCCCCACCGCGGTCCTGAACTCCACTCCAATGTGGTCCTTAGCTCCACTCCAATGTGGCCCTAAGCTCCACTCCAATGTGGCCCTAAGCTCCTCGCTGGTGTTCGACTCCGGCGCAGCCATAATTATTCTGGCTCCTGTCTTTTTCGGGTATGTTTTCCCTGGATTCATCGTTCGACATCCAGGATGGCAGTGACATGGAGATGCTCTTCAA
Source organism: Lepas anatifera (assembly GCA_034440635.1). Classification (NCBI taxonomy): domain Eukaryota; kingdom Metazoa; phylum Arthropoda; class Thecostraca; family Lepadidae; genus Lepas; species Lepas anatifera. The sequence continues at coordinate 321,717 of JAOTON010001592.1, read as the reverse complement.
ACTCAATGCCCGCGACTCCCAGTGGAGCGAGTGTAGCTTAACCAATGCCCCTTTGCTCGCCGAGTAGCTGTCGCCAGTTGTGTTCAGGCTGGCTAAGGGACAGTCTGGGGCCAGTGAAAGCAACACACGAGCGACAGAGAAGGCTGCCGCTACATCTATGGAATATACATGCAACTAGGGGAGCATATATGCAGCTGCTAACCTGAGTTCTGGGTAGTCACTGGTCGTTGGATAGACGGGGACCTCCCGACTCGCCGTCTCAGGCGGCTCCTGTGGCGCCACTGGTGCGTCACTCGGCCACACACACTTCTCCGTCCTGGTGACGTCGCTTGTCCGTGCGGCCTGTTCCGTCCTGGTGACGTCGCTTGTCCGTACGGCCTGTTCCGTCCTGGTGACGTCGCTTGTCCGTGCGGCCTGTTCCGTCCTGGTAACGTCGCTTGTCCGTGCGGCCTGTTCCGTCCTGGTAACGTCGCTTGTCCGTGCGGCCTGTTCCGTCCTGCTGACGTCGCTTGTCCGTGCGGCCTGTTCCGTCCTGGTAACGTCGCTTGTCCGTGCGGCCTGTTCCGTCCTGGTGACGTCGCTTGTCCGTGCGGCCTGTTCCGTCCTGCTGACGTCGCTTGTCCGTGCGGCCTGTTCCGTCCTGGTGACGTCGCTTGTCCGTGCGGCCTGTTCCGTCCTGCTGACGTCGCTTGTCCGTGCGGCCTGTTCCGTCCTGGTGACGTCGCTTGTCCGTACGGCCTGTTCCGTCCTGGTGACGTCGCTTGTCCGTGCGGCCTGTTCCGTCCTGGTAACGTCGCTTGTCCGTGCGGCCTGTTCCGTCCTGGTGACGTCGCTTGTCCGTGCGGCCTGTTCCGTCCTGGTGACGTCGCTTGTCCGTGCGGCCTGTTCCGTCCTGGTGACGTCGCTTGTCCGTGCGGCCTGTTCCGTCCTGCTGACGTCGCTTGTCCGTGCGGCCTGTTCCGTCCTGGTGACGTCGCTTGTCCGTGCGGCCTGTTCCGTCCTGCTGACGTCGCTTGTCCGTGCGGCCTGTTCCGTCCTGGTGACGTCGCTTGTCCGTGCGGGCTGTTCCGTCCTGCTGACGTCGCTTGTCCGTGCGGCCTGTTCCGTCCTGCTGACGTCGCTTGTCCGTGCGGCCTGTTCCGTCCTGCTGACGTCGCTTGTCCGTGCGGCCTGTTCTGTCCTCCTGACGTCGCTTGTCCGTGCGGCCTGTTCCGTCCTGCTGACGTCGCTTGTCCGTGCGGCCTGTTCCGTCCTGCTGACGTCGCTTGTCCGTGCGGCCTGTTCCGTCCTGGTGACGTCGCTGCACTGATGCATCACGCATATTTTACGTGTGAAGTAACTTTTCCTGATTGTCGTAAAGCCCTAGCTTACATTGAAGACTCATTCGAATATCGTTGTCAGTTTTCATATATATTTTTTTTACTCGAGATACAACGAAAGTGTCTCGTGCAATGTGGTCAATTGGTCATGTTTCACAAGATGGGAATAGTAAAGTATGTACGGGCTGATCTATTGTCTCTTAACTGTTAGAAGTTTATTTCCTAACCGATGATATACTCCCGACTTGTATGCCTGCTTAGGTAGGAGGATGCACGGAAAATATTGATTTTTTATCTTTCCGTGAACATAAGAAAAATAGCCTTATAAATCTATCACCTCCAATTCATTTTTAAGCTCGATCCGAGAGGCGAAAGCCTTAACACATCGGCGATGCTTCAGTGCGAGTAACACTGGTGAGAGTGAGTGGCGCCGGACGAACCAGCTACGGCAGGGTGAACTGTCCACGTCTTTTTTGTAGAGCGCATGCTGTGATTGACCAAGTCACTAGGCCATTTCATTTTTCAAATTGTTTTGGTTTTTGTCAGGTTTCGTGACTTTTCCCGTTCTATGGTCCAAGTGGAAACGAACAGTGCCATTTTCATCGAAATCGGACAATATTTAGGTCTGCCTCATGGGACCTGAAGATATCGAGTTTTTGTCAAAAATGGCTATAATGGGGACCAATACGGCTGACGCTGCAATTATCATGATGATTCCAAACATGTTTTTTGTTAAAGCCGGCTTTTGCAAAATGTTCATACAGTCATGCTGGAGGTCATAGAATGTCGTAATCCAAGGGAACAAGGTCTCTGTAAGCTATGGTATAAAGGGCAATTCTCGTTTATGAGGCCTCAACCGGCGAATTCTTGAGCCCACTACTGGAAATGCTTTTGGTGGTAAGATGCATCAAAAACAGTTCTGGACAGGAAGTAATATTGCATTTGCATGTGCTGATCGTGAAATATATTTTCGGAATGTCACAGCTGTCTTCATGCTGTGTGCACCCCTGAAGGCCACGCGCCTTAGTGGTGAGAAAGTGCGAGCGCATGACGTTGTCGCTACTTCGGGAAGTGCTCTTTCCTAGACATGCTTTAAAACTTCCTTGGAGAGCCAGGGAAGTTTGCTTCTGCGATTTTCCACCTGCAAAAAGTTATTCAAGCTGCTATTCATATTTTTCTCTGCTGGTCAAGTCCTTTAGCATACCAATACCTCGTTCTGCAACTTCATTTACCACTTTTAAGTACTTGATAAGGATGTGAACCATGTTGCACTGTTTGTCTACACCCCATTCCACAGGCTCTTTTGCCAGTCAGGTGTGATCTGTTGGGCTTACGAAGTCTAATGTTGTCCAAGCATGACTCTAACATCAGGTCAGCGAGCTGTGTGATCTTGTTCAGGAACATCGATGAGACATCTTCTGTGAGTCCCACTGGGGCGATCATGCTGAGACGCTTTTCACATATTCATATCTTGTTGTCATTGCTGACAAAGTCGCTGCAGAGATTTAACACGCGCCCCGCTGGGGTCCCTAGCATGACGCGCCCCGCTGGGGGGGCGTTTTTCGCCCCCGCCCTCCGTATCTCATTCCCCACGAAAGCCAAAGAAAAATTACGGACGGCGTTCGAAATCTCTTGACAAGACGAAGAGATTTTATAAGAATAATTTTTATGTCAGGTCAATATTGAGGTCAGCATAGGTCAAAGAAGGTTCCATAGGCTTACAACAAAGCAGTGTACGTTTCTCTCTTTAGATCTGTTCTCAGGGAATCTAGAGCAAATATTTATGCATCATTGGATTCCTCTCATCGCGGCGAATGGAATGATGTATAATATGACCTTGCTAGGTCAAATAGTAAAAATGACCTGACCGCGAGCTAGGTCAGGGTCACAGATTGACCTGGTATGGTCATGTTGCATATCAATCGACTCCCCGTGACAAAATAAGCACAACGCAAGCAAAATGGGAGCTCTATCTCAATTCAGTGAGAAGTTATTGGCAAAGTAATCACTCTATGCTCCCGTGACCTGACATGGCCTTTGAGAGGTCAGATGCTTAAAACTCAACTTTCTTGTCAAGATCGTGGTAACAATAGACGGTTTGAGGATTTTCAGCCTTATCTATCCAGTATTTACTGAAAATGAGCCCATTCTATTTTTTACCATAGACTTATAATGGGGTGACCAAAAAATTGACCCCACCTTAGGTCAACAATATCAAAATTCAGAGATAGCAGATTTGTAGACCCTAATGACGTTATTATATTGTGGATGTTTCTAACTGATCGGTTCGCTGATGTTCCCTGGGCGCCGCTTCAAACTCGTGATTTTAGGTTTTGAGGTCGGGTCACTTGACCTTGAATATCTCCTTGATCTGACATGACCCTAACTCAAAATTTTGGTCAGATGTGTAAAATGTGTAAAAGAGAGCCTTGGCTACTTGGTCGTCCACACTCTTGTACCGGATGAGGTCTTGATAAAAGTGCATGTCGTTGTTGGGTGCATCAGCTGCCACTGGCGCACGAAGTCATGCGCAGACATACAAAAGAAGACGAAACTGCGTCATCCGGTGGAGCTTCCTCACCATGCCTTCGTTGTGTGTAAGCTGTTTTGCGAGCATAGAAATAGTCATGAAGTACGGCACCAGCAGCTTGTGTGCTGCAACACCCGGAACATTGAAGGGGGAAAGTTGTATTTTGAAATCGTGTAAATCTAGTCAACGCCTAGGGCCAATGGTTAAGATTTTAAACATGGGGGCATGACCTCCTGCCCTCCCCCCTGTTCCTACGCCTATGATCTGCAAACAGACAATTACTTTTTCGACTACTTTTGGCCGCCCCTCATGCTTGATGAAAAGCTACAGGATTCACGTATCTCATCCCACGTGGTAGCTCCACAGAGATAAGGTTCATGAAATCTGAATCTTTTTATCTGGCACAATGAAGTGATAAATTTATTTACAAACTCTTTGTGAGCTGCTAATGAGCTTGTCATACGTCATACGTGTATTTCATCTTATATCAAAACAAACAAGCCAGACAACATTCTCGATTGGCGCAAAAGCACATTAGTGCTTAAATCGGAGGCGCATTTCGAGTTTGAGGACAGTTAACTTGTCATGAAGCGCCGCCAGGACCGTCAGCTCCGACTCTAGGTGTGCGATGCCGCCAACCCGTGGGACACCGGCACATCAGAGGGAAATCAGTATACTTAGTGCTCGTAGTTTTAAAGACGAGTCAAGATCGGAATCGCTGTGTAGCAGTGGTAAACCTAAATGTTTCTTGAGTTACTGCATAGCCCTGCGTTTTGGATAACCCTTCCTCTTTCAAAATATGTCTAATCTTTTAGCATTGTTTAACACTGTTTCGACTCAACTCAACTCATATGCTGAGAGTGGTCAACTCAACTCTGACTCAACTCATTGTCAAGAGTTCAGTGGGCCGACTCGTCTCCGACTCAAGGTTATATACTCCCGACTGAACTCACGACTGAACTCAACTCAAACTTTGACTCGGTTTCAAAATATATAAATAAATGATAAATTATATTAATAAATAATAGCAAATGAATGAACCAATAAACGACTAAAAGAGAAGCTGTACAGAAAGTCATATAGGAAACTGAAGATTAATAGATTGAAGATTAGTTAATTGAAAAATTAAGAATTAATTAATTATAGTCAGGAGCCATGGATATCTTTTTTATTCTTCCAGACTGTCAGTGCCAGATATCGCTACCACAACATGTTGCAATAATTTTTAAAAGAAGCCTTGCATGTTTAACCAGGTACATGAAATGGAAAGGAACTTAAATGGGTTAAGGTTACAACAACATAGGGAAATAATTGCACCTGTATACTTTCAGAAAAGGTCCAAGTTAAAAAACATGATCTAAACTATATTTTCAGGAATAATACGGGTATTGCTTTTCGTTTCTGTTAAAGAACGATGCTAGATAATTCTGCTAAATAAAACATTCCTATGCCATGAGCTGAACCAAAATCTAAGCTATAATTACTAGGGTACCTAGTTGCAATTGCAAATTCTAAGAACTACAGCAAAACCTAGGAATTAGTATACCATATCAATATACGACATAGGGCAATAGGAATGGAAATTTTATCATTTTGTTGCATTTAACACATTCATATTTTTAAACCCAATACAATTTTCAGATTGAAAACCTCCAATACAGATTGCAGCACGTACCAATCGCACTTCAAAATAGGAGCACAGTTTGATAGAAAATCGCCAATGTATACGGCCTTCCAAATAAAATACAGACGACGATCAGACAAAACCAGTAGCAAGAAATAATTCGTCTGATTCGGGCAACAATGGTATTTCAATATTTTGTCGAATAAGAGTTCAAACTTTGCTATTCTAACAGTAAGAACTGCTTTTAAAGGACAAAATTAAAGGGAATGTGGCACCTTGGTCGACTCCTGGAATTTAGTGTAATGAGGCGTACTTTAGCCAAAAATAATGAAACCACTCATGATTTCTCTGACAAATGTTCAATAAGCTCAATATTTTTATTTTTAAAATACTCCTCTAGGAAAATAAATATCTGCCTGTGGATGATGTCATGATCTGGCAACCACTACCATACTTGAAATGCTTCAAGGGCTTCGATTGGCTGATGCTCATCATGACGGCAGCATATGTCGTCACACCAGCAGCTCACAACAATGGCCGCCTGGTGAGAGGTACATGAGAGGTACATTTCGGGTAGGTTTTAGCTTTTTTCTACGGAAATATCGAGTTCCAAGACAAATTATATATAGAGTACCGGGTTTTCCGACTTGCTTTACAACTTGGCTGTCTCAGTTAAAATCACGTTATAAAGGTGCCACTTTCCCTTTAAGACAAAAAAACGATATCATTGTAGCTTAGAAATATGCACATCACTTTATGAATTATTACGTGACTTCTACAATGTTTTGCCCTGAAGCTACTTTAGCTTGAGCCCATCCTTGACTAAATTTGTTCTTCAAAGACAGCAATGGCGCACTCTTGCCTGTGCTTATTCTTTTATTGGAGTGGTGGTGGAACGTTTGAATTTCTCTACTAACCGTGAGTGGTGGTTGAATAGAAGTAATACTGGATATTGATGATGATGAGTTTTTGAGATATTTGAAATGCATTTTGCAGTCCGTTCCACCTCTTAAAATGTTTAAGACAATGCCAGAGATAGGAGCCTGTTTAATTTTTCGAGTATATGTATTTTTGTGTTGTGCCTAGGGATTTCTTCAGACTGGATGGGCCGTTAGAATAAGCAATTGAAGCGTATAATTAATTCGATATATTGAAACAAATTAAAACTTTGACTGAAACAATTGAAACACTGGAGGAAAAGGTATTCAAAGGAGGCTTTCAAAAGGCAGGCAAATTCAAACTTATTCAACATATTTACATACTGAGTCAATTTTTTCGTCAACTCATTTTGACTCGCTGTCTTCTCAACTCAACTCAACTCAGAGTCGAACGAGTTGGAATTGGAGTTAAACTTCGACTCCGACTCGCGAGTCGCACAACTCTGCTATGCGTTCAATAAAACTCACCAGAAAAGCTACACTGAATGAAGCGGCACGTTTTTTATGTGAACGGCAAGACGAGAGAATATCTGGAAAAAACTGAACCAGAACATCACAGCTTGACCATTGCTGGCCAGGATCCTAATCTACGAACCACTCAAACTTGGAAACAGAAGTAGCCGACTTATTAACGTTCTAGTCGGTAGGTAACAACTTCCGACTGACCTGAGACAAGCATGTATGTGCAAGGGTAGCTCCCAGAGCCCCTTCGATAGTGTCGGTCTCTGCAGACCTGTTTGGTACTGTGCCGGAGTTCCAGCACGCACCCGAGGGAGCACCAAGTACCGCGGCGAGAGTGGTAATTGCTGCAAGACCAGTGTGGTGAGCAGTGGCGGATCTAGCCGGTAAGTTTGGGGGGGCAAGCCAAAGTCGAAAAGCAAAAAGTCACGCGGTGATAGTATGCCACAATAAAATCAGGCATTCGGTTTTGGGGGTAAAACCAGCAGTCGATCAACAAAAGAAAAACGTCGCGGGGTCAAGCACGTGGCCACAAGATACTTGTGTGAGAATTTTTCCCTCTTTCTTTACTTATTTTGTCAGGTTAGATATAGCCGAGCTTCTAATCCTAACTGACGTTCTTAAGTGATGTTGATGATCAAAATGGCGTTGTTTCGAGACGTCTCTTATCTGCTGAGTAGTTTCCGATGCTACGCAAAATTTATATGTATATCGTGCTCACTTTCTCGCTCTTTGTGCTGCTCACTCTTGCGAGGAATAACACGTTATTTTCCACTTTAGACAGTTTATTACAGAGCAGGTGAATTTTTAGTACGATGTGTAATGTCAAAACAATGGAAGAATGGCCGAAGTTAAAACGGAATCAAAGAATGAAGCAAAATTAGATTTCCAATACAATAAACCACGCACAGCCCACTTCAGTCAAAACGCAGTCATACTTACACTCTCATCATACCGCACACTCACTCACATTACACTTAGCACCTCGCTCACATTACGCCCAACCACTCGCTTCTCTCCACTTGAAGAAGTCAGGCCGTCGCCATCGCTCTCCAGCGTCCGAAGGGTGCCCGAGCTGTCCGGAGAAGTGCCGTCGAAGAGGAGTTCTCCAGGAAGAGTCCGATGGAGAGAGAGCCGATGTAGAGTCCGATGGAGAGAGAGCCGATGAAGCTCCAAACTACTGTGGCAAGTAAGAGACCACAAGATGATTCAAATTATAGCTAGGGGAACAACATGGCAAGCAGGAGTCCATGAAATTCCTAATTATTGTGGCAAGTAGGAGACCACAAAATAATTCGGATCATAGTTTTGTGACATCATGGCAAGTCAGGGTCCATGAAGTTCCTGACTACTGTGGCAAGTAAGAGACCACAAAGTGATTCAAATTATAGCTTTGGAAACGACAGGGCAAGCAAGAGTCCATGAAATTTTAACTATTGTGGCAAGCAAGAGACCACGATACGCTTCGGATTCTAGTATGCATTTGAAGGTTAATCGAGAGACTAATTATAGCCGTCGTAAGCGTTATGTAAAATAAACAAACATGTTCAAAGCGCTGAAAAAGTTAATGTGTTTCAGCATGGCAACTCCCGGAGTAAACCCATCGGAGTCGGAGTACGACCCTGAGTACACCTATGAGGAGCCGTCTCTAGCCGGGAATCGAGGTTTACAGCCGGGGCCTTCCCCAGCACAGCCCACCGCAGCGACCCCAGGTCAGTCCCGGAATGCCAAGGCAGGGAATGTGGCGAACGATCAGCATGATGTAAAGACGGGAGGGTATGGTGAGACTCTAATTCTTAGGCAGATGCCGTATTTTCAAGGAAAATATACTGGAGACGCCATCATAGGATGAGTCTGACAAGTTGACACCATTAAAAGAGTCGGGTACAGAACACCCGGTTAGAACGCTGGAAGTTGGACTTGCACGCTAGGAACATGGCTGTTCGATATATCCCTGGCCGAAAAACGTAGTCGCGGACAGCCTCAGCAGAGGTTCGGTACAGCACACACACATTGCAGAATTTGACACGCTAACTGCCTTGGATGACCCGGACATCGGCGAACTAGGGGGACACGTCACCAGTGTACGGGCCGTGGGAGACGATACATTCAGACCTTCTGGGCCTTTTACCAGAGACAGCAACGGAATATACGTGGATTTTGGTGATCGTATGTGCTTTTTCGAAATTTACAGAGCTCATTCCTTTACCAGATGCTGCAGCAAAGACAGTTGCAAAAGCTTTTGTTGATAAATTTCACCGCTAGGAAATCCCCCAAAAAAACATCATCACGGGCAATGGAACTCAGTATCGGGCAAAACTGTTTGATTCCGTTAACCGACTCATGGGTGTCAAACACATTTTTTATTCAGCATACCACGCAAGCGCCAATTCCGCGGCAGAGCGGGTTTGCGGCGTAGTCAAGCCAATGCTGGCCACCGTTCTGGACAGAGATCAACGAGAATGGGACACATTTCTAGGGGCTTCCCAGCACGCAATCAATTCACCCTGGCATTCGACGAACAAGTACAGTCCGACATTCATCATGTTTGGCAGGGAGTTTCCACTCCCTCTAGAAACGGCACTGTCAGATAAACCTTCCCCCTATTCATTTATTTATTTATTTAACTGTCTTAAATCTCCACAGAGGCGGGTATTACGATTTGCGTCAATACAGGTCATGCCAGATCAGAAAACAGAAAACAACAATGGTAAAAACATATGAGAACACGTCAAGTAAAATGAGCACTCGAATTCACGCATGAGAGTGATGCTACAACATAGCGAGCTTAAGGCTAGCGGTTGACTCCGGCTGCTCTAAGCTGGTCCCGACATGCGCGGATGTTCACTGCTGATCTGACAGCTTCAGGGACAGCATTCCACTCCGATATGGCCCGATAGTTAAAAAACCTTCTTGCCCTCTCCGTGCGCACACGCGGTAGCTGGAGCAGGCCTCGATCCACGGCTCGTGTGCGGTGGAGAGACACTTCACCGCGACATTTGAGGAGACACTTCAGGTTTTCAGGCGCGTTGCAGTGATGTAAAAGTTTGTACACTGTGATAACATCTCGCTCAATGATAAGGCTGTCCAGCTTTTGCCACATCAGTTCATCAAAAAGCGGTGTTACGTGGTCACGACGCTTAGAGCACATCACAATGCGGGCAGCGTGGTTGAGCACTTTCTGCACTCGATGCTTCTGACAAGCAGTGCAGCCAGACCACAGAGTGATGCAGTACAGGATGTGTGGAAAAACGAGGGCTTCAACAATCATTTGTTTCACAGATCTAGGGAGGCGATACGAAAATTTCGTGAGTCCAGACAGAGTGCTATAACAACTTAGTATCACCTGCGAAACATGGTCCTCCCACCTGAGTCCGGAATCTACAACCACCCCTAGAATTCTGATCTTTGGCGAAGGACTTATACGAGATGCCTCAAAATTTAGTGAAAATTGATCTTTTAAAACTTGTGTTGGAGATGAGAAAATTATCAGTTCAGTTTTTGTGGGGTTTATCTTAAGTCGGTTTTGACTATACCACTGCTTCACCACTCCAAGCATGCTCTCGAGATCCGCCATGTGCCCCTCTGCGTTTTCTTGGACGAAGCTGTTCAAAAACTGTGTGTCGTCAGCATACATGACTAGTTTTTCACATGGAACGTGTGATGGTAAGTCGTTAGTAAAGATTAAAAACAAAATTGGCCCTAAAATACTCCCCTGGATCACCCCATGCGAAACTGGCCTCTTTAAAATGCCCCCTTTGACCACTTGTATGCGCCCCGACAGCCAGGCATCGTACCAATCACCCTGTGTGCCGAACCAACCCAATTTCTCAAGAAGCCGGCCGTGCTCGACGCTGTCGAAGGCCTTAGAGGTGTCATACGAGCTAGGGACTTACATACGACAGGGACATACGAGCTAGGGGCATACGAGCTAGGGACTAGGGACTACGAGCTATTCATACGAGCTAGGGGACTTGGAAACTCAATTAGGAGAACGGCAATATGATGTTATCACTCAGGTCATTAGCGAACAAAAGAAGGACAGGAAATAGCAAGCAAACTATTACAACAAGAAAGCAACAACAAAGGATTTCCACATAGGTGATTTGGTGTATTTGTACAGGCCAGGAGTAAAGAAGGAAGATGCGTCGAAAGTAACCAAAAAATGGGACCCGGGTTATGTGATAGAAGCAGTCGGTCCCACAGGTATCACGTTTGAGCTGAGAAAACCGGGGTCACGTAAACCGAGGAAAAAGTTCGCACTGATCGTTTAAAGCCACAGACTCAGTCAGGCATATACCGGGACGGGCTGAGGGCAGCGCGTGTGCTGAGGGCAGGGCGGCAAAATTCCTCCCATGAGAGCCATTCAGTTGACAACCACTCGGAACGAACAGCAAAAAACCAAAAGTCATGTCAGCTTAAGTGATAGCTCCGACTGGGACCTGCCCCGCGGCTGTCCTCAAAAGTGGTAGGCCAACCTCGTCTGATACAGAGGGCACGGGCATTACACATCGTACTAAAAATTCACCTGCTCTGTAATAAACTGTCTAAAGTGGAAAATAACGTGTTATTCCTCGCAAGAGTGAGCAGCATAAAGAGCGAGAAAGTGAGCACGATATACATATAAATTTTGCGTAGCATCGGAAACTACTCAGCAGATAAGAGACGTCTCGAAACAACGTCATTTTGATCATCAACATCACTAAAGAACGTCAGTTAGGATTAGAAGCTCGGCTATATCTAACCTGACAAAATAAGTAAAGAAAGAGGGGAAAATTCTCACACTTGTTTTGCTATCCGAGGCCCAATGTTTACACTGAAGTTGACTGGTTTTGTTTGAATTTGAGAGTTGAAGCACCGAAACCTTGCTTATGAAGTAAAAAGGAGTCGGGGCAAAAAGGAGGTTGACATCTTTGGGGGAGGGGGTTCTAAAATAGTTTTGCCCCAAACTTTTCCGTTTGGGTTGGGGGAAAATTCCTTTTTGTACCCCCCGCTGGGTTCGCCACTGGCGGAGAGAGACATCCAATGACTGGGGGATTCGATTGAAAAGTAGGTGCATCGGATTCCGGTTCCGGCCGGATTTGTCATTGTACCGGAATCCGAAATCCGGCCAGGCTTTAGATGACATCTGGCCAGAGTTAGCTGCAATCCGGCCGGACTTGCCCAATTTGTATGCCTTTGCACAAATTGCTGACGGTGCCATGAATAAAAGTGAGCACACTATGATACTAAAAGACTGAGCATTATACTCTATGTTACAGCATTCGAATCGGTTTGCCTGGTCAAATCTTTAAGCATAGATGCACCATAGATAAACCAGATTCACCCATATTTAGATGCAAGTCTTGTTTCGATCGCAGCGACCGAAAGATTCAAAGGTCTTGAGGCCGCGTGTCAGAATAAAAGTGGAGCCTCAGCTGTACCGGTCCCTGAGAGTTGCACATGCTAAAGTGCAACACTATGAAACCTAATGTGCCGCTCCTAAAAGCTTTACTTTTGTGTATACATCACTTTGGACACTGTGCCACGCTTAAAGCTTTCAAACATTATCTGTATTATGGCTGATGCAATAAACCCCGTATTCAGAAAACAGCCGTTTAGCCTAGAGAGAATATAGCGCGGTGGCTGCCGCCTAACGTTTATTTCAAGACTGAGGCACTATTCTAAACAACAAATTCCCCCTATATTGTGGGAGATTGGATAACAAGTTCAGTGTAGTAAGTGTTCGTAACTGAAGGATATTTATGAGGATTTGTATATACCAAAATGACTTCCAAAGACGATGGATCTTGATGGAGAAGCTGGAAGATTCGACGGATTTGCACAACGCACTTTTTTAATTCCCCTCCCACCCCAATGACAGGAAACAACACCTATATACGAAAAACGTAGAATCCAGCCAAATCCGGCCGGAGTTTTAGTGTACTTTCGGAAATTCTGGTTCCGACCGAATTTAAAAAAATCGAATCCGGTGCATGTCTACTAAAAGGAGAAGCCTTACGATAATCTGCACGTTACATCCCATTAACCCGCGCCCCACCGGGGGTCCGGCACCACCTTCGCCCCACCGGGGCCATCGATGACCCTCCTAACTTCGAAAATATGGGGGTTAGCCCAAATCTGCAAAGTGCATTAGAAAGCTCGCGTGAATTTAGTATGAAATTACTTCCCATGTTTAGGCGCTCAGGTCAATTGTTTGACCTCCAGAGATCATATTAGGTCACGATAGGCCATTTTTACTCAAATATGCAATGCTTAAGAAAACAAGACATAACTCTTATGCCATTAGAATTATTGAGAACTGGTAAAGTACATTTTATAGGAAAATGCCAGACCTTTTTCCGCTATGTGGAACGTAATGACCTCCCGTCAGTGGTTTGACCTCCAGAGGTCACCTCGTGACCTAATATGACCTGAGGTCACGAAAGGTCAGAGAGTGAATTTGCCGTATATCAAATGAAAGCCCGTGACGAGACATAAATGATGATGTTTGATTCAGCTCTCTTGCTTAATTAGGACAAAAATATTGTCAAAATTTTCAAAACTGTTTTTGACCCCTGGTGACCTTTGATGACCTCGGCGAGGTCAAAAGGCAAATATGGCCACTGGGATCCGTGAAAGGGTGTCCAAGAACGCTTTTCTGTGCAAGCTGAGCATTTACAATCGTTTTTGTGACTTTTAGATCATAAGATAGCTTTTCCCCATGCTTTTTCAATGGGAGAGGTCACCTCGTGACCTGACCTTAGGTCAAGAAATCGAAAAATCCCGGATATAAATCTAATAGACCCGGGAAGGGTCATGAAGTGTAAGAAGTTTCGAATCGATCGACTAAGAAATGTAGCTCTTATAGAGCTCAGAAGTTGAAGTGAGGTGACCTTGGTTGACCTCACCTGGTGACCTGACCTTGGGTGACCCGGGGTAAAATATTTCATGGATGAAGGGAAAATGATGGGGTGAGAGATAGAGCCCTCAACTGCGGTGCTGCGTCTCGTCGTTTTTTGCTATTCCGAAAAACCTTAGGGGGGTTGTCGATGGCCCCCGGTGGGGCGAGGGTTAACCTTCGAGTGGCTGAAAAAGACAGAGATTGGTGACCCTGTCGGCACCGAGACCTCTCCCGTAAACACAGACCATGAGGTAACTGTCGGGGGGCGCATCAGGCCTTTAAATTTGTAGAAAATTGTGGTAATTGAAAATAGCATGGTCTCATTATTATTGTTATCATCATTTGCTGAAATCGGTCATTGCAGACTCTGCTCGTGAGCTTATTTTGAATCCAGTGCCGGATTGCATGTTGGCTCGTTTTGATGCCAAACATTAAAGAGCTCAAACAGAATATGGGACATGCCTTGGAAAACTGATGGGTACTGGTGCGAATAATGCTTTGATCGTCACAAGTTTGAGTGGCTTATTGCCACGTGACCGGTGCAGATAGAGATGTGCCAGGCCAGAGAACATCAACGTTCACGTGAGATGCGTGGAGGGAAGCTTAAAGATGACTGAAGTGAAACCTTACTACGAATTCAGACGTGGAAATAGTCAGATTTGGTCTCTGTCGATCGCTTCCTTCTCCTTGATTGTTATCTTGTTAGTTTTGCGTGGAACTGTAACAGTTATGAGATATTTCAACAGAGCTCTTGCAAATACTGCAGTAACCCAGCTGCTGACTGAAAAGCGGGCACACTCAAAGGAAAGTTTAACCATTTCCACCCTATTCTGTAGATCTAAAGGTCCCAACGTGCTCTACACACGGGCATCATGATCTACATCAAAGCATTGGCGGACACAGGGGGGGTTCATTCCGGCCATGCCCCCTCCTCCCAAAGCGCTGGAGGGAGGCCAAACTATCTTTTGGCCCCCAAATGCTGGATAAAATTTTGAAAAAATAGTGTTTACACTAGGTTTGCAGAGCAAAAAAATCTTCGCTTGGCCCCCCAAAACTCGGGTCTGCGTCCGCCACTGCATCAAAGGGTGGGGGTCTCCGTGACAGCAGTCAGCCTTTGTGTCTTCAGTGGGCTCCTCCATACGTTATGCATTTTGCTTAAGTCATTGCACGCTGGCGTTCGGAATGGCGACCCAGTAAAGCTCTAACGTAGCTTCTCCCAGAGATTCCGAGCCCACCATCCGAGAGAACCGTTCTGGCAACCACTGGGAAATTTGAAAGCCAACAAAACATCCCACTGACCACTGGGGCTCACCAGAATAGAACGTGCTGATGATATCAGAACCTCTCCTGCAGAAACCGTTCACATAGTAAAACGGTTCCTATTTCTTATTGTAGATTATTGATTACACCAGTTATTATTTAGTTCGTATTAGGAGCTTTCAAAGGCCGTGCGGCCATCTTCGTCAGCTTGGCAGACATTTTTAAAAGAACAACAGTATAGAAACACTTATTCCTATCGTGCTAGAATTTACAAAGTACTTTTTATATGAAAATATTAGATTAACTGGCTACCCGATACATGAATCACATAAAAATCATAATCATCCTAAATGGTTCTATAAAACAATGAAAAGCCACCGGTATGCCTACCACCATTCTTGCAGTGATCCAAGATATACCTACACACGATTACTTAAATGTATACAGCAGCATCATGAGGCAAGAAGTCAATTCAATAAGTACAAGAAATTCAATAAGCACAAGAAATAAAAGTTAATTCAAATAATTCAAATACATAGCAGCCTAATGTGTACACGTGCAAAATTGTTTTCAAACAGAACATCGTTTTATATCGTTCATATATCGTACATCGTTCGTTTTTTATTATAAAATTTTGTTTATTTGGGGCATGGGGAGACCTGGTTTGGTGTTAAGCAGTAAGTGTGGTGGAGTTTTGGCTATAAATATTCCTTCCTTGATTTCTCGTTTTTTTCCAGTCCTTTTCGTACGTTAAGATTTCGACCCCGTCCCAAAGTATGCCCTGTTTCAATTATGTGTTTTGAGATTCCCGAACGGCTGTCATCTCCGATTGTGATAGCCCTTTTGTGCTCTCTCTCCCTATACTGGATGGTCCTCCCGGTTTCCCCGATATAGACTTTGTTGCAATGGCATGTGCATTTGTATACTAGATTTGATTTTTGTTTTCTACTTTTCTTTTCTTTCGGTTTTACGAGGAGGTTTCGGAGGTTATTTCCGGGTTTGGTTCTTTAGGTCTTCGTGCAGCCACTCCAGTAAGAGCAGAAGAAATTCATGCGCATCATGCATGCGGTTCCCTCCAAACTCCCTCCGGTGAGCGCCCACCGCACTAAGAAGTGCGTGGGGAGAGAAGAACTGGAGCCTCTGCGACCGAATCGCCAACAGGACATTTGCTACCTCTTTAGCAATATCTCCGCGAGTTTGTGAACCGAAGTTTAAGTCCTCGCGGAAATCACCGCTGATGATATTGTCAGCAAAGGCACCTGTGTGTCAGTACTTGAAGGAC
Organism: Lepas anatifera; assembly: GCA_034440635.1. Taxonomy (NCBI): domain Eukaryota; kingdom Metazoa; phylum Arthropoda; class Thecostraca; family Lepadidae; genus Lepas; species Lepas anatifera. The sequence goes on along the minus strand of JAOTON010001592.1, from coordinate 305,422 downwards.
TGCGTATGAGTATGTTCTGAAATATACATACATTACATACATACATACATACACACATTATAGGGATGACATGTAAATGAAGGTTTTCGGTCATTTAATCTGAATAAGTAAAGATAGAGCAAAACAATTTGAACTGTATGAATCCTGTCAGCAAGCCGAATCGAATGACATGATATGACCTTGCTAGGTCAAATAAAGGATTTGACCTGACCTGAGGTCAGGTCAATGTCAAATTAGATAAAATGAATGTCATTAGAACCGCAAAGACAAGGCAAATCTAATGCAGTTAAAATAAACGCTCTATCGCCATCCGTTACTAAGTTATTGAGTTAAAACCATTTTCCCCATAAATTTCCAACGGTGAGGTCATGGCTCGTACCTGACCTTAGGTCATCGATATGAAAAATACCGGAACTTATTTGAGAGAACTCGGTGGGCCAATTATGTGATGAGTTTCAATCGGATAAGTTCACCCTGTTCCGGCTTATGATATCTTAAACTTTTTTAGGTCAGGTCACTTGACCTGTACTGGTGACCTGACCTGAGATGACCTAACCTTAAAATTTTCACAAAAGTTGTAGAAATGATGAGAGATAAGGTATGCCAAGTACGGCGGCGCTCCGCGCCGCCGTTTTTATGCTATCTCCGAAAAACTCCAGGGGGCGGGTACACGCCCCCGTCAATGCGCGTGTTAAAGGGAGTGAGGCACTTTGTCGTAACTCTAGAAACTATGATTTAGAAACAACAGAGGTCTGAAAATCAAGAAGGAACATTTTCCCCACTCCAATGCGCTAAAAACAGAAAGATCTCCTTGCTAACGATATGTGACGTCATCAAAATAACACTTGTAATAATAAATGAAATCCCAAACATTGATCATAGACTCGCTGTAAAGGCCCATTCACAGCGTTTCCACATGGCAAGCATTGCATGCAGGGGCTATTCAAATACATGGTGAAGTAATCGCAGGACCCGCAACCGATTTTCCGCTTAGGACCTCCGCTCTCATCATCAGTATCATATTTGTTCACTTGCCACGGCAATCATACTGTGGGTCGGCCTGTCCATTATCGGTCTTTGTACGCACTGGTGCAAAAACTGAACGACAGATGGCGGTACGGCGGCCGTGTATATTCGGGGGGTGAAAAAGATTATGCATATCCATGGTGTGAAGAACCAATTTCAGAGTAGGATTCTGAAACAAAAAACAATTGACACTTGTTTTGATGAGAACGGGGGAGGGAGAACGCGATGTGTGTTGCGGCCATCGGGCTCTGCAATAGACGACTACTCGTCCCATGTTTGTGGTCGACAGGCGTGTTGCATGCTGGTTCACTCGCTAGCATCTTGACACTTGGAATGTTGCAAATGACAAACCAGTTTTTAAAAATAAAGGAAGTTCTTCTGACGTATCAGGATACCGGCCCATTAGCCTCCTGTGCTGCCTATCTAAAATATTTGAGAAAATAGGGTTCAAAAAGGTATAATCTCACTTAATCGACCACAACTTGCTGACTGAAAGACTGGACTAGAAGGACTAGATCAAACTATACTGTATCTCGACATAAGTCGCTACTTCGACCAAATCTGGCACAAAGAATTGATTTATAAATGTGAACACGAGTTCGGACTTGACTGTATCCTACCTTGGCTTCGCTCATTTGTGACCGACAGACGACAACGTGTACTCATAAACAATTATAAATCTTCTTTACTACCCCTTAGGGCAGGATGTGCCCAGGGGTCTGTTCTTGGCCCATTACTTGCTTTGCTCTATCTCAATGATCTATCCGGAAAAACGGACAATGACTTACTATTTTTTGCAGATGATGTTAGCTTATTTTCCCCCATAGTCCTTCAAATGTTGAAACTGTACAAGCAACACTCCAAAATGACCTGAGCAAAATTCTCGCCTATGGTAGGGGTTGGCTTATCACTTTCAATGCATCAAAAACCACCCAACAAACTTTTTCGCTCAGAACCATCACTTCGGCTCCAAAACTTGTATTTGACAACAAACCGGTACCTATCGTCAAAAAACACAAACACTTGGGTATGATTTTCTCCCATGACCTTAGGTTTCACGAACACGTCAATGACATAGTAAAAAAGTCAACATTACATTAGGTCCTCTTTATCCCATTGCTCCGTTCTTACCCCGCCCGGTCATGAGTCAAATTTACACAATGTATGTGAGACCCCTCTTTGATTACTGCGACATAATTTACGACGGACTTTTGACAATGGACGACTCTGGACGATTTGAAAGACTGCAGAATAGGGCCGCAACACTTGTTACAGGTGCATTACCACGAAGTGGAACGCAAAAGCTGAGGGAGGATCTTGGCTGGACATCCCTCAAAGTCAGACGTCAAATTCAAAAGCTTCACTTTCTTCGTTATCTTTACCTCCCGCACACACCGAACTACATTAAAGGGAATGTGGCACCTTCACAACGTGATTTCAACTGAGATAGCCAAGTTGTAAAGCAGGTCGGAAAACCCGTTACTCCATATTTCATTTGACTTGGAACTCGATATTTCCGTAGAAAAAAGCTAAAACCTACCTGACACCAGCCCCCCTCAGCCCCCGTCGCCGGTGGCCATTGTTGTGGGCTACTGGTGTGACGACATATGCTGACGTCACGATGAGCATCAGCCAATCGAAGCCCTTGAAGCGTTTGAAGTATGGTAGTGGTTGCCAGATCGTGACATCATTCACAGGCTGATATTTATTTCTTGTTCTAGAGGAGTATTTAAAAAAAACAAATATTGAGCTTATTGTACATTTTTCAGAGAAATCGTGAGTGGTTTCATTATTTTTGACTAAAAGTACGCCTAATAACACTAAATTCCCGGATTCGACCAAGGTGCCACATTCCCTTTAAAGAAATTCTTCCTAATAATCGACAGCACATTGCTAACAGAAACCTACGAAACCCACGCTACATGACGAGACACGTCCGAGAATATCAAAGTTTAAACAATCATTCCTTCCGAGTACGACCAAATCATACAACTCTTTACCTGAGCAAATCAGACAATCTAATTTGTATCCATCGTTTAAAAAAGCAGTGGAGGCACACTTCTGTACTGCAAAGACTCCAAAATATTATTCATACGGCCGAAAAACTGAAAATTCTATAGTGACCCAGCTGAGAATAGGTATGTCCAAACTTAACGCACATACATTCCAGGTTAAAAAATCCACTACACCGTTTTGTGAGTGCGGACATAGGAGTGAGAACATTAAACATTTTCTTTTATTATGTGTCAGGTGCGCCGCGCAAAGGGAAGTCCTCTTCGAAAATATCACAGACATCATAGGAAGGAATTTCAGAACCTTTACGGGCCCCGGCAAACTAAAAATTCTGTTTCATGGACATAATCTGCCAAAAGGTATAGACAGGTTGTAGCTCAGGAGGTTCAAAATTTTGTCAGAAGCACTAGACTATTTTAACAAAATTGTCATCAAGGCACGCCGGCGTCGTCTGCCACAACTACTATATATATATATAGCGGGTTGGAGTGGCTTCCGGTGGCGCTATATCTCGAGCCCTCGACTTTTAACGAGCGAGAGGTGCCTTGATTCAAACGCCTCGGCGTTTTTGCACCGATCGTTGCATATGTTATCTTTTGTGTTGTCTGTTGTTGAAATAAAGTATGTATGTATGTATGTAGCATGGTATTTTCAGCAAGTGGGCGAGGATTAGGGCTTACGACCAATCAGATTACTACAACCATATGGAAGGTATTCCTTCAGGGTTTGAAATAAGGCAATATGCCCTTTTACTTTGAACTTTAACATTTGCGGAAATTTTAAACTGAGATCTTTGGGTGAAAATTAAACATGTCGATAGTGGTTTCTCAGCACGCTCTGTAAAACTGCTATTTCAGTTCAAACCCCAATATAGGTAGAAGTGGGACACTGCATTTAAAGAGCGACAGAACTTATGTATTTATTTTCTCTGTACAAATAATCGAACGTGCTGTGCAATTTCTGTCGTCACACTATGCTTCTGGGTCATCTCTTATCTGATGCGCCAATCAAGTAAAATCATGCATTTGTGTTACGAAGATTCAGGTAGCCAATCGTTATATGCCATTCGGTGTGACGCTGTGTAAGCGCAAATGAAAGGCCTGTGAAGTTGACTTAGCTTGCTGACTTGGTCAGCAGACGATCCCTCCAGAGGTTGTCGCAAAAGTAACTCAGGGATGGGGATGTGGATATTGATGGAAGGTAAGAAATACACCAGCCCTTCAGTGGGACCAATGGAAACGGAATGTCTAATCAAATTATTTTGCTATTTGCTGGCAGATAGCATCAACAAGTGGATCGACAAGTAGTGCATCAACAAGCTAGCCACCTCACTGTGCAGGGGCGAGTGGTTGATAGACTAGGGTCGCGGCGGACATTGGCCAAACTGCCATTTTCTGGTTCGACGTCCGCCTGCTAATCTCTTCTTTGTGCGCTCATCACGGAAAAAATGCGTGGCGTTCCCTGAGAGTGTGGTTGTCGGTGAGTTTGATCGAGCGTGTAAACAGGTATGTCTGAATGATCGTATCGAAGGCAGCTCGAACACCAAAAATATTTTCACTTAACCATGAGTGGTCATTTACAGTATGCACTCTTTAACAAAAAGACGTGGACAGTTCGCTCTGCCGTAGGCGGCTCGCCCAGCGTCGCTCACTCTTAACGGTGTTACTCGCCTGACACAGCGGCGCAACACCACAGTGAGTTTAACGCTGTTTGACGCGCCACAAGACGGGCGATCAAGCTTGCGTTTCTTCGCCCGAGCTAAAACATTTACTGTGAATAGAGAGAGTTATGGAACAGCTTGTTTGATATTGGTAGAACTATCCAACAAGAACACCCTTCTTAGTGCACTCGATTGGGTAGGATCCTATACAAATTCTCCCATCCTTTAGAAGAGTTATGACCGTATACGGAGCTTTTACTCCTTCCCCTGGGACCATCCGACTGGCCTCCCGTGCGTGAGATGAGTGCGCCTCTTGTGAAAATTTATCAAAATATTATTGCTTCTGCTACATGACAATTTTTGGGAAACAATGTATGAAGTGTAGCAGAATGTATGGACATACTCGATTAACCCTCGCCCCGGTGGGGGTTTTGAACACCACCCCTCGAATTTTTCCGGCGGCACGAAAAAAACGGCAGTGCGAAGCGCCGCTGTACTTGGCACACTTCATCCTTGATCGATTCCGCAACTTTTCCCAAAATGTTAAGGTTGGGTCATGTCAGGTCAGGTCACCAGTGCAGGTCAAATGACCTCACCTCCAAAAATATGCAAGGCTGCATAAGTAAGAAATGGGTGAATCTATCGAATTGAAAATTATACCACATAATGGGCCCACTGAGTGCTACAACATAATTTCTGGGATTTTTTTATATCGATGACCTAAAGTCCAGTACGGACCATGATCTCTCCATTGGAAATACATATGTCAGATGCTAGAGCCCAAAAACTCTACTCAAAATACCACCTTCTTTGACCAGTCATGGCCTCAATATTGACCTGAGCCAAAAATTGACTGATATAGTTTTTTTCATGAATTTTTATTAGCTATCCACCAGCTTCGCGTTTCTTGCGCTATCCTGCATACGGGCCGAGTTTGAGGGGGTGTTCAAACACCACCCACCAGGGCGAAGGTGGCTTGGAGGCCCACTGAGGCGCGGGTTACGGAAGACGTGTTCGGAGGCGCCGACATTAGTTCGAGGGGTGGTTAGATTTGGCTTTTGTGGTGACAGCGCTGAAACCTATGCGAGTGTGGTGGAGACATGGTTTTAGCTTTCCACGGCAGCTCCTCCGACCACCGTCTCTGAGTCACTCTTAGGAGGGATTATCTATCCAAGTGGGTTGGATGTGATTTTCTGCAGATAGGTGTTGCTGGAGGGAGCGCTGTGGACAGCGTGCGACACCGAGAATATATCACCTGTTTGTGCAAGGAAAGTGAAAGAAGAAGCGGTAGTAATAAGATAAATTAGGGCATTAATTCGGCCAAGAGCATTTAGGAATTTTGCAGTATTGGGCAATGGAAATTGCTCAATATTTGTGGCTAGCGTGTTCACTTTCCACGCGGCTGACCCGGGTTCAAGACCCGGCATATTCCCTGAACAAGGAGCGATCTGACTCGCCGGAACACTTAAAACAAGAAAATAGTTTGCTATGCCATATGACCCTGGCTGTTTGCTCCGTCAATAAGCCCCAAAAATGTGATTCCTGGGCGTCATCTCAGGTTTTGGAGGGGTGAATTCTGAGTCGAGCGGAGGGCCTCTTAATTTTCATAAGAGTCAGGCCGTCGTGGATTTGCAGTGATGAGTACCATGGCTCCCATGTTGTGGTGGCGGCACTTCTGACGAGACCATTCCAAATAGGACCTGTAATCTGTACTAGATTCCGTGATCTGCTATGTGTTGCCTGAAACTGAGAGCCTCCACCTGAAGATCGAGTTTTGAGCTCGTGCTGCGTTCACGGACACGGCCTTTCCTGGCCGTGCTTCGCCCCGATGCCGATGGTAGCCCCTGCCGGGAGGCGCTGTGTCGTCTCCGTCCGTTCGGCTCGGTGCCGGGAGGCGCTGTGTCGTCTCCGTCCGTTCGGCTCGGTGCCGGGAGGCGCTGTGTCGTCTCCGTCCGTCCGGCTCGGTGCCGGGAGGCGCTGTGTCGTCTCCGTCCGTCGGCTCGGGTTGGTGCAGCTGCGGGGAGCCGCGCTGGCATCTTGTTGATGGTAAGCCGATCCTTCGATACCGGATCTCCATGGGTTTCAGATGCTGCCCACGACCGTGCTGGCTCCCGGCGGTGGGAGTGGGCGTCTCCTTCCGGCCAGAGGTCATTATCTCTGACCAGTGGCCGTCCCATGGAAGTAATCCAATGCAACCGCCACCGTGCCCTAAATCGATTGCCAGTGGTATAGCTGCTCAGGGGGTAACAACCAAGCCTGCAGATACAAAAGCGTAAACGGCGGAAGCGCTCAGCTCATCTGAAGCGGAATTAGAAGAGCGCTCAGGTATTACCGCTGTCGGCAGGGGCGTAGGAACCGGTTGAAAAGTGGGGGGGCCAACCCCAGAGGGGGCCACCTCAAGGGTAGGGCTGATAATCCCGGGACATTTTTGCAATCCCGGGATCCCGGGATTCATCGACCCTCAATCCCGGGATATCCCGGGATCCCGGGATTGGGTAATTGTTTTCAATAAACATGTCGAAAATTAGTGTCTGCTTTAGATAACGTATGTGGCGTATTCTTAACAGCATAGTTAATATTTCCCGTTAAGGATAACTCATAGCATACTATTCACACCATGCGGAATGCACATGACAATTCATATGGACACTAAACAGAATAAAATGCTCTGCTCCCCAAAACAAATAAAGACATGAATGATATTGACAATATATATTTCTTGGTTATATTTCTAGTCATATTACAATAGAGGTATTTACCTATTGTGACCCGGCCTATTGTGTCCTGGTCACACAAGTTACCTGCCACGATAGTAGCACTTGAGGAAGCAAAGGGCATCAACGGCTTCGTCGCCGAGACTCGACCGTTCTTTAGTGACGATATTCCCGACAGTTGAAAACACACGTTCCGAGTCAACACTCGTAGGGACTATGTCATTGAGCCAGCTGTAGGACAGAGCTATCATACCCGTTCTTCCAGAGGCAGGCAGGTTTTCCAACTCTTTCCTAATGGCCTTGGTCATAAGCGAAGGATAGAAGAGACTTAGCCTGGATGCACTTGAACTGTGATATGGCTCTGGAACTCTTATCTTATCTAGAGCCTGTTGAAGCATCGATTGAAGCGACTGTGCTGGCTGAGGATCATCAACGTTCATCGCTTCTGCATCTACAACTACTTCGGAAGCATGTATCTGTTCCAGGTCATTTTTAACATGTTAACTGGGGGGCCAATTGGCCCCCCCGTCGGCCGAAATGCCCCCCAGTGCCGGGAAATTGGCCCCCCAGTAAAAAGACAAGTCATGCTTAAAACTTAATAAAAAAACTCACCTAACGAAAATAAAACAGAATACCACCCGTTAATAATAAGTTTGTTCTATTGCTCGTCCCAAACCGACAATCCACAAAAATTGTATTCAAAAACTACCATCAGTAGCCGTCTACTCCATCGTGCAAAAACGTAACAAAGCAAGTAGTTGCGGGAAATCCCGGCTAAGTAGCCTCAGCATCAATTTAACTAACCACAACGCAGGAAATAGCCTAAAACCAATCAAAAATCGTTTTCTATCCGACCAGAAGCCACCGCCAGCCAGTACCGTGGCACTGCATGATGCTCTCATTTCAGACGTGGTCGGTTGTATGTATGTATGTATGTATGTATGTATGTATATATGTATGTATGTATGTATGTATGTATGTATGTATGTATGTATGTATGTATATTTCAGAGCATCCTCATACAGGAGAGGCTTTTCATATTCCATCGTCAATTGGGTGCAGCAGGAGATAAAAGAGTAAAAATCACCAGAAAACCTAAAAAGCAATAAAAGAAAGGTGATCACACATAAAACTCATTTAAAACAGATGCACGTTGTCAGCGCTCAGAGCTCGTTCGTGGATTAGGCGGGACACAGTGTAGTCAAAGCGCGTCAGACTGGTTACTGGTGTGCCGGTGTGAAGTGCTTAGCCCATTTATTATTATTGTGTTGGTAGCATATGTGAAATTTAGAGTGAGATCGTTGCATTATTTTTTCTTTGAAGTTGATAAGGGAGACCGGGGTCAACTGTAACGATTCTTACTTTTCTGCTCCAGGAAGGGCAATGCTTTGTGCCAGAAAACTTTTCATCATATTTTCAGCAGCCTTGACATTTTTGCTATTTGGCAGATGTAGCACTATACCAAAATAAAAACATTGATTGGTCTTTGCTTGGCTAGTACATAGCTACATAACTTGGCTTTGAAATACTTCCTTCAAATGTTACATATGACCCCATCAAGGGTCAGTTGTGACACCCCAGGGATCAATTGTAATCTATTAAAGCCATGCGTCTGGTTCTTTTCGATCGCAATGCATGTCTCGTTAGGGTCGTTCAAAAAACATTTTTTTTTTACTTTTCAGACTCGAGCTCGAACAGAGAAACTGACACGGTGTGAACTGTGAAGCGATGCCAGGTATAATCTACGTACATGCAGAAGGGAGAGCCAGGCTTTTGCTTGTGTTTGAACATTTCAGGTAGGTAAAATATTAAGCATAAAACAACGCTGTAGCATGTTGTTGGATTCTATAATGATTTTTATTACTATCAACGACGCTTTCCACGCTATTTTTAGTGTTGGAAAATATCGGGATCCCGGGATTCAGAAATATATAATCCCGGGATTCGGGATTAACACAATCCCGGGATCCCGGGATCCCGATCCCGGGATTATCAACCCTACTCAAGGGGGCCCCCAGCCCAAGGGGCCCATAATTATGAGCATTTTTAAAACTGTTCATTTGGTGTCGATAATACACGCATACACACCGGCCTACACTAGGTATTTCCATACATTACGTATTAGTTACGTCTTTTCCAAGAGTTCCCTCGCATCGAATAGCTCTGTAGTGATATTTTTTCACTTCGTAGTGAAAGACGGCCTTTAGACGGCTCTTCACGCCCGTTGATGACCGAGGGACGGCTGCTGCTCGGTTTGTGGTGCGGGTTGCGTGTCCGAATTAGCACTCTGTGTTGGGAGCGGTCTGGGCCAGAGTTTGATTGGGTCCAGTTTTCGGGGTCCATCTGGGAGCACTCGGGTAGTAGGTGCCTTGGACTTTTTCATGAAGCGCTTTCGGTCCAGGGGTTTGCAGAGGGCATACGCCAAAACTGGACTTTCCCAGACAAGCTGTCGTGCCCGCCCGGGTTTCTTGTTTTATATTGCAGTTGCTGATATTTGCATATGCGTTGCAACGGTCCACCACAGAACAGTGGAGGGCCAGTGATTCCCCCTGTCCCGCCACTCTCCCGTTTCCTATGCCTATGCCGCTCAGAAGCCGCCAAGTCATCATAGAGGCCCCCAGTGCCCAAACCATGGCTCAGGAACCAAATCAGTCAGCTCTGGGGGCCCCAAACCTGCTCATGGGCTAAGGGACCGGCTCATGGGACCACCTTATTAAGGGACCCCACATAAGCACAGGGCCCTAAAAGCTCCGAACAGGGCGCCCCAGATTGTCTCAGGAAGCCAGGCTAGCTTAGGGACCCGGCTCAGCTCAGGGCCCCCCAGGTTGGCTTATATAGGGTCTCAGAACAGCTCAAGGGACCCGTTTAAGCCTACGGATCCCAGCTCAGTGACTCTAGCAGAGTTCAAGGGGGCTAGACCAGCTGGGGACCCCAGTTCAGCACAGGGGCCACATATTAGCTGTGGGAGACAAGCTCAGCTCAGGGGCACAGGTCGGCTGATATAGGGTATCAAACCAGCTCAATGGGCCATTCAAGGTATCGGCCCCCAGTTTAGCTCAGGGACGCCAGAACTGTGCAGGGGCTCCAGACCAACTCAGAGGCCTCATATAGGCACAGGGGGCTTCAGCTTAGATTAGGCTCGAATTAGCTGTGAGGCCCAGCACAGCTCAGGGGCCCCCAAGTTGGCTGATATAGGGTCTCAGGACAGCTCAATGGACCAGCTCAAGCTCATGTCCCCCAGCTTAGCTCAGCGGGTCCTATAATTGGGCATGGGGCGCCAGACTAGCTCAGGGGCTGCTCAGTTCAGCAGAGGGGCCTCATATTAATTTAGAACCCAAAACTAGCTTTGGCGGCCTAGTTCAGCTCAGGGACCCAAGGTCGGCTGGGTGTAGAGCTCAAAGCAGCTCAAGAGGCCCATTCAAGCTCATCGCCCCTAGCTCAGCTCAGCGGACTTAACAGTGCAGGTGCCCCAGACCAGCTCAGGGGCTGTTCAGTTCATCACAGGGCGCCTGAGATTAGCTAAGGGCCCAAATTAGCTTTTAGGGGTCTAGATAAGCTCTGGGTTCCAAGTCGGCTGATGTACGGTCTCAGAATAACTCAACGGTTCCAGCTCAGTGACTAAAGTATTCAGGAATCCCAGACCATCTCGGGGTCCCCAGTTCAGCATAGCGGGCCCCAGATTAGCTCAGATGACCAGATCAGCTTAGGAGCCCGTCTCAGCTAAGGGGCCCCAGGTCGGCCTATATAGCGTCTCAGAACAGCTTAAGGAGGCCACTTTAAGCTCATGGCCCCCAGCTCAGCTCAGGGGCCGTATAAGTGAGCCCCAGATAAGCTCAGGATTCCCAGTTTAGCTCTGAGGCCCTCTTAAGACCAACACTTAGCGGTACTCGCGAGGCTAATTTTCGGCCCCTCCCCGATTAGCTGTCAGGGGCCCCTGGGCCTTATTACCGGGGACCCTTAGACCAAAACCGAGGGGCCCCTGAGTATAGCGCGGAGCTCCTAAGACAAATTCTCGGCAGCACCTCTGAGACTACCTACCGGACCCCCAGATTTGCTCTCAGGTGGCCCCAGACATAGAGTCTCGGGGGCATCCAGGTTAGCTCTTGGGGTCCCCTAAGACTGACTTTCGGGGGACCCTGGGACTGGCTCCCGATAGCAATCTGAGACTAACACTGGGGCGCCCCCTGAGACTAACACTCAGGGGGTGTCCCTGAGACTGAGCAATTGGTGCATCTGAGACCTGCTCTAGGAGGCCCCAGATTAGCCCTCAGAGGTCTAAGACCAACTTGGAGCCCGTGAGACCAAAGCTCGGGAGAACTTCTTGGGATTACTCTCAGAGCCCCAAAATTAGCTCTCGGATGCCCCTGAGACTGACCCCGGGGGAGGAACCTCTGAGACTAGCTTTTGAGCGCTCCCCGAGGCTGATTCTTGGGGCCCCTTAGACAAAAACTCGGGTGGGGGAACAACCTGAGGGCATCCAAGATCACCTCTCCTCGACCCCCTGAGACCATCACTCTGCTGCACAACTGAGACTAACTCTCGGGACTCCAGATGATCACTCGGGGCCCCCTGAAAGTAAATATTGTCTCCTGAGAGAGGCACCCTTGAGACTTTGATGGGCCCCTGAGACCAGCACTTGGCGGCACTCATGACACTAATCCTCGGGCCCCATATTAGCTTTCGGGGTCCTTGAGAGAAGGCTCCCTTAGACCAACACTGGTGGGGTATCTGATAATAACTTATCCCGAGATTAGTTCCCAGGGACCCCTGAGACCGACTCCCAGGAGCCCCCTGAGAAAGACCCTCGAGGGACCCCTTAGACCGATTCTCAGGGGGCGGGGCTTCTGAGGATGACTCTCGGGGGCCCTGAGACTGACTCTCGGGGCCCCCTGAGATCAACTCTTGGGATCCTCTGCGACTGACTCAGGGGCCCTTGAAACCGACTTCTGGGGGCCCTGAGATAGACTTTTGGCCCTGAGACTAACTCTCGGGCCCCCCTGAGACTATATGTCGTGGCCCCCTGAGCTCGACTCTTGGAGGCCCCCTGAGACCGACTCTTGGGGGTCCCCTGAGACTGACTTCCAGGACCCCCTGAAACCGACTTTGGGGGTCTGAGACTTAATCTCGGGGGTGGGAGGCTGAGACCGACTCTCGGACCCTCTGAGACCGACTTTCGGGGGGTCTTTGCGACCAACTTTCAGGGGCCCTGGAAACCAACTTTCAGGGGGCCCCTGAGACCACCTCTCGGGGCTCCTAAGACCAACTCTTGGGGCCCCTAATGCTAACTCTCGAGGCGGAGGGCCCTGAGACCGACTCGAGGCCCCTATGAACCAATCTCGGGGGCCCTGAGACTGACTCTGGGGGCCCCCTGATCAGAGAATCCTTAAGTGCTTACGATCGGCCCAAGGGCGGGGGGAGGGGTCCGCGAACCCCTTGGACTCTCCTTGGCTATTCTACTGGTCCCAGTCCATCTAGGGGGGGGTGGGCAGTTCTGCACAGTGGGTCATAGATTAGCTCAGATGACCAGATCAGCTTAGGAGCCCGGCTCAGCTCAGGGGTCCCAGATCGGCTTATGTAGCGTCTCAGAACAGCTAAGGAAGCCACTTCAAGCTCAGCTCAGGGGCCCTATAACTCTGCGTGAGCCCCAGATAAGCTCAGGAGCCCCAGTTTAGCACAGGGGGCATTAGATTAGCTTTGGGGGCCCAGCTCAGCTCAGGGGCCCCCAGATCGGCTTGTATAGGGTCTTTGACTAGCTCAAGGGGCCCATTCAGGCTGATGGCTCCCAGTTCAGCTTAGGAACCATGCAACAGTTCAGAGGGGCATAAACCAGCTCGAGGGACCTTAGATTAGCTCAAGGAGCTCCAGGTTAGCTCATAGGACATCAGAGGTTAATTCAGGGGCCCCTGAACAGCTCAGGGGACCCCAGGCCGACTCATAAGACCTCAGATCAGCTCAGGAGTCCAGGCCAGCTTTATAAGAGGTTTTCCGAGCAAGCCATACGGTCCGTTTGGGTTTCTTATTTTATGTTACAGTTGCTGGTATTTTCATATCAATACCACTTTTCTGTAGGGGCCCCCACAGAAAAGTGGGGGGCCAGTGGCCCCCCTGGCCCCCCTGGTTCCTACGCCTATGGCTGTCGGTCTCCTTAGATGTCTCGCAATTTATGTTTTAACGATGCTTATTCATTCGTCCTCCTGGTCAAAAGTTAAACCTGGAGCATAGTGATCAGTCTGGTAATAGTAATGAGTAATGATAACGGTGATGATGAAATGATAATTTGGCGCATGGCCATCTAGAATCGGAGATGGCAAGTATAGTCAATTCAGTGATGGTATACTCGGTCGCAGCTCTTCTTCAGTCGAGTTCGGTGATCATGTCAGAGAGCACTTTCACAACAAATGGACATCAAGATACTGAAGAAGGTACGATACCATTGTACTCGTTAGAGGGGAAGATCCCGAATATGCTCAATCACTAAATTTACTCGATTTTCCACCTCGGGTCCGTGAAGTTAGGCCAAATACCATACCACCATCTTAAAATTATGCTCGCTGCATAACTAGGAAATGTATCAACCTTTCAGACTATTTCTATAACAAATAAGCAGTTGCCTAGAAAAAAGGTTGGTTTATGCTGCGTCCTCACATGCAGTGCTGAGCGGTGAGTTTCGGCCGCGGGCCGGCTACAGTGCAGTATGAATGAGTAAAGGGCGGCGGCGGCGCGGCCCGGCCCGGCCGCAGTTGCGTGGCCCTGCGTCGCGGCCGTCGTCGGCGGCGCGTCGCGGTCGATGCTGCGCCCGTCAGCGTACCTGGCAGACCGCGGCCGCTCCGTGGCGGCGGCGCCGAGCGCGGCCGCAGGCGCACCCAGCGCGAACCCACCCTCTCTCACTGCAGGGGCTCTGTGTCAACGACGGGGTCAAGTAGAAAAATCATGACGTTGTGATGAAAAGTATGGGTTGTATTGCAAACCTTCGCGGTCAGTTTTTGTCCGACCCGCACCATTAGTTGCCCGCTGGGTGCAGTTATGTCGGTGCCACCGAAATATCGGCTGGATCCCACGTGCCCACAGCTCCAGTGCTGGATCCGCCGGTGCGCGCGGCCGGGCGGCGGTGGCGGGGGTAATGCCGCAGGCGACCCACCACTGACTCGGCCCCCGTGGCCCGGCCACCGCCATGCAGAGGCAGTCTCCATACGCGTGGTCGGATTGGTGAGGGCGATGCATCAGTGCGGCGCCCTACAAAAATAACCCGATCTCAGCGGCGAAAAAAATAGTACGCTAAAACATCCAAAGGCATGGTTTATTTAGAACTACCGGGGTATATGTGATATGGACAGAACATGCAGCCTTATATGAAAAAATGTATATTCCATGTGAAAAATCAGTCTTTAGTTGACCACGTCCAGTTACGTACAGCACCTAAAACGGCGTTAAGTATAACCGTTGATGTGTTCCCCGAGTCAGATCCAATAAGTCCAGCTCTTATATTCCGTCATCTATATAAATTGAAAGAAAAGCCATCTATGATTGTTGGTTTTGATGCAGAAAATGGCTTAAGGAAGTTTTTAGAGGGATATATTAAACTGGATAAAAAGGAAAAGTCACGAAGTCATAGCGCCAAAAAGTCTCAAAGCATTAGAAAAAAGAACAAATGATTATGTCCAGTGTTATTCTCGGGTGGTGTAAAATTATTGATGTTTTGGTAGATGTTACCCAGAATTAAATGCCCACAAAGACGACTCTATACCCACTGTGACCAGGTAAAAATTTCCGAGGCGTGAGGTCGGTAACGGTTTCAAACAATGTGATGGCATTTCATTGGGCCGATGCTGTGATGCTGAACTTGATGCCCCTAATAACCTTCCAGACGAATTTGGTTTGAAACGGTGATATGTGGGTTTTATGTTGGAAAATATTGGTGAATTGGGAGTGGAATATTATATATATTATAAATATATAATAATATAAATATATACAAATATATATGATCAAATATATTTGAAGGCTTTTCGGGTTCACCATCTATTTCTTAAATGTTACAGACGTAGCGTTGCAGAAGGAATCATTTTTGAAACGTTCAAAATAGGACCAAAAGTCCTTTAGATTATTTGATGATCCAGCAAATATAAAGGTTTAACACGCGCATTGGCGGGGATCTGAACCAACTTCACTCTGACGGGGGCGGGTACCCCCCTTAACATCTCGAGAACCACGCTAGATAGCAAAAAACGGTAAACGGCGTTGGGTAGCTCATCCATTTTTCTATCGAAAATATTTTGAATTTTTTGCCGGGTCAAATTTAAGGTCATTAGAGGTCAGGACATATCATCATAGGGATAACAAGTAAATGGAGGTTTTCGGCCAATACATCTGAACAAGTACAGATAAAGCAAAATAATTTGGACCATTGGAATCCTTGCAGCAAGCCGAATCAAATGATCAATATGACCTTGCTAGGTCAGATCAGGGCAAACATCGGATTTGACCTGAGGCCAAATCCGACATTTGTGTTTTTCAAGGTTTTTCAATGTTTTTTTCAAGGTCATAATGCAAATCATCAGAACTGCAAAGACAAGGAAATTATAATGCGGTTGAAATAAACGCTCCATCGCCATCCATTACATTCTGAGACGAAGGATTAGATTCATACCGGGATGCTCTTCTCTAGAAACACTCACCAAAACAGAAGTGAGCGAAAAGAAAAACATCCACTGCTCAATCCTCTAAAATATCTAGCAAGACCCGTTTAAGTTCGGTCTTAAAATTCAATGAGCCATGCACAAGTCCAGTCCGGTTCATCAAGGACGCACCTCGTTAACAGCCGCCGCCGACCCGCCCCTGTGCATATTGCCGGCAAGGTCCACTGGCAAGAACGACGGGTATTGTGACCATGCACTAGGTTGGCTTGCCGGCCCATGGTCTTACAAAACAGTCGGGGCTGTCCCGTAACCAACACCCGCCCCACCGCGCTCACTGTGTGATAAAGAATCATCCGCTGGGCAGTCCGCCAGCTGGGCTGCTCGACAGCGTCTGTGATGTGGTCGAATCTCTTCCTCCCAGTCACAACACGAGCACACACATTTACAGTCTTCTGCAATCGGAGCACCTGAGTCACACCACACGAGCCGTTAACAGACAGACAGGATCGCAGAATTGAAATGACGAGTCCTTGTACAATTGATGCTTGTGCGTTCTTTGGTAAAACATGACGAGCGTGACTTAAAGGGAATGCGGCACCTTTATAATGTGATTTTAACTGAGATAGCCAAGTTGTAAAGCATGCCAGAAAACCGGGGACTCTATATAACATTTGTCTTGAAACTGAAAATTTCCGTGGAGAAAAGCTAAAAACTACCTGAAATGTACCGTACATGTACCCTTAGCAGCAGGCCACAGTTGTCATGGCTGTTGGTGTGACGAAATATGCTGACGTCACGGTGAGTATCAGCCAATCGAAGCTCTTGAAGCCTATTGAATATGGTAGTGGTTGCCAGATCATGACGTCATCCACAGGCAGATATTTCTTTCTTTCCCTAGATGAGCATTTTAAAAATAAAAATATTGAGCTTATTTTACATTTTCCAGAGAAATGATGACGATTCCATGATTTTCGGCTAAAAGTTCCCCTAATTAGGGGAGACTGGGGTCAATTGAAACAAATTTCACATTTCTGGTTCTGGAGAAATAGTGCTTTAAGTTAGAACACTTAAAATTATGTTTTCATCAATTTTTAAGATTTTTCAGTGTGACTGACGTAGAAAGATTTCAAAATAAAATTATGGGTCAAAATTTCACTTATAAAAACTTACTTCAGCTGTTACAATTGATTCCACGTGAGGGGCAATTGTAACAGCACCGGGGGTCAATTGTACCATGTTAAAGCCGTATGAACTTCGATGATTTATTTGTACAATAGAAAGCATCCTAATGCGAACACTTCTGCATCTTTGGCCTTCACTTCAGCTTCATGGACCGTCTCGAGTCGGGTCCCGCGCTCGGGGCGGTGCGTGGTGGACAACGAGGCATTCTCTGAAAGTGCGAGACATTTGTTGAAAAACAGTCGATGCAATTCGTTTTAGAAAGATGAACACAAAAACGAAAACGGGTGATTTGAATAATCCCTATAAATGACCTGGATATACTGCGTTCAAAATGTTTGCAAAATCTACTTATCAGTCCGATCAGTAAATCTTGAACTTGTTGCCGAAAAGTAATGACCCTTTCTAGAACCAAAAACGTCTTATTTTGGGCACATTTTCCTAATGGACTGACTACCTACAAAAATATATTTATGATTTGACTGAAATCTCGATAATTTTCAAACTGGGCACATATAACCTTAGCAGCTGAAGTGCCCTTAAACCCCAATTATCATCGCTAATTTTTCAATATAATAAATATATAGGGCAGCCCACATCGCCACTTTTCCAAAATATATACCAACCTACGAACAAACATATCATTGGAAGGCAATGTGATTATCATAAACAGTAGCGCACCCAAGGGGGCAGCGGGCTCGCACTCCTCCCTTCCCCCTCCCCACTGGAGGATCCGGGGGCAAACAGGGCAATTCCCCCCAAATCGCCCGGTTTTTGTCGATTTTCTTCCAAATCCATGTTTTCCGATTTTAAGCCGCTTGCCCCCCCAAGGTCGGCCTGGATCCAGGCCTGCCCCCGCCCTCCCCCGACGTGTTAAGTGCCTCCTCCCAAAAACAGTTGACACTAGGTCTGCGAAGCAAAAATTGTATCGCCCCCCCCAGGATATGAAGATTGGCCCCTTTGGGTGAACAAGTGCGCTCCCTTCATCAGCCTGACGTCCCCTCGTAAGCCCCCAAACGAACATCCTGGGTGCGCGCCTGATCATAAAATCACTAAGCTAGCTTCTGCATTTTTGCAGTAGAAGCAAGTTTAGTACGTCCTAAGGCCATAGGGGTCAATTGTAATATTGTTACATTTGACCCCAAGAGAAATGTTATAATTGTCCCCATCACAACGCGCAATTTTTTAAACCAAATTGCCGCTCAACGAGCTGGCCTAGGCGGCAGATTCTGTGCTCATTTCGTAGCTAATTAAACACTCTTTATGCACTTACACTGTCTCCGCTGTACCTTATCATACTCATCAATAAGCTGATTATCTTTAAATATTTCAAAAGTTACAAAACACTCGCAAAAACACATAATTGTGGACAGCGTCTCACGTACCCGCCGCACCGAGTTGAAACTTTGTTAACAAAGGCAGCAGCTGATTGCGCATTTCCGGTTGTGCCACAAGCGCCATCCATTGATAAGTTTAGAAAATATGGCCAGTGTTACAATTGCCCCGTGTTATATTTGACCCCAGTCTCCCCTACACTAAATTTCAGGATTCGACCAAGGTGCCACTTTAAAGGAATGAGAATGCCGGTGCATTTTTAGTCACCGTGCCGACGTGGTTTTGGTAAATGAGGTGACGGTCCATCGTTAAACCCAATTTTTTAACCACCCTATCTTCCTTAACATGCGCATTGACGGGGGTCGGATCCATCTTCGCTTTGACGGGGAGGGGGTGGCGGGTACCCGCCCCTCCCCTCCTTGGATCTTGAGAACCACGCTAGATAGCGAAAAACGGTAAACGGCATTGGGTAGCCCATCCACTTCTCTATCACAAATATTTGCACCATTTTTATCAGATCACATTTAATGTGACTAGAGGTCAAGACATGCCGTCATAGGGATGCCTTGAGGGATGAACATGTAAATGCAGCCTTTCGGTCATTACATCTCAACAAGTAAAGATAGAGCAAAACAAGTTATACCATTGGAATCCTTGCAGCAAGCCAAGGCGAATGATGTGTGAAATGACCTCGCTAGGTCAGATCATGTGAAATATCGCATTAGACCTAACCTGAGATCAGTTCAAGGTCAAATTAGGTCAAAATGCATACGCGTCGGAAAAGGGAGGGCCAGGGGGCCTGGCCCCCCACTTTTGGCCAAAAATTTCCTGATCTCAGTCAAAATGAGAGAAAACCGGACATTCTTATATCCAGCCGCTGCGGGAGGCAACGAAGAGCCCAAATTCGAACAGTTTTTGGTCCTGACGTTGAAAGTTTTCTGTCAGCATCAGGTTGAAGTTTGGCTGGCCCCCCACTTTTTTGCCGGTGGCGACACTTATGTCAAAATGCTTATCATTAGAACTGGGCCAATGTAATTGAGCTAACGCTATATAAAGAGCTGTACGCTATATGAATGAAGTTCACACCATAAGGGCTTTATCACCAACCATTACTAAATTATTCAGTTAAAACCATTTCCCAATGTATTTCTTATGGAGAGGTCATGGCTCATACCTGACGTTAGGTCATCGATATCAAAAATACTGGAACATATTTTAGAGAACTCGGTGGGCCCATTATGTGGTATGAGTTTCTATCGTATAAGTTCACCCTGTTCTGACATATGTTATCTTAAACTTGCTTTGAGTTCAGGTCACTTGACCTGTACTGGTGACCTGACCTGAGATGGTCTAACGGACGGCGCTACTCGCAACCGTTTTTAAGCTATCTTCAAAATACCCGAGGGGGCAGGTACCCGCCCCCGTCAATGCGCGTGTTAGTGGTAGTACCGCAGAAGCTCAAGGTAATGGGTGGCAGGTCGCGTAGCATTGCCTGGGTGCCTACCACGACCATCTGTGTTTTTACTGAGTTAAGCCTCATCCCGTTAACCCGTTTCTGGCCGGGGTATCGTCACTTAACCCTATTTCCGTCAGGCTCCCGGCTACCCCTATTTCCGGCAGGGGGGCAATATCGGCCCCCTAAGATCTCGTAATCTAACCGGCCGATTTTGAAAATTCAAATTGCCATAGATTCCTCTGCTGCTAAACTTTATTTTGAAAAAAGAAAATTTCAAAATTTTTATTTTTTAGGAGAAGGTCGTGCAAAATATACAATTTTTGTGTATTTTTTAGATTTTCCATAACCCTTGTCTCTGTTGTACGATTTTCACAAAACTAGTTCAGATTTACAAATAATTGACCCAAAATTTTCATATACTCGAGTTACGCAAAAATTCGAAATTCAATGGCAGTTCCAGGACCAGGACTATGAGGGGAAATATATACAACCTAAAAAGTTTTTGTTACGCGGATTAGAAGCCGTCATATACTGCTTGGCATCTTTGACACATAAATAAATGAGAAAAAAGTGAAAAACTCATCAGGGGCGGATGCAGTAAGGTAAAACAGTGGGGTAAAATACATACCAACAATATGCGAATGGTATGCATGAGTATATTAGTCCCTCGACTAGTTGAAATTTAATTTCTGATAATTTTTACCCTCCCATGGCAGCTCTGGGAAAGGGGGTGACATAGGCGGATCAAGGACTCGTCGTGGGGGGTGGGGGTGATTGGAAACACATTTTCAATATACAACGATATTGAGTCGCGGCGGTGATACTGGCTGGGAATATACATTTTGAAAATGTGTAGTGACTGGA
This sequence comes from Lepas anatifera, assembly GCA_034440635.1. Classification (NCBI taxonomy): domain Eukaryota; kingdom Metazoa; phylum Arthropoda; class Thecostraca; family Lepadidae; genus Lepas; species Lepas anatifera. The sequence goes on along the minus strand of JAOTON010001592.1, from coordinate 284,539 downwards.
CACGCCTCTGGTAACCTAGAATTGGGTTATAACTATTTTGAATTTTCATATACCCAATTGTATTCGCCCTGACACGGCTGTAAGCAGTCTTCTCACTTACTAACGTTTAGTCCTTCTTGATAACATTCCCCCCATTTTGAACTGCTGTAACCGCCCCTGATGAATACAAATAGTGACAATTGTGAATGCACTATCATCTCACATAAAAAATGATATAATAAAACCATATAACTGGTATCAGGATCAGCAGAGACGGCTTCCTTTTACAAAAAAACCCATCGCATACGATACTACTTGGTTTGTGGATAGAACCTCCCCAAAAACCCAGCCATAGCTCCACCCCTGGTAAATATATAATCTTGAAAATTTCAGAAAACCTTCCTGTACTAGTTTTAGGAAAAGTCAGGAAGTTTCAAAGTTCTTTCGCAAGCCGTTTCGGAGATATTCTCGAAAAACCTGAAGGGGGGGGCAATATTAGCCCCCCTGCCGGAAATAGGGTTAAGATACCCACAAACTTATACACTTAGGTAGGGTAGAGTGGGGTAACGCGTCCACCTGGGTAAGACGCCTACTACTATGTCCAGGCTAATGTAAGAACTGTAGCACCCATCTAATTTTTTCTGGTAGCGGCCTTTCTGATCCCGTCCTGGGCATGATAGGATGCGCCCAGTAAGCTCCGTTATTTTTCAGCAAACATTTGTTGCTTTTTGCATCTCCGGACATAAAAACAATCTGCCTTAAAGTTGTGATTGTACTCTATGCGATGTAAATGTGCTCACCCTACCAAATTTGTCACTGAATTGTCTTACAACGTAAGTATAATGATATTTATATTTGTTCACGTGAAGCAAAAAGGTCCAATTTACGCTTGGAGTTTTATGACGGCCTTTTAATCCGGGGCTTGGGCGTTTTACCCCGCTATCGGGGTAAAACGCCTTTTACATGTTCTCAAGCAAAAATATATTTCGCACATTTTGCATCGTGTCAGAATCCCAAATTTCTATCTGAGTGTAGAAAAACGATTAACGAACTTAACGAAGAAAAAATAAAGTAATTCGGTCCTGACAGGATCGCTACAGACGAATTCTCCGTTAACGTATGCGTCTTACCCCACTCTATCCTACGAACTGGCAAAACTGCTTCTTATGTGGCTGCACATGGTGGTGGCTGCGTGCACAACGCACTGATGCATCTGTGCTCCGATTACCGTCAACTTTTACCCATTTGCTGTTCATTTTCCCATCGTATGTCAGATTTTTCATCCTCAGGTGGAATATAAACATATTTGTGGGGTGATGATGTCTGGGAAACGGTCATGGCCTGGTACCGTGACGAGTGGCAGGCAGTGTAGATTTTTCTGTCAGAGGAGGGATATATGTTAGCCTTACAGTCGTTCAATCTCGATTTCATCAATTAATGTGAGAGCTGGATATATTTTTCTTTTTGGGTATCATATATGATATCCTGGCAACAAGAGGGGTATGCCATGCCCAGTTATACATTTTTGCTACTCGGCAGCCCGCAGCACAACGCGAAAGCTCTACAAGGTTCTGGACAACGTCAACGAGGGTGAGGAGCTGAGCGACAGCATCTATCTGATACCACCGTACCAGTGGCGGATCCAGGACCTCTTTTCGGGAGGGGGGGCTGAGGGCTCGAGCCCCATCCACAATTGCCTCGGATCAGCCTCCGCCTATGCACTAGCTATAGGCACCCAAACATTTCGGGGATATTGAGCCCCCTAGCCCATCCCCCTCTTATATCCGCCACTGCACCGGACCCAAGAGAAGAAAGTGACGGATACTCCGGCGACGAGGATGGCGCAGAAGGTGATCTCAACCGACTGCCGCGCAGGATCCTCCTCGTGGAGGCTGAGGTTGAAGGCGAGGTTACAGGCGGTTGGAGAAGTTGGAGGCTGAGGTTGGACGGCGAGATCAAAATGAATCGCTATCAAAGGCGGACGGTGACGCGCCAAATCTCCATCAAGGACCGAAGAACCCGAAGAAGATGGTAGAGCAATGGAAGAAAAAGAAGGCTCCACCAGTCAGAAGATACTCCCGGAAAGGAATACGCGCAAATACTCTTGACTTCAGCCCACTCGAGCTCTTCAAGCGTTTCTCGACCAGGGCATGGTGGACGTGATTGTCAACGCAACCAACCCCTATGCGCAGAAGGTGAGCAATGCAAGGTCGCGGACCCCTGTCGTGTTACAAGTGCGTGAAGTGCGACGTGGCGCTCTGCTTGAAAGAGTGCTTCGCGCTGTTCCACACTCCCTGAGAAGCCCAAAACTGTGGCTGCTGATATCTAAGGCACTGAACGACGAGTTCAAATCGCTCAGAGGCGACACTTCGAGTGGCCTGATGTGATCTTACTCCATGGCTGTGACCCGGACGGTAGTGGAGGGACCCGCTGGGATATATACAAGGAACTCAATGCGTTTTGGGAGAAGTATATGCATTTTCATTCATAGCTCTTTCGAAAAACGACGGGTCCACTCTCATGACTTTCCCAAGTCAAGACTGCACTTCGAGAGATGTACCGAGGAGATGAGCCTCGAAACTATAACAGCCAGCATCAAGGATTACAGGTCACCGTGGAGATGAAGGGTAAGATCAAGTGACCAGAGTATGAGTGTGATGAATGATAAGATCAATTGAACGAAAAAAGTAATCTAAGGATAAATCATGACCCAAATGCATTGCCCACAGGTAGTCAGGGAATACGTTAAGTGATGAGGAACAATTCACAAAGCTCTGGGAAAATTTGAACGAACATAAAGTATATTGCCCTGACTTTTTACAAAGCGTACCCCTCTCGCGGCCAGGGTATCATATATGATACCCGGCTTCCTGGTGTCCCTGTGACATAAATAACCAAACGTATCTGTTTGTATGGTCAAGTCGGCTATAGGAAGCATTCTCTATCGATTTCACGATAATCTAAATCGAAATAAGTTACGGCCGAAAACGGGTTAAACAGAACTAGTAGCATAGGTTGTTGAGCACAGTTTGCATCCGTTCAATGATGCGAGCGATATCACACTATTGTCGCCAACTAAGACCTTAGCACCATCAGCATACTGTACCACAGCTATGTTGCGTTCTACGCACGGGCTCAGATCGTTGATGTACAACATATATAAAAATGAGGCGGCTCCACCTTGATATACGCCGGTGCCATGAGCGCGCGTGTTTGAAGTGAGAAAGGACGAGCCATCGGCTCCCTTGACTTGGACCTGTTGTGTGTGTGTCCTTCGAGATAAGTCCGAAACCAATCTGTATCTATTCCATATACGGATAATTTCTGGACCATCCATATACGGATGATTTGTGGCGCTGTACGACGTCAAAACATTTTCAAAGATCGAGAAGTACGAGAACAGAAATTTCACCTTTATCCATAGCAGTGAGCGCTTTACCCGCAATTACGTCAAGGGCCGTTTAGGTGGAAACGGCCTGCACCGCGTGCTCACTGTACCTGCACCGTGTGAGTTTGGTGGTGATCCAACCCGCAAAGCGTGGGTTTGATGGTGATCCAACCTTCACCTTGTGATGATCCAACCTGTACCGCGTGGTGATCCAACCTGTACCGCGTGGTGATCCAACCTTCACCGCGTGGTGATCCAACCTGTACCGCGTGGTGATCCAACCTGTACCGCGTGGTGATCCAACCTATACCGCGTGGTGATCCAACCTTCACCGCGTGGTGATACAATCTGCAACGCGTGGGTTTGGTAGTGATTCGACCTTCACCGCGTAGGTTTTACCGCAGCTCTCGACTGCGTGCTCACAACATTTCATAGTCTCATGTTTTGGGAATTAATTTCAAAAAGGTATTTATTCCGATCGGGTTGCAGCACATGTCTCTTGGTGAACAAGTTTCGAAACAGGAGGTGTCAAAGGCTTTCTGGGTTTGGAATAAATCGGCTTTGCCAGAAAGCAAGTGATGTCAGTCAAATCGCAAGCAATGAGTAGTAGTTCATTATCGATGCTTAAAGAACACTAAAGCACGGTAGTGTGAAGCTTCAGAGTCGCACCTCAGACCCTGGTGCGAATAGCTGCCGTAGCTTACTCTAAATATGTAGCCCAGAATATATTTGCCTTGTGTTCTTAAAGGGAATCTGGCACCTTGGCCGAATCCAGGAATTTAGTGTAATTAAGGCTATTTTAAGCCGAAAATATTCGAAAAAGGTTCATGATATCTCTGAAAAATGTACAATGAATTCAATATTTTGATTTTTAAAATGCTCCTCTAGCGTGAAAAATAAATGTCTGCCTGTGGATGACGTCATGATCTGGCAACTGCTACCATATTCAATAGGCTTCAAGGGCTTCAATTTGCTGATTACTCACCGTGACTTCAGTGCTGTCGTCACACCAACACTGACAAGTGTGGCCGCCCGGCTGGGGTACATGTGGGGTACATTTCAGATGGGTTTTTAGCTTTTCTCCACGGAAATTTTGAGTTTCAAGGCAAACGACGTATTGAGTGCCGGGTTTTCCGGCATGCTTTACAACTTGGTTATCTCAGTTAAAATCAAGTTATAAAGGTGCCATATTCCCTTTAACAAATATGAATCGCTGCTTCTTAACCGCAGTACCCTCTGTCGTGTGACATTGACAATCGATGTTGGGGAGCGCCAATGTATGGAATCTCAGACCTACAACCGCAACTGACGTCAGCGAGGGACGCGATAATCTTTTGACTGTGAATCCAGGTCCCCAGTGGCGGGTATCTGGTGGACGCCACGGGAGAGCGGGTTCCGTCCCGCTGCGGCTGATGACAGGGGCGCCTCATCCCCGGCCCCTCCGGCGGCGTGATACGGCGGCGCCGCGTGCGGTCTCCCCCTGGTCAACGGAGACGGGTGCTTAATTAGTTATTGGCGACCCCCACCCCACACCACCTCACCCCACTCCAACCATCAGGACCGCTCCATGCTGGATATAAAGGCTGACATGTCGGGAGGAGCGGTCCGAGCCAACACTGTCAGAATCATGAGCGAGATCGAGCGGTATGGCCTCCGCTTGGTCGCGGTGGGTGGGCTGGCTGCACTCCGCTCATTATGTACTGTTGAGTGCGAGCAGATAACTGGCAAAGATTAACTACATCTCCACACCATACGCGTCGGAATGGGGGGAGGCAGAGGGGCTTAATAATTTTTGGGGCTTATCGACGCACCAACTGCCAGGGTCATATGGCGTCGCCAACTGTTTCCCTGTTGGAAGGGTTTCTCGGGAGCCAGCTTGCTCCTTGTTCAGGGAAGCCGCCGGGCCTTGAACCCGGGTCGGCTGAGTGGAAGCCAGCTACGCTGGCCACTCCACTACCACGCCCCCGCAGGCAGAGAGGCTTGTACCGTCTGCTTTCCATTGACAAATTTCTCAATTTTAGCCAAATTGGGAGACAAACGGAAAATTTTGTGGCTAACCAATGCGGAGGTAAACGCTGAGCCCAAATCCGGCGAGTGTGTGGTTCTACCAGAACCACACTGTGCGACTTTCGTGCTCCCTGAGTGGGAAAAGTTTCTTGTCAGCGGGAGGCGGAAGGTCGCCTGTTTCGGATTTTTGTGCCGGTGGGGACGTGTATAACCTATATAAATTTAGTAGATTTCAATTTTCACTTGACCATCGTAGGATTTTGGGCCTAGTGGGTACTCCTACACCTTAAGAGGAGTGACAGTATGTCTATGGACGCTGGTCTTAGCTTGAGCTTAAATTGTTTTGTGGCACGCTCGGGGCTATCGCCAAACGTGTGGTAGAATTTGATGTGAGGTGTTTGCTCAGGCTATGAAGCGCGAAGAAGGGCTGTGAAGCGCTCTTCTGTCCGTGGATGACGATTCGGTAGATATATGGACGATTCAGTTGGCAAAGAGGCCTTTGTTGAGCGGTGTGAAAAGTGCGACACGTGACATGGTCCTGCCGGTCCCGTGATGGATCATGGATTTCGCTTAGGGGCAATCATCGTGCCTCACCCGGGCGACGCCGGAATTTCCTCACCCGTGAGGAAATTCCGTTTGGGAATTTCCTCACGGGCTTCCTGAGGGCAGTTTTAGACGTTTTTAGGCATATGTATTTCAAACATTTTGTGCAGAAGTTTGAACATTTTTGTGTTCGTGTGACGGTGCTGGCTGGAGAGGGGCGGCCAGCTAAGATCTACCTGGAGTCTTTGACTCAAAGTAAAAGGACAGCTAACGATGTTTGTGTGTGTGAGGGGGGGTGGGCCTGCTGTGTTAAAAATACAGATCCCTTACCGAGTGGGGAATGTGATGGTAAAACTGATCACCTCTGCTTTGGCGACCTTCTAAAGTCAACTTCGAGCCGCCCGTAACGCACAGTTTCTGCACTGAGGCATCGAGTACGCATTTTCCCGGTGAGATGCCCTGCACATCTTTCCTTACGGTTCTTATGGTTTACAGGTTTAGAAAACGTGTTCTTTCGATGGACTCTGGAGTTTGGGGAGAGGGAAAGAACTACATGGTGATAACTCGCGAGTCGATGTGGAGAATCGCCATATCATAGAAACCCTGTGGCGCATGCTTGGTCAAGTGCACACGATTATGCCGCGTTTTGCCGAGACTGATTAGGGATGCTCCACTGCGATTGCGTGTGCGGGCGGTAACGCGCCGAACCTACGCAGGTCAGGCGGGAAATACCGCTGCCACTGAACAGTCTGGAACCTCAATTCAACTGACCCTGCTCTCTTGTGTTCACCTCAAGTGTTCTCATCGCTGTTTGAAATTGTCCCACGAATTCAGCATGGTTTCACCATACACGTGACACCTTTTTAAGCGTAATTTCCCACGTGGTGAAAGACCAAGGATTTGGTAGCCTTGTGACCTGGATGACTCTTATATCCCATTGGTATGCCTGCTTTTTTACAAACTAACTTTAAAGTCACCTTTTTTGGATACGAGATTTCGAGGTTCATGCACTTGCTTGCTGATCACAAATCTGGCGTTATTTGTTCCAGGAAAGACGAGTACATTTTAATCAATGACACAGGATTCAACCTCCATACCTATCACTAAGCGGTTTGATTTGCCTTTCAACATAGAAGATGGCTCTTGTTATGAATGTTGCGTCAGCAAATTTCTATGCAACAGCGTTGTCTGCGGTTTTTCACGGAGCGATGTTGGTTATATGGGTGATGAAAAATGCGAGCGAAATAATTTGGTGAAACGTTTCAAGTGAATCGCATCGCACTCGTACCTGTATCAACAAAGGCTGTGACAGCTCTCAAAGTCAGGGACATTAAAAGGCTCATAATTCGGCGGTATGACTATGTTTCGCTGGCGCTGCTGTGGGTGGCTGGTTGTTCTGATGTGCTCGGCGGAGGGGCTCGCGCTCGCGGCCGACGCCTTGGCTCGGCGGCTGGCGGCGTCGCGTCGGCGCGTTGCCGAGCCGCCTGGCGCCGCTCGACCCCCTCCCCCTCCACCTCCCTGGGCCAGGCTCGCGCGGCGCGACACGCATCGATCCGGGGCTGTGTCGGCTGCGGCGGTGTGCGGCCTTGGCGCGGCGTCTCCTGCCGCGGCGGCGCGACCATGTGACGTCGCCAACTCGCGCGCGCGCGCCGCCGCCGAGTCGATAAACGACAGAGCTCGCGGCCCGCGAGCGTGCCAGCGCGGCTGCGTGGTCCGGTGGCGCGCGCTCGCGAGCGCGGCAGCGCGCCACCAGCAGTGTTGAGTGGTCGCGCGGTCGGGCGCGGTCCGTGCCGAGCCAGCAGCGCACGGGTGACCCGCGGCGACCCGACCCGGCGCCGACCCCGCGGCCGCCGCGCAGTCAGTGCCGGACCACGCAAGTGCGAGGGCGGGTCCACGCGCGCGGCCGCTGAGACTACTGCGACTGATCCGGCGCCGAGTCCAAGCCGCAACTGACAGAGCTGACCTCGCAGCGACCTTTTCTAAACGGTCGCAACTGTGCAGTGGTGCGTCGAGACCGTGCGAGAACTGTAAATGGCCGGCTGATACGACAGCGGATATTACGAGTGGAACGGTGAACGGTGGACCTGGATAAATCGTGCTGACGTCACACACCGACGGCGACCAGCCCTGACTCGCATTGCAATTGACGTGCCATACAAGCTTTAACCGGTGTATCAGCCGGAGCCCAGGCTGGTCCAGGCATCTCAGCCCTGTGCCGGTGCACCTCTGGGAAGGTGTTGGCGGCCGCGCCGTCGGACGCTCCATTAAGCGGCGCGACTGAGTCAGCGCGCGCCTGACCCGGCTGGCCGCAGCAGCACTGCCCCCCCCTCCTCCCCTCCTCCCGCCCCGCCGGCGATGGAGGTGGTGCCGCTGCCGGGGGCAGCTACGGCCCCGCGGCGGCGCCGGCGCGCCCGCCGTCGGCCCCTGAACGCGGACTCAGCGGACCCGCGCGGCCGCAGCCACCTGTCTAACAAGACAGCTGACGACCGGGTGGCCGAGTACGGCGGAGACCTGTTCCGCAGCGCCGGCGAGCTGCTGCTCTGCCAGTTCTGCGACAAGCCAGTGGACCCGCGCCGCCGCAGCAGCATCGAGTACCACTTGAAGAGCTTCTCGCACCAGCGCATGGTGCGCCAGCTGGTGGACGGAGTGGTGGGCAGCCCGCACAGCTCGGAGGGGGCGCTGCCGGCGGCGGCGGCGGAGGCCGAGGAGGCGCCTCCGCCCGCCGCTGCTGCTGCCGCTGCCGCCGCCGCTGCTGCGGCTGCTGCCGTACAGCCCCTGCTGCTGGAGAACGGAGAAGGTGAGCGCTGGTCTTCAGCAGACATCAGATGGCTGGGGAGAGACAGATGGGGAGGACGTGCTTGTTACAGCATGCTAAGTAGGTGGGATGCGGGGATTTATTTTGATTAAGCTGAAGCCGCCGTGGGACATTGGAGATTAACCATTCATTGTTCTGTCGTAATCATTGCCTTTTCCACTCTGGAGTGCTAAAGTCCCATGTTCTGGAGAGGATGCCTTGGAGTGAACCCGGTGCCGTATAACCTTGGCAATTGGTGCTTTGTTAACCCTCCCCTTTACGGGCGCGAAATGACCATGTAGTCGAAGCGCCCTAAAACCCCAAACAACAACTAACCCTCCCCTCCGCAGGAGTGAAGACGATATACACTTTGGCATGCTCATTCTCCAATTGCAGGTTTTTCATCTTGCACATGTCACTCATAGGTAGCATATACAATGCGTCATAAGTTGTATATGACCACGTAAAACATAGGCGGATCCAGGATTTCCGTTCGGGGAGGGAGTCACATGGCCGGGCACCGTTATCCGGACCAGGGGGCGGCCAAGCATGTAAGGTGAGCGCCAAATCCTGTCGTGGCGATGCCAGTACTCACGTCTTGGCGGAAGTGACATTTCAGGAGGTGCCATCAACCTTTCAGAGGGCACCGAGGACCGATCAGGGGAGGCAAGAGCCCCCCCTTTGCCCCCTGGATCCGCCTATAATTGGACATAATACTTCGTTCCATCACTGCCTTCTAAGCCATTTTGTATGGCGTTGTACTTGGTCCTCATCGAATACGACAAAGCAGCAATTCTTCTTAATTAGGGACTGTTTGGCCCATCATCAATGCAATCTGGTTTCCTGTGATCTCGGTAAAATCGCGATGCTGGGTTGTGGGACCGAAAGTGATGAAATATCTGGACACGAGCCCATATCCCACGCTTTCGGTGTCTAGGCTTCAGCAAAAACAAATTGGTAGCTTACCAATCATAGGCAAGACCATCAACAGTTTTGATCCACCCCAGACTCGTTGAGGGATGAGCAGATACTGAAATTACCTATTTCTTAAAATCAGGCTGTGTATGCTCCGGGCACCTGTTTACGGTTCTGACCATCGGCCTACCCTTCAACGTGCCACGTTACACCCCCGTCACTTGCCAGCTCACGGCTGTCCTTTCAGTACCCCATGTCATTCATCCATCAATGCAAGGCTGCGCAAGTGGTTTCAAAGCTGCCGACGTCTCGCTCGAGTAGTGTTTGACAGCTCTGGGCCCGCCTCCCTCCTCTGAGCGACTGATTTGGGTCCTACGACGCACCGATGTCGCAACTGTCTTCCCGTTGGGTGTGAGGCGTGACTGATGCGACCTGGGTTTCGGCACCATTTCGTGTTGTGCATCTCAGACGGCCAGATCTGCTTGCTCCGTTTTAAGGTGCCTCAAAACTGGAAAGGATTGAAATCATGGCCCCGGAGTCGGTGGGAATGGGCAGTTTTGTGACTGGAGTCGCAGTCGGTACAATTTAGCCGACTGATGCTCCGGGCCGGAACTGGAGTCGGTTTGGGGGAGAAGCGAGAACCTAGACTTAAAGGAAGTGTAATGGATCCATTTGTCATATGATGAGCGCAAATTTGGGTTTCTTGTTGTTGATTTGAACTTTAAATCGTACGTCACGATGGCACCGCCCCTTTTCTGGCCTGTGTTCATGATGGTGCAAGTCTCTTAAAAAACTTATAAATGGTCCGCCAAGCTGTTTGTACAATTCGTTGGATTGGTTTTCCTTGTGTTCGCTTTCCGCCTGAGTACTAATGAATTGGTTGCATAGTGTTCAAAGGGTAAAAAAGCTAAATGTGTGGGCCAAGTTTGGGCGGAAGGACTTTTCAGAAGAGACTGGCTTTGGCACTCCTTAGCATCTTAGCCTCTTTAGCATGTTAGCCTCTCAGGCATCAATTCTATATTATCGGTATCGTGCACAAACATTATAATTATAAAACAAAAGCAATTCCTCAAATATTTTCTCTCAGCCTCGCTTCCCCGCGTATAACTTTTCCTAGTTCTTCCCAGCCTGCCGGAAGAAAATCCTCTTTGAAGTTGTTTTGTCCCGCTCCCGTGTGAAATGGCTTGGTGCAATCCGAGACGAGAAACAAACATCGCAGCAGCCAGCTCCCATGCGTCCGGGGAATGGCTGTCGCCACGCCTGCAGGCACTCACTGTCTTTTCTGGCTTTGACATATGATCTGGATATATCGAGTCTGTGCTATCTTAGTCTGATCAAAGGCTAGGTGCATTATATCCATACATATTTTTGGAACACACACACACACATATACATACATACCCACAGGTGAAAGAGCATTCTACATGATGTGGGTAATGCATTGCAGCGCAGCTTATCAGCTGTGTGTTATGTGGTCCTGAAGACGCCCCCACCGTCCGGTCATGTAGCGCCCGGGACTGTTCCGTCCTTGTAGCCTCTCTCTCTCTCTCTCTCACTCTCACTCTCACTCTCACTCTCACTCTCTCTCTCTCTCTCTCTCTCTCTCTCTCTCTCTCTCTTTCTCTCTTTCTCTCTTCTCTCTCTCTAATTCTCTCTCTCTCTCCCTCTGTCTCTCTGTCTCTCTGTCTCTCTGTCTCTCTGTCTCTGTCTCTCTGTCTCTCTGTCTCTCTGTCTCTGTCTCTGTCTCTGTCTCTGTCTCTGTCTCTCTGTCTCTGTCTCTCTATCTCTGTCTCTCTGTCTCTGTCTCTCTGTCTCTGTCTCTCTGTCTCTGTGTCTCTGTCTCTGTGTCTCTCTCTCTCTCTCTCTCTCTCTCTCTCTCTCTCTCTCTCTCTCTCTACAGCTGTGCAGCTCTCTGTGCTCAGCTGTACAGCTCTGAATACATGAATTATTAAAAGTTGCCGAATTTGTTACTGAGCGGGCGCACAACGCCCACCAGGTCTCTCCCTACATTTGGATGCAATTTCACATACGAGTGACACGACCCCGCCGCGCCCAGTGTCCATTACTATAAGGAAATATTATATATCACTGCGAATAGGTTTTGTAGCGGAACGAAGCTTGCACTAAGGGCTAGTTTAGGTCAACTGGCATGCGCTTGAAGCTTTTAAAAATATCATTATTTCTGAAGATTTGTTTGGCTGTATTAATGGTGATTAAACCGATGAATTTGATTCTTCAGAAAATTCTAAACGGGAAAATTTTTCTTATTTTTTGTCGAATGTTTTCTTGTCGATTTTTTTATGGTTTTCCGTGGCGATTTGTTGTAAGGTATTCATTTATTGCGGCTAGAGTTACTGTGCCATTTTTTTCACTTTTATTGAACAAAATAATGATGAGGCATTCAATAAATTCAATCTGACCTTTACTTGCCTCTGTGAAATAGAAGCGTTTGTTCTGTTATCTTCAGTAAAGTAGTTTTACTGCCTTCAATTGAGTTCCTCGCATCTAGTACCTACTTACTGTTGCTCAATTACGGGAATTTTTTCCCGGCGGATCTTTAAATAAATACAACATTCACCAAAGTGCACCAAACTGAGGGGCTCCATTAGAAGAGACGTGTCAAAGAAAACGATTTGACTTGAGAATTGAACCTGCGCAAACATTTGCCATTGGTTAGAAACTCGGGGAATGAAACAGCTGCATCACTAATGACTGCTATAGAATATACTCACCTGTGATTTCACTAAAGGAAACAAAGGCAGGTCCAGGGGGCATGTCCTCCCCGGTCGAGCCTCGGCGCCCGCCCCCCCCTGAAACGTCGGCTCACCCATGCCACCTCAGGATTCGAGTATCACGTCCCCTCCCCCTCCCCTCCCCCCGATGGGAAATCCTGGAGCCGCATATGTGTGGGAAAATGATTCTAACGGCGAAGGTAAGTGTTGCTCAGGACGCTGGCGTGCGGGTAGGCGATATGACAAAACCGAAAGAAAGCCAAAAAATATGGAGAAGGTTCTCCGATTTTGGAGGAAGCTTATTTCACTTCCGAAGATCTGTGCAGGGCTGTGGGTCGCCTTGCCGTTCCACTGGCAACTCGGTGCATTCTGGGCGGGCCCTCCATCTCAGCGCTCATTAGCTATGTCCTTTCATGTTGGCACGGGCCGGGTCGTGACCCGGTGGCGTATGACCACAGGCTAGGGTCAAGTCCCATCTGTGTGGGCACCTTTGATTGGACGCGGCGGTTTCAGTGGGAGGTGTCTACACGGGTTCTGGGTGACCCGTGCACGGCCTTCGGCGGCCAGCCTCTCAGTGTCAGTGCCGGTCCCGCCACCGGTGTGTAGGTACCAGGTGTGGGCCCGGTGTTTGTGGGAATCTGCCGCGCTGGAAGACTGACGCCGTTAGTTCCGCTCGTCACTTCTTAGTGTAGGTATTTTCCCGAAAAATAGGGCTTTGCTGCTAACTTTAGCCTGCAAGTTCCTCGCAATGAGTGAACTGTGGGTATTAGTATTTCTTTTATATTTTGAATCTGCCCGTTAAACACCTTATTGACTTATCATCATGCTCCTTGGCTCAGTACTGCGAAATCTATCAAGATTACTTTAACCATTTAATCACTAATTATCCCAATTTTGTGCTTTTACAGTTTCGCCAGGTGCTCAAATATGCTAAATGCCATTAAAATTTGAAATGCAATTCAAAAATACAGCAGACATGGGTAAATGGCACGTCTAACTGCATCTCACTTGGAATACAAGCTGTTCATATTCCAAGGCGTTATTCCAAGCGTGATGCAGTTAGACGTACTATTTACCCATATCTGCTGTGGGTTTTCAAATTGAATTTGGATTATTATTTTTGAATTTGTATATTTGAGCCCCTGACGAAGCTGGGGGCTGATAGGTGATTGAATTCGTAAAGTAATATCACAATTCTAAAGTAAGTTGGCTTTCACTTCCGCGTTTATCAATCTGTTCCAAGCTAAACTATTTTTATAATCTTAAGCGCTCTTGCAGAATTTCTATTGAAATACGTTTTTATCGTATGATATCCAGTTTTCATTCTGATAGGAGTAGAGCTAGCGGCGGTGTGGGCTTTGCAGCCTGTTGGAACTTAAAACCAGCCTTTTTTATTTTCCCGTAGTTAATGTAAGTTTGCTTCTCGGGTATCCCAGTTAAACTGCCACAGAAGTTGTCCTCGGAAACCCGACGCCACCATCCGAACGGGTGATCCCCGCAGTAACTGGTAGCAAGCCAACGTCGACATTTCACAAGGGTGGCGAGTGGCCTGCCCGCTCAGGCCACGTCTCTGGCCACTGTTCGGTTACCAGCCGACCTCGGTCGGGTCAATCAGTGAGCGCCGCGGCGTGACGGGAGAACCAACCCTCTGTCTCCTGCAGACATACTCCCGCTGCTGGGTTTCCAGCAGCCGGTCAGACTCCGGTGATCTCTCAGCTGAACTGCCGGCGCAGCTGTATAACCCATACGCGTCGGGACAGTCAAATCGGAGACAATCTTGAAGTTGGGTCTACCGTAAATCGACCAAGGCATAAAACCCTTCTATGTTTTATTCCCACCAAAGTTGGAATATGGGGACTTGCAAGGGCGTAGAATCCACCCATGGCACCCAAAAAATTATTTGAAAATTGGTTTCAGAGAAATAGCCTCCGGCAATTTTTGAAGGTCATTATATAGGCATTGATTAGAATGCCTACAGCTCGAAAAATTTTTCAAGTGATTTCTAAAAATTTTGTAGTCATAGGGTGTAAATTTTACGGGCAACATTTTTGCTATCTTCAATTTTGAAATTTAAACAAAAAACTGTTGTGACCTCATGACCTAGTGTTATAACGGTGACCTTGACCCGTAGAACAGTGAAAATAAAAAATTCTCTTGAAAGCGTTTTGACATATGGTAGTAGTCTTCCATATCAAATAATAAAAATAATGGCTTTCGAAATGCATATACTACTTTTAGCTTCATGTACATAACACTAGGTGTCACTGTGGAGCTATGCTAGCGTAACTCATGTTCTAATTGACTCGCAACTTTAAAATAAAAACATTGGAATAATGAAAATCAAGGAGTCAAACTAGAATTGAATCACTTTACCACAAGCACAGGAATAAGGGGTTGCCCTCCCCTATTTTGAATTCACATTATTGTCCCTTTGGAAATGAACTTTCCTGGTATAAATGTCACGTATGGTTGTTTGGATCATTGTACATCTTTTGAAAATAAATATGTCCCCGTCACATTGAATCACCGAACTATGATGTCATTTCTAGAAGCATTTAACCCGCGCCCCACCGGAGGTCCGGCGCCACCTTCGCCCCACCGGGGCCATCAATGCCTCCTAACTCCGAAAATATGGAAGTTAGCACAAAGATGCAGAGTGTATAAGTAATATCATGCGAATTCAATAAGATTTTACCTGGCATGTTTAAGCGCTCCGGTCTATGTTTTGACCTCCAGAGGTCAAGTTATGTCATGATAGGCTGTTTCCAGTAAAATATGCAATCCTTAAAGGGAATGTGACACCTTGGTCGAATCCTGGAATTTAGTGAAATTAGGCGCACTTTTAGCCGAAAATAATTAAACCACTCATGATTTCTCTGAAAAATGTACAATATGCTCAGTATTTTTATTTTCAAAATACTCCTCTAGAAAAAGAATTAAATATCAGCCAGTGGATGATGTCACGATCTGGCAACCACTACCATACTTGAAACGCTTCAAGGGCTTCGATTGGCTGATGCTCATAGTGACGTCAGCATATGTCGTCACACCAGCAGCTCATAACAATGGCCGCCCAACGAGGGGCTGATGAGGGGGCTGGTGTCGGGTAGGTTTTATCTTTTTCTACGGAAATATCGAGTTGCAAGACAAATGATATGTGGAGTACCGGGTTTTCCGACTTGCTTTACAACTTGGCTATCTCAGTTAAAATCACGTTATAAAGGTGCCATATTCCCTTTAAGAAACCTGAGCATAGCTCTCACGCCATTAGAGCTATCGAGATCTGGAAAAAATCATTTGGTAGGAAATACCAGGACTTTCTCCGCATGAGGAACGTAATGGCCTCCCGCCAGTGGTTTGACCTCCAGAGGGTTCCTCGTGACTTAAAATGACCTGAGTTCACGAAAGATAAGAAAGTGGCCTTGTTGTATATCAAATGAAAACCAGTGACGAGACATAGATGATGACCTTTGATTCAGTGCTCTCGCTTAATTAGGTCAAAAGTTATCGTCAATATCTCGTTTTTTTACCTCTGGTGACCTCTGATGATCTCACATAGGTCAAAGGCCAATATCTCCCCTGAGATCCATGAAAGGGTGTCCAAGAACGCTTTTCTGAGCAATCTGAGTATTTACGATTATTTTGTGACTTTTAGTTCCTAAGACACCTTTTCCCATCCTTTTATGGAAGAGGTTACCTGGTGACCTGACCTCAGGTCACCAAATCGAAAAAATGCCGAAAATACATTTTGTAGGCTCTGGAGGAGTCATCAAGTGTAGAAAGTTTAAAATCGATCGGCTTAGAAATGTAGCTATTATAGAGCTCAAAAGTTAAAGTGAGTTGACCTTGGTTGACCTCGCCTGGTGACCTGACCTAGGGTGACCCGGAGTAATAAATTTCAGGGATGATGGTAAAATAATGGGGTAAGAGATAGAACCCTTAACCGCGGTGCTTCCCCTCGTTGTTTGTCTGTTGTTCCGAAAAAAACCTTAAGGGGCCATTGATTTCATTATTCTAGGTGGTGCGAGGGTTAAGGAAGATTTTTGGCTTTTGAGGCTTTGTGTCGCATTCCCCGGACGTAGCTTGAATCTAAATCATTTTATGACCTCAGTTCGGCTTCTATAGCCTTCGGTAATCTATTGTGGCATTTCAAACGTGTTTAGCCTTGACCTATGGTAATCTCTAAGTGAATTTTGCTCAGCGTACTCATTATTTTAGCTCTTTTATAATGAAGAAATTTTAGTTACTAAAAACATATCATTGGTGATTTTCAGTGGTGCATTGCATTGCATGGGGCTGGCTGAGTTCAAAAGTACTCCTTAGAAGTGAAAGCAACTAGTTCAAGTGTCCACATCATTTAAATGGATTATTCATAAGCCATTCTGAATCATGTACGCCCATTTAATGAGTTTCTAATCATCTGTCACTGCTTACATCCCCTTCAAGTCCAGTTAGTTCAAAGGCCGAAAAAGTCAAGTCCGTATTGGAAGAAAAACGTGTTCAGTGTCCTTTTCATGAAAATTGACTATTCATTAGAAATTTCGCGTCATTTTCGCCAAGTGCTTGCTTCATCATCTGTTATTGCTGACACCCCCTTCAAGGTCAAATAAGGTCAAATTTCGAAAAAGGTCAAGTCCATATAATATGTAAATCAACTAGTTTAGTGTCATCATTCAAATTGACTTCATAAACCATTATGCATCATTTACGCCAAGCAAATGAAGAAGCAATTCTTCATCTGTTATTGCTTACCCCCTTTCAAGGAAAAATAAGGTGATTTCTCGTCGATTTCTCGTCGTTTCTCGTCGATAAAGGTCAAGTCCGTATCGGACGCAACTCAAATAATTCGGTGTTCATCTCATTTAGAAATACTGAATTGAAATACGCATCTGTAGGCGTTATTCGACACATATTTATCTCGGAGATCACGCAAGGTCAAATCAAGGTCATTGAATGTCAAAGATCATAAAAGGTCTAACCTCATAAGTGATCCTCGAAGGTTGGAAGAAAATATGGGCCAGATTATGAGCAAATGCTGCAAAAGAACGGTGAGAGACAGGAGCATTCACGTGGAAACGGATACAGGCGCCCGAAGGATCCCAACATGCCTCCACTCTTGAGGTCATAACTCCGTGACCTTGAAGGGTAGGAACAATTTTTGCTCGCAAAATGTGCACAATGAATGCCCCAGAGGCTATACAACATTTCAAGACTCTTACTTCAGAAGCTTGTTTTCAATTCTTCAAAAAGCTGCGGGAGGCATACGCGTCGGAAAAGGGGGGCCAGGCCCCCCACTTTTTGTCCAAAAATTTCCTGATATCAGTCAAAATGAGAGAAAATCGGACATTCTTATATCCAGCCGCGCGGGGAGGCAACGAAGAGCCCAAATTCGAACAGTTTTTGGTCCTGACGTTGAAAGTTTTCTGTCAGCATCAGGTTGAAATTTGGCTGGCCCCCCACTTGTTTGCCGGTGGTGTACGTGCAAGGGTTAACACACCCTATGGCGTTGATTAGTAATAAATGGGTTAAAAATTCCACGGCTCCCCCTTAAATTCGGACGTTCCGCCGTCACTGGCAATAACCCTCGCTCCCACCGGGGGCCATCGATGGCCCCCTAAGGTTTTTCCAAGATAGCAGAAAAACGACGAGGCGCAGCACCGCGGTTGAGGGCTCTACCTCTCACTGCATTATTTTCTCATCATCCCTGAAATTTTTACCCCGGGTCACCCAAGGTCAGGTCACCAGACGAGGTCAAACAAAGGTCACCTAACTTCACCTTTAGAGCTCTGTAAGAGCTACATTTCAAAGTCGATCGATTTGAAACTTCCTACACTTCATAACCCCTCCAGGGTCTACAAGGTGTATATCCGGGATTTTTCGATTTCGTGCCCTGAGGTCAGGTCACGAGGCGACCTCTCCCATTGGAAAAGCATAGGGAAAAGTTGTTTCATAATATAAAAGCCAAAAAAATGATTGCAAATACTCAGACTGCTCCGAACAACGTTTTTGGACACCCTTTCACGGATCCCAGGGGTCATATTTGCCCTTTGACCTTTCCAAGGTCATCCAAGGTCACCAGAGGTCAAAAACAGTATTTTGGCAATAACTTTTGACCTAATTAAGCTAGAGCGGTGAAATAAACACCATCGTGTTGGTCTTGTCACTGGCTTTCATTTGATATATGGCAAGGTCACTTTTTGACCTTTCGTGACCTCAGGTCATATTAGGTCACGAGGTGACCTCTGGAGGTCAAACCACTGGAGGGAGGTCTTTACGTTCCACATAGCGAAAAAAGTACTGGAAATTTGCTATCAAATGTACTTTACCAGGCCTCAATATCTCTAATGACATAAGAGTGTTGCCCAGTTTGCTTTCATTGCATATTCGAGTGAAAATAGCCGATCTTGACCTAATTTGACCTCTGGAGGTCAAACCATTGACCTGAGCACTAAAACATGCAAGTAATTTCTTACTGAATTCACGCGAGCTTTCTATTGCACTTTGCAGATTTGCGCTAACGCCCATATTTTCGGAGTTAGAGGGGGCCATCGATGGCCCCCCGGTGGGGCGAAGGTGGCGCCGGACCCCCCGGTGGGGCGCGGGTTAATTATAACGTGGGTTACGACGGCACAGCTCCATAGTGACACCTAGTTTCATGTTTCGGAAGTAAAAAGTAGTATATGTTGTGCGAAAGCCATATTTTTATTATTTTACCTAAAAGAGAATTCCCAAATGTAGAAATCCTATCACACGAATTTATAAATTTCACTGTACTGCGGGTCAAGATCACCGTTCAAAAAAAGGTCACGAGGTCATGAGGTCAAATTTGCAGAAATATAAAAATCGAGATAGCCAAATTGAAATCTGCTAAATGGTGAACAAAAACGTAAAATATCGTTATGATTATTAAAAAAATGGCAGAGCTATAGGCTTTCAAAACAATTCCTACATGGTGACCCCCGAAAAATGTCGGAGGCTAAATCTGCCTTACCAAATTTTCAAATAATGTTTTTGACGCCATGGTTAGATTCTGCACCTTTAAAACCCCCTTGGCACCAACTTTGGAGAGAATAAAAAATAGAAGGGTTTTATTTTACGATATTTTTGGTCGATTTATGGTGGAATGACCCAGTTGTATGACTGGTATGTGGAAAGATGAAGAGGCCGATCCCGACGGATTTTGTTTTAAATAGGACAGTTTCTCGTCAGCAAGGGGGTGAAGATTCATCCCCCCACTTTTTTGCAGGTGGCGGTAAGTATGGTATACTCAACCATTATACCACCCCCCCCCAATGCCTCGTATCCCAAGATTCCTCGGCTCTCTTCCCAGCCGATTTGGGCGTACCCGTTGCGATAAGCGTCGCCTCCGGGGAAGAGTGAGGGAGCAGTGTCTTCTGCTGACTGAAGTAATCTCGAGACTGATCCCTCGATTTGGGCTCTGTTGCCTTCAGAACATGCTGGTTGCAAGCCCTCTCGACTTTTTCGACTGCAGCTGATGAAATCTGGAAATTGATGGACGAACGGTGAAACGGGAACCAAGTCTCTTCCGAACTACTTTTTCTGAACGTTTGTGGTTGTTGCAGTGGAGGGGCTATCCTTGCCACTGCAGTTAGGTTTTATTTTGCGTTGCACTTGAAAATTGGGAAAGCTATTTGTTTCAGGGTTGTCTGCAGTGCTCCTGCACACCCCGGCTGATGATAGGCACTGCACAGGGGCACCGCCACGGAATTTTCGCAGGGGGGGACGGACCCGGGCTGGTGCTAACCGGGGAGGCGAATTTTGAGCATATTTGGTACCTGACAGCATTAATGACGATTGACCCCGACAATTTTTTTTTGGGGGACGTCCCCCCTGGTTGGCCAACAGAGGGGGACGCGTCCCCCCGTCCCCCCCGCTTTCGGCGCCCATGGCACTGCACTTTGTGGGGATCCTAGCCCGGTGTTCAACTCTCCTCCGCACACACTGCCTCTGAAGGGGGCGCAATGTCTTGGTTATCCCGTTTTTGCTTACCCTTGATATAGCTTATCGTCTTACATGCTCGAGAGAGATAAACTAAATCCCCCAAAACCCCATACCCTGGTCTGGTCTCCGATTCACATTATTGTCCCGACCTGTCTGTGCAGGGATGAAGGTGGACGTTCTACCGGCCGAATCGCCACTGCGCGGCGGCGTGCCCGACTGGAGCGCCATCTTTAACAGCCACGGCCAGGCGGCGCTGAGCCAGATGTCGCTGCTGATGGCGGAGGGTGTGGCCTCCTCATTGTGTGAGGCGCAGCTGGGAGAGGGTGGCGACAGTCCACCGGGTACCTGGGGTGCTGGAGAGGGCACTGAGAGACGCTGCTGCTGCCACTGTCCCTGCTCCGGCCGCCCGGAAGGCAACACCTTCCCAAACGGTGAGCGCGCGCCGACTGGGCTGCAGTCAGCCGGCACGCGATTTCTTTGAACTCACGGTGACTCGCATTTTTCGGGGATTCAGGCTACAAATTTATTGCGATTCAAGCTGAGAACCAGAATACTGTATTCCACTCTTGGTATAAGACTGCCGGTGCGGGTATGGATTCACTGCGTTCTGCGCCGACTGTTCTGTGAGTTGCGATGCCGGTTTTCCCCTGGCAAATCCGGGGAGAGGCGTTTGCCTCCTTTCAGAGCCCACGCTTTTCTCCGACTTTGTGATAAAAACAATGGGTTTTAATGTTTTTTTACCATGCTGCCTCTTCAAATCACCATTGTCCGCAGAGTTAGTGGTGAAGGTGCGCGTGGCCGACTCAGCTGTCCGCCATTTTGTCCTGGTGGACCTGCCGTCAAATGACCTGACTCTGACACGGCTCATTTCAAATAGTAGTGCCGCCCTCAACCTCTCCGTCAAGGTGAGCGCACCACCCCGCCCCTCGGGCGTGCTGTGTACAATTGAGCCACAAATGTCGCTTATATTTAAATCCTTTGCATTTTTCACCATTATATTTATACTTGCTTTGATCCCAGAAGCGTGAGAACACTGCATTATCAGGTAACTTCCAAAGATCATAAGCTTTACCACAGATGGAACGGTAGATAGGTCCTGCAATAGCTTCCCGATTTTCACTCCGGCTGTGTTGGTTGACTGGAAAGAAATGACTCAAGGCTGGTAATTACCCATCGCCCCCTCTAGTTAAGCCTATAACGTAGACGGACAACATGTTTGTATTTCTTTTTATAAGAGGAATTTCCGAAGTGTTAGTAAAAAAAATAACTTACGGTTTGCAGCCAGTTACCCTTTCTACGCTTGTCTGATTTGATCCTGTTCCGTGGCAAATGTCAACTCTGAAATCGTTAACTTTCCTCATGTTTCTAGTCAGCTGATATCACACACCCAGTTAACGATCATGCTGGGCTGATCCATTTAATCCCTGGGATTCACCCAGTGAAACGTGCTGCTCGACTATTGTGGTCTAGCTGTGACGCTGTCCAGCCGCCCGGCTGATTAACCTGTGCCTTGCAGAGAGTGAAGGACGTTCTGAAGCTGCCCAACACGCTGTTGAAGAGGGACAAGGATGTGACGCGGTTGCGGGACTATCAGGAGCTGGAGCTGGTGGTGATTCCGGGCTGAGTGAAGCTCTGGTCCTAAGCCGCTCCCTGAGCGGCTAGTGCCATCTGTGGAGTGAAAGTCAAAACTGTAGTGTATATGTAGCTCCCCGGTGGGACGGGGTGGAATTGGTGTGCACTGGGTGGTGCTTCGCCGTTGTTGCTATGAGGCCGGCGCGTTTTGTGATGGGGACGGCATGGATCTCTCGGAGCTGTTACATGTAGTGTAGCGTAGGCAGCGAGCAAGCGCTCGCGGTACGTCGTGTCTGGCGTTATATTGCTGGTGTCATACTACTAACAGCGCCCAAAGGGAGTCTGAAAGTGTGGAAACAAAGTGCAAAGGGCCATTGGCTTTCAAAATGAACGCCCATACTCGTCTTGGAATGTGGCAGAGAGGCGTGTTCCGTTCACCGTCACTACTGCTCCGAAAACTCATTTCCCCGACCTCAAAGCTATGCAATTCTTTATTGTCAGAGGTAAGGCAGGCGTTTTTCGTGATATTGGGTTCAGGCCGGGTATTTCCCTGTAACTCTGTAGGTTCGGTAGAAACGGATCGCGTGGAGTGTGCCGGGACAGTTCAGAGCTGGGACGCCCTGATCTGCAGGTGGTAGCTCCTGCCACGCAGAAGCTGCCCAGGGTTACTAATGCTCGTGTTATGCGCTAACCCTTTCCACGCCTCGTCACATTGTGATGCCATTTCCGGGAGACGCGAGTGCCATGTATGTCCTCGTTGTTTGTGCAATTCATCACTCATTGCGGGTTACCTCGTTGTTGCATCGCACTAGCCCGGCGCACGCACAGACTGGAAGCTGGTTACCTGAGAAGCGCTGGAGGACTGCCGCTCCGCCCACGCTGTCACTGCCTCGTGCCCGGCTTGGCCGTGGGGAGGGGAGGGCTGGATTAATGCTCATTGCTCAGGGGTTCAGTTGTAGTTAGGAGCGTAACGTTAACCGCTTGAAAAGAACCACGCTGAGATTGCCGCTCAGCTCGCTGATTTTGTTTCGGAAGAGGACTGGTTCAGTTTGTGTGTTCAGCGTCAGGTGTCGCGGTTCTCCTGTGTTGCGTATTCGGAAGCACGCGCCGAGTGCGGCGCGCATTGTCGCTGATGTGCCATGTTGGTACCCGGGCCAGTCTTAACACGAGCTTCGCCGCCGCCGCCAATACACCTGATCAGTCGGTCAGAGCAGCGTACCACAGGACTGGTCCTCGGCGGAGTTCGGGAGAACGTGACTCGGGGGTTCACGGCGTCCACGACTGCGGAGGTGACGGATCGCTGGTACCCTGCTGGAAAGGACGGCGGTACTGCGGTGGCCCTTTTCCAGAATGTGTGAACCAGAGTCGAACATAGCTGGGCCTTGCAGCAGTGGACGCGGAGGACACACTTCGACTATTTCATCGACGTGAGCTAATGCTTCCTCCGCACCGGAGACGTATCGAGAAGCCAGAGCGGTCGCAGCGAACGGTGTATTTACGAAAAACGCGAGCTTACACTGCCCTCATCAGTGATCATAGCCAAAAATCATATTAAAAAACACCGACTACGGGATGGTCAGGTACTTTTTGACAAAGACAAATAAAGGGCGTATAAAACGTGATGTCCAAAACACTGAAAACGTCCAAAACGCACTAGTTTTGGAAACAGTTGCAGTGGCCATCCCATGTTCTGCCCCCCGGTCCCGAGGCTTACAAGCTTCTGGTGAGCTTCGGTGCCCAGCGACTTACATCTCCCACAGGCAGAGAAGGTGGTCTCAGAACGAGCACGCGGCTGCAGCGGGCTCACATCTCCCACAGGCAGAGAAGGTGATCACAGAACGAGCACGTGGCTGCAGCGGGCTCACATCTCCCACAGGCAGAGAAGGTGGTCACAGAACGGCACCTGGCCGCAGCGGGCTCACATCTCCCACAGGCAGAGAAGGTGGTCTTAGAACGAGCACGTGGCTGCAGCGGGCTCACATCTTCCACAGGCAGAGGTGGTCTTAGAACGAGTACGTGGCCGCAGCGGGCTCGCATCTCCCACAGGCAGAGAAGGTGGTCACAGAACGAGCACGTGGCTGCAGCGGGCTCACATCTCCCACAGGCAGAGGTGGTCACAGAACGAGCACGTGGCTGCAGCGGGCTCACATCTCCCACAGGCAGAGAAGGTAGTCACAGAACGAGCACGTGGCCGCAGCGGGTTCACATCTCCCACAGGCAGAGAAGGTGGTCATAGAACGAGCACGTGACCGCAACACCCACCTCGCCAGTATGGCGGTATCCACTCTCACCGTCTCTGGTCTCTCCACCACCGGGTCCTCGGTCCTCCTTCACCCTCTCCCCGTCGTCCCCCGTCACTCTCTCCACATCGGTCTCCCGCTCCGGGTCACACTGTAAGGCCGCCGGTAGGCGACACCAGTCCGCACCGTACGTTATACTCGCGTGGTCGCGGAAGCTGGCGATGACGGCGCCGCTGGCGCCGGTCACGTGACTGCCGCCGTACATACAGGCGGTGAGCACGTGTTCGGTGCCGTCGGGGTGTCGTTTGATTCGCCAGACGCCGCCGTCCAGTGGCGCCCTCTGGCTGGGACGCCGCATCGAGCGGGTGTCCCAGGTATACAGGTGTTCGTCGTAACTGCGGGGTCAGTAGCGACAGGGTTAGGCGGCGGTAGCCGCGTCCTCCGGCCTTCACAACGCCCTCCACCTCCACTGAGGTCATTACTGGGGGCACACAGCGTGCCATCCAGCTACTAGCCTGTCTAAACTAGGTAACCCCCTCCCCCAGATGTAATATATTAGAAGGAAGTTAGCAATGTTATGCGTACCAACTACGGATATAGATAACAGCGTAGAACATGGTCATTGCCTCACATCACGAAATTGTCGATATAAGTCAACAGCTACCTAAAATAGATCAGACCGGGCTTAAAGCTTGCCATCCGTGCCGAGACGAAACTAAGAGCTTAGGCTGATTAGGCAGTTTGGAGAAGTGTTGTGCATGAGATAATATGATACTCCCAGATAATCTATACGCCGGCAGAGTTTAACTGACTGATGGGATGAAGCACCGGCCATTCAAGGCCAGTCGGCTCCCCGACGCATTCTCGTGAAGGCTTTAGCTGAGTGGTTGGATGAAACAACGACTTGAACTGATTTGGCCAGCGCAGGGCGCCGGCGTCTCTGCGCTAGCCGGTCGGAATACAGCACCGCGCTGAAGCAGCTGTGCAGGGCGGGGCGGGGCGGTGCAGGTGCCACAGACCTACCTGCCGGAGCGGAGGACGTGCTCAGCGAGCGGGTCGCTCTGCACGCTGGTGACTCCGGCCTCATGGCTACGGTTGGTGAGCACGGCCGTTGCCGGGTCCCCGCGCACGTCATAGCAGCGTAGAAGCAGGTCATCGCCGCCTGGGGGACACGGCACAGCACACAGTTAGAGACACACACTACATCACACAGTCACAGACACGCCACATTACAGTCAGAGACACACGCCACATCACAATCGCAGACATACGTCACAGAACACGGTCACATATCCATACGTCACAGAACACGATAGGAGACACGTCTCACAAACCCACGCTACAGCACAAGGTGCCAGACACGCCAGTACACACGGTCCCAGACACGCCAGTGCGTACGGTCCCAGACGCGCCAGTACACACGTCCCAGACGCGACAGTACACACGGTCCAGACACGCCAGTACACACGTCCCAGACGCGCCAGTACACACGTCCCAGACGCGCCAGTACACACGTCCCAGACGCGCCAGTACACACGTCCCAGATGCGCCAGTACACACGTCCCAGACGCGCCAGTACACACGTCCCAGACGCGCCAGTACACACGTCCCAGACGCGCCAGTACACACGTCCCAGACGCGCCAGTACACACGTCCCAGACGCGCCAGTACACACGTCCCAGACGCGCCAGTACACACGTCCCAGACGCGCCAGTACACACGTCCCAGACGCGCCAGTACACACGTCCCAGATGCGCCAGTACACACGTCCCAGACGCGCCAGTACACACGTCCCAGACGCGCCAGTACACACCGTCCCAGACACGTCAGTACACACGGTCCCAGACACGCCAGTACACACGTCCCAGACGCGCCAGTACACACGGTCCCAGACGCGCCAGTACACACGTCCCAGACGCGCCAGTACACACCGTCCCAGACACGTCAGTACACACGGTCCCAGACACGCCAGTACACACGTCCCAGACGCGCCAGTACACACGTCCCAGACACGCCAGGACAGGCTGCAGCACGTGGTCACAGAAACAGTCAGACGCCACACCGAGACAAGCGAGACTTACAGCGTGCTTCCGAGACATGTTGAACTGAGGTATCTTGGTTGATATTCCGTCCCTTAAACCGGTTGGTCGATAGAATCAGCTAAAATGCATAAATTGCAACGTATATGACAGGGAACGTGCACATTATTTCTTGAGTTTGGTCACTTTCACGACATTTACATTGGGTAGCATCTAATTCCAGTGCGGTCTATCGCATTGAAATTACGCGAAATTACACATTATGTTGTACACGTGCATCTTACTACAGGGTGTTTCAAAAAGAATGATATTTTTTAAATGTTCAGTAAATGACTAAAAATCTTTCAAATCCACCCACAAAACGCTCATTTTAATGATAAATTGTGGGACATTTTTATACAAACATGTTTCATTTACATAAAATATTTTCCCCCGTCTTAAATGTACTCATAAAAATGATGCAAGAAACATGATAGGTACATGCCGGCTTATATTTGAGAAAACGGAACTGTCAGCACTCTAAAAAGGCTTTAGCACACAAAAATGGCACGTGAGCATGCAAATGAAAGGCACAAGTTTCAATAATATTGCAGGTTTAAAGTCTTTGGCTCAAACTCCATATGGTTCATTGGCTTACCTTCCATATGAATGACTGGAAACGGCAGACACCGCGCAAAATACGCCACTGTTCACCGCAGAACAAGGGACACGGACCAATTGGGGATTGCTTGCTTGGACCCAAGCTTTCCTAAGCTTGAGAGGTGTGTTTTTTAGAATTAATTTCCAGGGGCAATGTGCGTGTGGACTGTGATGTACCGCAGTGACGATATAATGTTTGCAGTGTCATTGGCGTGATACTTGTCACGTGATACGTGCGTGATTTCTTCGAACATTTTCGATGAAGGCAAAATAGACAGTATTTTTCAACTCACTTTTAAGACTACTTTTAACTAGTTAAATATCAAAACAGTTATCAAAATACAAATAATCGTAAATGTCCCAAAATTTGATCTCGATCGATATGTAAATCATACCACAACAACTTATTTATAACTGCACCTAATTCAAAAATATCATTCCTTATGAAACACCCTGTATGTCAATGAACTGAGGATGAAGAACGACCACTGCAGAACTAGACTCGTATCAGCTTATTGGTTAAAGTGACGCAATTCGAAGCTGCTTGACTAGCAGAGAAAACTGGGGTGAACGGTGCTATTGAGCTCACAAAGACGGTGGAGTGAGTGAGTGACGCCGCTGCCAGCGCCTGTGGCCACCACACTACATTCCAGCCCACCCACCAGTGTAGATGAAGTTGTGGTCAGTCTGGTCGAAGGCACAGGTCCAAGCCTCGTGGCCGTGGCAGAGCGCCGTCCACACCGGAGTCAGCGCGGTCCCCGACAGCTCCAGCACCGTCACCGCTCCTGACGAATCGCTGACCACCAGCCGGTCTGCCGACCAGTCCAGCGCCAGCGCCAGCCGGCCGGGGCCGCCCACCGCCGCCGACGTCAGCTGCTGCAGTCGCGGCTCCCCAGCGTCCTCCACCAGCGCCAACAGCAGCAGCTGGCCTCGGGCATCGGCGGCAGCGGCCAGCACCCGGCCCCCGGCCCGCTGCGGGCTCCACCTGACGTCCAGCACGGCGGCGGCCGGCAGCGTGTGCAGCAGCCGGCGCCGCCCGGCGTCCAGCAGGTGCAGCTGGCCATCCCGGCGGCACTCTGCCGCAGCACAGCACAGAGGGACGGTCAGCTGGCCATCTCGGCGGCACTCTGTCGTAGCGTACAGAGGGCCGGTCAGCTGGCCATCCCGGCGGCACTCTGCCGCAGCGCAGCACAGAGGGACGGTCAGCTGGCCATCTCGGCGGCACTCTGTCGTAGCGCACAGAGGGACGGTCAGCTAGCGGGCGGGTGTAAGGAAGTGAGCCGCACAGCGGGTCAGTCAGTCAGTCAGAATGAAAGATAATGTGGCAACGGGCGGCACAGTCGGTCAGTTATCTCTCACTGCCGGAGGCCAGAAGGCTTGTAAACAGGGCATTTTTACATGCAATCTGTGGATCATCTCTGGTCACAAGCCCCTCCAAAGGGTTCCCAGCCCTTTGGATTATTGCCCACTGGGGAACAGTACCCTCTTGGGGCTGAAACTGGGCTGAAACTATGCAGATCTGTTCCTCGTTGGTTAAGAACCATTGTGCCTCTGGTGAGGGTCTTAAGTGCCCCCTAACCCGGCTTTTAAGCTGGACATACAGCAAAAATGTCCTAGAAAGCCAACAGAAGTGTCCCTTTGAGCTCAAAGGGGTTCCACTTCCCCTTTTGGTCCCAAATAATGAAAAAATGTTTGAGACATGCAATGATGCATTTAAGATCACTATTATCTCTTCACGGCTTGAAGCACCTAAGTAGAGGTAGTACGGTGATGGAGGGGGCGGGGGGAGGATAAGCCAGACTTTAGCTAGGGGCGAAGCGTCTGGGTGGATTTGAAGCCGTGAGCCTCTACAGATCATACAGAGAGCCATGAGCAGAGCCGAACGCACTGGCAAAACCCAAGGATGCAATCCTCAACAAATACGAAGAACCCCGCGTCTCATCTCATAACAGACCCAGCCAGCACTCTATGCCAAGCATGCAGTGGGTTCACAAGTTATTTCCTCCATAAAGTGTAGTTTAGGAATGTAGTATATCTGTTTTGAACGTCCTACAATCCAGCTATTGGTAGAAAATTGAGGGCTGCGAAATGGGAGCCCTCGTAAAAACCCTAGTAAAAACAAACCAAGATTTGAAAACTAATTTTCTTCAGGCTTTCCGCAAAAAAGATATTTCCTTATTATTTTTCTTTGACGCAAGACAGCTGCTGGGATGAATAACACAAATTAGCGATCTTTAACTTCACGTTTTCTGCGTGAGGCACTGTTGGTCTTGTAAAAAAATCATCTCACTTATTCGTAGTAGCGGCGATCCTCAACGAATCTACCAATCAAGCCAAGGTTTTCGCCGGGGAGACTGGGGACATCGCACACCTGTGAGCGATTCAAGAGTATCTGAATAGGCATCTGCAAGACCGATCGCCCATTGACCCGAGCTCCGGAGAACGCAGGTACAGTACTGAAGATGGCCTGGGAAAACCATTACCTGTGAGCCACAAACCCAAACTGACATGCGAAGGTGCTACTCGCAGAAGCACGCGTAATATTAGCGAATCAGTACTCTGAAACCAAAAGACGGCGACTGTTTGAAAAGCAGCCGGCCCGTTGACAGAGGAAGAAGTCAGAAGCTATGCTCGTCATGATTTCGCGTTGGTAAACTCGACAAGGTCTGTAACAGAAACAGTAACATACCCGAGGGGACGGAGGGGAACGGTGTGGTGTTGGGATCAGCAACTGTGATGGTACATGGATCCCCCATGATACAGAAGTAATCCGCCGAGGGCCAGCAGTCCCAGCCGCCACTATGCTGAGGGCAGCGCTGCGGCTCTTCCTGATTAGAATACATCTCCCACGGCTCTAAGCCCACCCCACATCTGTGGCAATCCGTGAGTGGCCTCGGATTGCGCAAAGCCCCCGTGGTGGAAATCCCCTGAACCAACTGGCACTTAAACGTCCGCGTATCTGGAGGTAATTCCATTCAGTAGTGAGTTAAGAGGGAGAGACAAAGCCGTACATCTGCACTATGTTTCGTGAGTGAAACCTTCACAACTCCTAAAATAAACTCCAGTTATGCGCTTTGAAATACAATGTTTACCCACAAAACTCGAGTAGATCCATAATATCTAACATAATTTGAGCATTCCCCAAAATCCTCCTCTGTAAGATAGCTGAGTGAAATTGGTTTGAAAACGCAGAGATCCCAGCCATAGACTCTGTCATGAAAAAAACGGGATGGCTACCCGAACAATAAAATCTAATCACTAAGAAGATATGCATGCACCTAACCGTGAAAAATTTGGCAAATAATGCAACACAATACTTGTCTAATCAGATCATTTCAAATTATGATGTTGAGTGAAAAACAATGAATATGAGGCCAGCATTCAACAAGGAATCGGGAACAGTAAACGCAAACGCATACAAAACAACCATGCGACAAACGACTAAATCAGAAGTCACATGATTACAGCATGGCACCCAATGTTACGATTTAACAGAGATGTTGATGATAATTTGTTAGCATAAATAAGGACAAATATTTATCGTGAAACAGATGAAACATTTCCGCACGTCTTTACACTGCCCACCAGTTCATTACCTGTTCTAGGAACGCACCTTCGGGGGCGATATCGGCGGGTTGGCCATCTGCGAGCTTGTAGGTGCAGCACAGTATCAGGTGACGATAGGGAGCGATTGGACAGAACTCCACCGAGTCCGCCGGCCAGCCTGTGTCCCAGCTCCATAGCAGGCGAATACATGCTGACGTGGCCGTCTCCTCACAGTCCGACATCTTGTGGTGACACAGCGAACTAGAGTTTCACAAAATGAGTATCGGATATGAGCTCAACCAACAAGGATGAGTCGGATGCCACACGTAGGAAGCTAACACAGTACGAAATGTTTTATACACACGAATAAACCAACACTAACCAGTACGCCTAAATATGTCTTTCCAGGCAGAGCTCAAGCAGAGAAATAGTTCACCGTCGTTTAATCAGCCCACCATCGGTGCCTGATTTGCGTCCCCACGATCCCCTACGACTTGGCGCTGCGCTCGGTTTCAATCAGGCACTCGCGTACCAGGATCCGCGCATGGCCGATGCCTCTCTTCAGCCGTTCGGCACTGCTCTTGCTGCCTGAGTAGGTGGGTCGGATGTCCCGGCCCATATCCTCGATCACAGCCAGCAGCTGGGAGTACTTGGACTGAGCTGGCTGGCGGTACTGGGCGGCGGCCGCGGCCACCAGCTGAGGATCATACGCCGCAGGACTGGGCGTGCCTGGCTTACTGAACGCCGGCGACGCCGAGGCCGAGCGGTCGTCCTCCATGGCAGCAGGCTCCGGCAGCGTCTGCGGAGGGGGTCCGCGTTAGCAAATGGCAACATACAGCACCTGCACATACAACGGGTAAAGTAGGAATACAACCGTACAAAGGCTAGGCGGTCAAACGAACCAAAGCAAATCTACATATAACGTACGTACCCCCCACCCCCCATTTTAATTTCGCGCCGACTGATGCAGTCTTTAGTGACCCCGGTATTGGAGGGTCTCGGTAAAATAATTCGACTGTTTTAATAATCAGCCGTCGCTCAGGCATTTTCATTTCTTCACATCCCTACAACATACGAAACATACATAATGGTTTCCTAGGTCATTTCATAGGGGATCCAGGAAGCAGGGGGAGCAAGTGACCGATCGATCTATCGGCGTCCCCCTCAATGCGCCCTGGCGCCCACTTTAATGTTGCTCCCCCAGGATGCATGCATCAGCACCCCCATGACTCGATTTCGGTGTCCCCTGGTTCAAATGGCGACTCCGGGATAAAGTGTTCCCCTAATCGGAAACTCTAGAGCCACCTATTGGCGCTGGACTCCAACCCACGCAGTGAATCCAATGAAAGCCTCATCAGCCCCGGGCTCAGCGTCTGGAGTCGGTCACCTCGGCGGTCGGGCAGTAGCCCGTCAGTGGTACCACCAGTGGACGGACAGGAGCAGGGGGCGCGTCACCGCCGCCGCCGGACCACCCACCAAGGGAGGCCAACTGTTCAGCTAGCGCTTGTCTGGCCTTCTCCCGGTTCATTTGCTTTCGTAGTCGCCTACATCGGTCCTTCTCCCGTTTCTTATTCCGCTCGGTGCGAACGGTGAGGCAACGCTTTCGTTTCACCATGACGATATTTCGACAGGCTTGCTTGAAAACTGATTTTCACAAACCCGGAAGCTTGAAGTTGAAGCCTTGAAATGCCACTTGAAATCAACTTGAAAGATGCACGAAAAAATGGTGCGTGCCCCCAGCGCGGCTAATTTTTACAATCACTCAAGGCAATAGAGACACTCAATCACTGCTTCATAGTTCATTGCCATTGCAGCAAAACCACGGAGTTTTCATCAAATTTTCAAGCCGCTCGCGCACGCGCACCAGCGCTCCGGGTACCTTTGTTTTGAGTCCGCGGATGGGCAATGTCGGCAAATAGAAGCAAAAGCGTCGGTGCCGGCCAAACAGCCGAAAAGGGGAGGCCGGTGGTTGTCAGACATGGGCAAAACCAGGATTTCCAATGAGAAGGCACTTCGGTCGGGGGGAGGGGGCATTTAGGTCTGGAGGGTACCATTTGGGCTAGGAGAGCCGATGCTTACGATGTGACCTATGGTGCCAAATCGCATTGTTCAGGCGCAAATACTTGCAACCTGGGGGAGGAGAGAGTTGATATCACTCCAAGGGCACCGGAGCGGTTCAGGGGAGCTGGGATGTGGTGTGGGGCACCGCTGTGTGCGCGATTGGGGAGGGGGCACCTTCCGCATTGCCCCCTGGATCCGCCGATGTTGTTAGTGGAGTTTGAACTTCTTGCTGACATAAAACTGCCCCTAACATTTCGGAACTTTGACTCTGACAGGAAAAATGTTGGGATGAAAATTTCTGAGCCTGGTTTCTGTAACCCATTCCCGCATTGATACCACCACTAGCGGATCCAGAGAGGGGGCCATCCCCCAAATGGCGAAATTTTGGCCATTTTCTTTAAAAAAAATGTTTTTTACGATTTTTCCCGAGTTTCCCCCGCCCCAAAACGGCGCCCCCGCGTCCGCCAGTGGATACCACTGGTCTATATATAGGCGTAGCAGGGGCGCAGCCAGAGCTTTCGTATGGGGGGCACACCAACTTTGAGGGGCACCCCGGAGAAAAAAGGGCACTTTTTAACGTAACCAAAAAAATTACTATATCTTTGTTTATATCATTTTTTGGGCATCTTTGGTTCAATAAAAATGCAAATAAATCATTAACGGAGAAGGAAAACTAGATTAAAACCGAAAAAGGAAAAAATATCACCAAAATGTCATGGAAGTAGCCAAAACATGACTTTTTGGATAGATTTAAGGACAGCCAACTCATGCAAGTACTTAACATCAGAGAAATCAGCGGAGCATGTGATATATGGTACAATGTGCAGGTTAAGGCATATTGGAGTCGAAAATTCTTTTGTTATGCCCACTGGTTTTGTCGTGACGAGTGAGCCCTGGCTGAACGCGGATTAAGTTCCTTGCCTCCCGCAATCGCCATGGGACGAGGAGTGGCATAGTGTCTTTAGAAGAACACATTT
Organism: Lepas anatifera; assembly: GCA_034440635.1. NCBI lineage: Eukaryota > Metazoa > Arthropoda > Thecostraca > Lepadidae > Lepas > Lepas anatifera. The sequence goes on along the minus strand of JAOTON010001592.1, from coordinate 251,145 downwards.
TTGTTGCCGGAAAAATTTGGGAGATACCTTTTGAACGCGTTTATTAAGTTCCATATTCTCAAGGCTCGGTCCCAGTTAAGAGTAAATAAAAGGTGAAAAGGCCTGTGGCTTGGATAGGGATGGTGTGACAGGGCGGGAAATTGTGAAAACTATTTCTTCATTTAAATTAATTAGTAGAAATCCTGGTTTAGGGGACTGTGCTCTGAGCTCAGGGCACATGCCTTTTTATCATCCCTTCCCAGAATCCACCAGTATAATAAGCAATTTATATAACCAGGGGTGCCTAGGCATCACCAGCCGTTTTAGAGATTCCTCATTCCTCGTTAGCTCCGTTTTATAAGGGGAGCTTCCATTGTGTTCTTACTTCCCATCTATTCAAGACCAGCTTTGGGGCCCCCAAGTGTGGGTCAGAGGCCTCAGGAGCACCTTCCCCCATCCCCCAGTTGTGCCTCCAGGGACCAGACTAGCTCAGTGACCCCGCCCCGAGATGATCGGAGTTGGCCTTGTGTTCTTATTATCTGTCTATTCAAGACCACTTCAGGGGCTCGTGATGTAGATCAGGGCCCCAGGCAGCCCATGCTTCACCCAGAGACTAGACTAGCTCATTGGCCCCAGAGATGAGGGCGTCAGACTAGCTCAATGGGCCACAGATAGGCTCATGGGGCCTTAAACCAGTTCAAGAAGCCCCAGAACAGTTTCAAGCGCCAGATCACTTCAGGGGCCTCAAGCCAACTTAAGGGGCTTTCACAAGCTCAGCGCCCAGACCAGCTCAGGGTACCCTCAGAACCTAGATCCGCTCTTGGGCCCCAGATCAACTCTTGGGGCCCCAGATCAGTTCAGGGGCCTCAAGTCAGGTCAGGGGGCAAGATCAAGTCAGGAGCACTAATTCAGCTCAGGAATTCCTCACCAGCTCGGGGCCCAAGCATTTCAAAAGCCCCAGAGCTGCTCAGGGGACACCAGATCGGCCCATAGGGCACCAGATCAGCCTCGGGGACAAACAATCAGATCAGTGGTCCCCGACCAGCTGGGGGCCCAGATCAGCTCGGGAATACCAGATCAAGTCAGGAGGCACTTAATCAGCTCAGGAGCCCCATACCATCTCAGGGGCCCTCACCAACCCCTGTGGGCCCAGCCCAACTCAGGGCCTGGGAGCTGCTCAGGAAATCACGTAATTAACCCAGGAGGCCCGGGTCAGCTTAAAGGGCACCATATTAGCCATGGGGCACCAGACTAGCTCAGAGGGAATTAGATGGGCTCAGGAGACACACTGATGGCTCAGCAGGCACCATATCGACTCAGGGGGCATTACTTAAGTTCAGGAGGCAGTATATCTGCTCAGGGTGCACCAGATCGATCAGCACAGGGGGCATGTTCAAGTCAGGGGCACTAAATCAGCTCAGGGATCCCTCACCAGCTCGGGGCCCAATCAGTTCAAAAGCCCCAGAGCTGCTCAGGGGACACCAGATGCCCATAGGGCACCAGATCAGCTTCGGGGACAAACAATCAGATCAGTGGTCCCCGACCAGCTCGAGAATACCAGATCAAGTCAGGAGGCACTTAATCAGCTCATGAGCCCCATACTATCTCAGGGGCCCTCATCAGCCTCTGTGGGCCCAGTTCAGCTCAGGACTTTAGAGCTGCTCATTAAATCACGTAAGGAGGCCCAGATTAGCTTAAAGGGCACCAGACTACTCAGGGGGCACCATACTAGCTCAGAGGGCATCAGATGGGCTCAGGAGGCACCAGATCGACTAGGGGGCATTAGTGCAGCTCAGGTGGCACCAGATCGATCCGCTCGGGGTCCAGATCAGCTCCCAGCCCCCGACTATGGCAGGAGCCTAAATCAGCTCAGGGAGCAACATAACAGCTCAGGGGACACAAGGTGGGCTCAGGGCCCACCAAACCAGCTCAGGGGGGACCAGACCATCTATGGAAACATCAATAATCAGTTGAGGGGGCACTTAATCAGCTGAAGAGGCACCATATTGACTTAGGAGGAAGAATCAACTTGGGGAGGCATGAGATCAGCTCGGGCGCCCGAATCAGCTCAAGGGGCACTAAATCAGCTATTAGGGCACCAAACAAGCTCGGAATCATTAGACTAACCCTGAGGGTATTATATAGGTTCAGGAGGCACAATAATTTGCTCAGTGGGGCACTCGATTGACTCATGGGCACCAGATCAGCTTAGAGGGCAAGTAATCAGCTTAAGGGGCCAAGACCAGCTGAGAGGCCACGAGATGAGCTCAAGGGGCACCAGATTGGCTTTACCCGTACGATTATTGGCGACGATGAGGCATTAGGTGGACACATATTAGGTGCCCATACTCTCTCCGGGTACTTGGAAAGGCGACAGAATGCCCTAGCTGACCGAAAAATGCATTAAGTTGTCCAACAATAGTTTCAATCGCTACATGCGGTCCAGTTACATCTAGGTTCAACGGCGTAGGGCACTAAATTTCGAGCGGCACGGCCCAAATTGGGTACACCACCTGGCAATCAAAAGGGCACCCCGGCAGTGATGGGGCACGTGCCCTCTGTGCCTTCCTGGCTGCATCCATGTACAGTAGATCAACTCCGGGAGGCATTGAATAAGCTCAGGGGCCCGGATCAGCTCAAGGGGCACTAAAACAGCTAAAAGGACTCCAGGCAAGCTCGGAGGCATCAGACTAACTTAGAGAGCATTATATAGGTTCAGAAGGTACAATTATTTATTCAGGGGAGGGGGGCACCAGATTGACTACGAGGGCATCAGATCAGCTCAGAAGGCACATGGTCACCTCCAGGGGCACCAGATGAGCTCCACCCGTACGATTATTGGCGACGATGAGGCATTATCTGGAAACGGATTACGTGCCTATACTCTTCCCGGGTGCTTGGAAAGGCGACAGAATGCTCTAGCTGACCAAAAAGGCACTTAAATGTCAAACAATAGTTGAAATCGCTAAATGCGGTCTAGTTCCATCTAGGTTCAACGGCGTAGGGCACTAAATTTCGAGCGGCACGGCCCAAAGGGGGTACACCACCTGGCAATCAAAAGGGCACCCGACACCGATGGGGGAACGTGCCCCCTGTGCCCCTGGCTGCGGCCCGGGACAGTAGATAAACTACGGGAGGCATTAAATAAGTTCAGGGGCCCGGATCACCTCAAGGGGCACTAAAACAGCTAATAGGGCACCAGGCAAGCTCGGAGGCATCAGACTAACTCAGAGAGCATTATATAGATTCAGAAGGCACAATTATTTTCTCAGGGGGGGGCACCAGATTGACTACGAGGGCATCAGTTCAGCTCAGAGGGCACATGATCAGCTCCAGGGTTCAAGACCAGCGCTCTGGGGGCACCAGATGAGCTCAAGGGGCACCAGATTAGCTCTGCCCATACGATTATTGGCGACGATGAGGCATTATCTGGAAACGGATTCCGTGCCTATACTCTTCCCGGGTGCTTGGAATGGCGACAGGATGCCCTAACTGACCAAAAAGGCACTTAATTGTCAAACAATAGTTTAAATCGCTAAATGCAGTCTAGTTCCATCTAGGCTCAACGGCGTAGGACACTAAATTTCGAGCGGCACGGCCCAAAGAGGGTACATCACCTGGCAATCAAAAGGGCACCCCGGCACCGATGGGGGGCACGTGCCCCCTGTGCCCCCCGCTCCGCCCCTGAGGCGTAGGAACATCTGCTGGGGCCAGAGTATTTTGAAGTTAAATCTTATCACGGAACACCACGGGGCTTTTTGCTCAAATTCAAACCACTGATGGGCCGTGCCCCGTTGCCCCCATTGCCACACCTTTGGCGGGACATATATGTACGTCTGTGGCGATGCGTGAAAGTTCGAATAAATACATCACTGAAAACGTACATGTTGGTCTGCTTAATCACTAAGATACACATCTGGTGGGGGGAAGTAGGTGTCCCCTTTTCCCAAATTGACCATCGGCACTGCCACGGTACAGGAGCCAGTCAGAGTTTGGATGTGTATCTCATAATGAATAAAGCTCACTGCCCAGTCGGTTTTAGTGGCATTCACGTTTTCACACGAAACCATCATACGAATTGTCGATGTTAGGCAAAGAAGAATGGCAATACTACTACTCCACTACAAAGAAAGTGTATGAGTGGAAGCTTGTGCAACAGTTGTTTCGTGTGTGTCCATTGACTGCCTAAATAATGGGAAAGGCCCGGAAAATCGACCCCTGACACAAGTTAAAGCCGATATAAGCGACTATTGTCGTCCTGGTCGTGATTTCCAGATCGGACTACAGCTGGCCGACGCCCGGCACCATTCAGCAATGACTGGGACCCATCACGAACCGACTGACACAACTGGAGACTAACCACCCATGGAATCCACCAGTCCCGGTTGTTGTTTTAGAGTTGATGTTCTCAGAAACGTGCTGCTCGGAAACGCTTGTGTCAGTGTTCATTCTCCCGGTCCCCATGCATGAAATGAACGAATCGGCGGGATGCCTGGGCGCCCTTGCCGTAATATTGGCAGGCGTCACCCTGCACCTACGCGAGTGACACCTGCCGGCTGATTTGTCCAGAACTGCAGCGAGTGGACACGCCGTGTGGGCCGCGTCATCCCAAATATCGGGCAGCACAAGTACCGGAATCGGTCCCATCTGGTCTATGTTCCTCCGCAGCGGACCCTCTGGATCTGTCACCAGGCGGGCCATTGTATGACGCGCTCAAAGTGCACTGAATCGGAGGTAGGACTGGTGCCTGAACCAGAACGATCCGGCCCAAACCAGACCCAGCCACGCGCCGGCCAGAGCGCCAACATTACTTCCGCCTGCCTACCTCCTACACACTGGCGGACCCAAGGGGGAGGGGCAAAGGGCCGCGGCCCCCACCAAAGGTTAAAGTAGTATCTTTTGCTCCCCCCAAAGCCGCTTTTCTGTAAATACTGTTTTCGCGATTTTTTGGCGATTTAGGCCCCCACTCCCGCCCCCGCCCCCGAGGTTGGTTTAGCCTCAATAAAAGTTGCTCCTGGATCCGCCAATGCTTCTACATTGGTGAATAGTTCTACCGATAAAACGGTCAAGAAAGTTTTCGATTAAATACATCGCGAGCGGATCCCGGTGGACCTTACTAGTACGCTATTGAAAAGCAATTACAAAATCAGACGTTTTCGCAAAATTCAGTATGTGCGCGCCACATGCCGTTTTGCATGTCCGTCACATTTCCACATTGGGCTAAGAAATTCATGCTCTGAACCGTTTTCTCTGTAGTTTACCTTTACTCCCAAGTCTGCACCATTATTCATTGTTTAAAATTGTTAACTTCAACCGCCAGAAGCCAAACCCATCGCACACTTGATAGAAAGAAGGGAGAGCTATCACTTGTCACTCGCGAAGAAACGGGTTTACGGTTCGAAAACCTATATTGGAACAGCACATCAAACAGCTTAGAATAAATCCTGAGACAAACGCTCCAGTTTCTTGTAAAGGCTACGTGTCCCACGGGCTTCACAGTGAGACATTTGGAAGACGCCTTTGCACCACCACTAGGCCAACTACCATTCACCATCTAACATAAACAGATACCCTACCCCCTGAGACAGCTGCAACACCATGAGCAAATAGACACTGTCCACAGAATCAAACGCCACCAATGTGTACCTTCAAGCTGATTAGTCTAGATTTGTAAGTCAAACACACACGAAATATCTACTCTGCTAATACAAAGCACACTTGATTGCACTGTTTGTCAAGAACCAAGTAACAAAGTGCATCACACGCAACACAACCTTCCACCGATCTTGTTCCACTTCCCCGCGCCTTTCTATAAAAATAAAAAGTACAAAATAGCAGATAACTTTAATAATTAAACTAGCTGGTACACTGCGGTCGCAACTAAAATGCCAGGCGTTCCAAAAAAAACAGACGAATTTCCCACCGCTCTGGCGGTTTCAACAGGCAGACAAATAAGCACAGGCGCATTCAATAAGTTTGCTGAATGCTATTATGCGTGCCCAAAATGACGATAACCTATCACCAAACCGTACAGCCAGATGAGAATGAAAAAAACGGTGAAATTACCTTCCAGCCTCATCACTGTCAACGGTACCTGAAGGCTTAGGCTTCGAAAGCAGGGGCAGGGAGGCGTCCCAGCAGCCGGCAAACCAGGGGCGGGGACGTCAACCCAAATTCTGGGACCCGTCCTTGGTGCTTTGAATGTTCTCACAATTATCTGCGTGAACCTACCTAAAAGCTTCTGATTTTGTTGGAAGCCAGTTTATCGGCAGCGTTTTCAAAGACAGTCAATACATTCAAACTTTACCTCCCAAACACCCCGCCCTCCCCCTTTATTTCTAGTCGGGGTTCGTGCCCACACGAAAACTTCCGTGACGACGCCCTTGATTAAAAAACCATTTCAATACCCGCAAAGTACCACCTAGAAACGCCATTCCTAGAACTATTGAAAGGTTTACGAACATTGGTGGTGTTGGAAACCAAACAAAACAGGGTATTTGCAAACGACTTCCCGCGAACACACTGACGGCCAGGGACCCCATCCAGGAGATCCCGAAGAAGTCTGAGGCGGCGCAGCCGAGAGCTTGGCTGTGGTAAAATCACGTGAAGAGTCACGTGGTAACACGTGGTATCACCCGTGAAGCGTTGGAATCGTTGGGAAGTTCCATATAAAGCGTCAACCCACTACACACGAACAGCCAAAGATAAAAGGACAGCTACAGATTTTTGCAAGAGTGTGAGACCGGCCCCGACTTTCTCCATCGCGCGTGGTACAGCGGTAAAGCGCATTTGCAAATCAATGGCAGGGTTGACATTCAAAGCGATTGTGATATATGGCGCCACCTCTAGCTATGGAAAAAGCCCCGTCACACAGCGCCAGGAGCACTGCAGGGTTTGCATTGAGCAGTGATGACATCCTCGGGCCCTTCTAGCGCTCATCGGCAGTGTCCCAAAACTGGTTTTGCGCTAGGGCACTAAGTGTAAAATTAATATTGGAAATCAACATCAACAATCCACCCAGCGAGTGGAAATCAAAAAGTTACGATATTGTGAAACTTTATTAAAACCCTTATTAAGACTATTATTTGAAGCTTAGAAATAAATTTGTCTTCCAAAATTCCCAATCCCATATTTTTATGGGTCAACATACACCAGGTTTACTAAACTATGATAAAAAGCTCATCTTGTTCAGTGAGCGGAGAATTTAGTATAAGTTACACGGAAGTGAGTGGAAAATTCAGCTTGACCGGGTGTCGCTCTCCACCCAGCACCCTGAGATTTGGGCACTACTCATCGGAGGGAGCCAGGCACCATGCAGCGTGGGCCTGTAGCGCCACGGCGGACATGTGGTTCCTCACCAAATGTGGAAGGGTCAGTTTTAAGCGTTGGTTTATACAAAATAACATGATATGAGCTAGGGTTTGGTGCATGTATTACGTAATTTATTATTAAATTGTTAGATATATATATGGTTTTTAAGCCAGTCTATATTTTCTGGGACGCCCGGTAGGATCAAATTAATAAGCATCCCTGCAGCTGAATAAGATCTCGCAAGAAAGTATATGCATTTCATTCAATTCACTTCTTCTTTTGATATTTTAGCACTGTGGGTGATGTTTACAAACCAGGTGTAAATCACACATGATTTTACACAACGATAACACCAAAACACCTAGAATGTTGACGACGTGACAATATTTTTGTCCGTTTGTATCCTCCCGAATTTCGCGACCAGTCAACCCGCTCCGCACCCACCACCCAGGGTCAACCGTACCACCTCCTCCGTCACACCTCTAACGCCTACACCCGTTTCGCTACCAGAACTACGGTTGGCACGCGGCCACATCAGACCTGTCCGTGGTGCCCACGGGCACACTGACCAAGGAAGCCCGGCGTTCGGCAGCGGCGGCTCACAGACCCTTGTTGAAGTAGAGTGTACCCGGAGGTGGCTGTGGCTGGTACCGTTCCACCAGCTGCGCATGCGCAGTCGGCTCCAGCCGGGCCAGCGACTCTGACTGGATGCTGCAGGTCTGGGGGTACAGCGAGCAGCCCAGCGGCACCATGAACAGCAGGATACAGCCGGAGAGCAGCACCTGAGCGGGAGCGTGCAGGCGCGGCCGGCGCGCGTACCACGGCATCGTGTCCAGCCGCGACATCAGCACCGGCAGCAGCAGCATCGACGGCGTGACGATCACGTTACGACTGAGCGTCACCTGGCCGATGCCCTTGAGGGCGGCGGTGCGTGACACGCAGGCCTGCTGGCCGGCGGCGTCCTGCACGGGCACGCCGCGCGCCAGCTCCGCCTGTCGCATCAGCGGGATGTTGACGCAGTTGGCGGCCACCACCGCCGCCAGAGGCACGAACCGCTGCAGCATCGGTGACGCCCGGCCCGCCAGCAGACGCTTCAGGCCCAGCGCTGTGCCCAGAGCGCACGACGTGGCCGACACGTAGGCCACCCCCAGCTGGGACGTCGACAGGGGGCTCTTGGCGTTACGGTTGGTGAAGTTGACCAGCGCGTTGAACGACTGGTTGGCCCACTGCCAGAAGATGACGGCGACGTTGCTGCGGTAGAAGCTGATCATGCCGCCAATCAGCACCATGCCACCCGGCACCTGGAAGGACATGCGGCCCACCACATTCTGTAGCTCACCGGTGTCTGGGTGGAAGGCGGAGTCGCACAGGGCTTTGGCGCGCCACACCTGCTCGTCGGAGGTGCCTGGCGGCTCGGAGCCCTCGCGGTACTGCTCCACCAGCCGGCGCGCCGCCACCAGCGTCTCTTCGCTGTTGAGGGAGAGCAGCGGCGAGGTGATGCTGAAGAAGTGCTTCAGACGGCCGGAGAAAGTGGACTGCTCCCAGCGGGGCCGGCTCAGGTCCAGGCGGCCGTTCACACGCGGTGTCTCCGCCATCACGGTGTCCGACTCCTTGGCGCTGCTGCAGGGAAGGCGGCAGAGGCTCGGGACCGTCCGGAGACTTGCAAGCACAGATGAACCGGTTGTACCGCAAACACGACCTCAGATCCACAACTGCAGCAGTCAACTGACTTTTCCTGATATAAAATCGACTATGTAGAGAGAGTCTTGGTGGACCACTGCCACCGTAGACTCAGCACTCCGAGATTCCGACAACACGTTGATATTGCACCGACGCTATCGATCTAACGCCTTAATATTGCACTGGTGAGATCGATGGTGCAGTTCCGCTTAACAGAGGTTGTTTGGCAGCGCGCTCTCGTCTCTCTCTCTCTCTCTCCAGCAGCTCTGGTCTCCTGCTCGCTGGGGCGGCGTCTGTAGCGGCCCAGTCTGGTGACGCTACCACCCGTGCCTGGACGCCGTGTGTGAAACCGAGCGACAGAGTGCTGCGTCTGCCGAGGCAAGCAGGCCGTCAGCGCCAGAGGTGGAAAACGACCACCACCCGGTGCAAAGCTACCGCTGTGAGGGGCCATCGAAACGGATAAAGGAATTCTGAGATTTACAGGCGATGCGAGAAGCACAGCCGAACCCGGCCATATTAGCCCGACGGCAGGTCGTGGTACGAATGGTAAAAATAAATATACAAACAGACCAGCATTTAACATGTATTTTAAAGACACACGTTTCTACGGGGTCGCATTTGACAAAAGCACAGTATTGCGCCAGATCAAAACATCAGACTAGAGCTAGCCAGCCTTAGCTTTTTTGCACCAGGTTAGTAGTACTTATTCACCTCTGGCACGAAGGGCAGCAGGGATGGCATGACAGAAATAATATCACCAGGATCTTGTTTATTATTTCTTACTGAGCGGCATAATTCACCACAAAATTATAATTTAACACAAAATGATGGACCAGAGTAGGCGTTGTCGCGAGGTCTTTTACCATATGCTTTGTTTACTCCCTCAACGTAAACTAATATGTAGCTGTGCAAAGTGCAAACTATCCTGGTTCAATATACATAATGTGGGAAGGTCAAATTAGGACAGTATTTGAGATTACCTTGAAAGGACACTGACCTTTGTGATATTGATTTTTCATAAAATACCAGCCCGTTGTAAATATCGCGGTACGCCAACAACCGACTCAGTATGGCCACCAGTTCAGTAAAAAGTATTCCAAATAACCCCAGCTTTATCCTGCAAATATCTACGAGATCTATCCGAGCAGACTTTTCACAAAACATTTTGTTCCGTAGTTGAAACAACCTAACAAAACTAAGTGCAAAAAATTGCACTGGGTTTCAGGAACGCATAGTTCCACAAATTCTTGAAAAGGAAGGTCGTTGTCCCGAATACACCGTATGTCACCGAGGTGGTATTAAACACACGCACAACGACCAGCCGAGCGAACAAAGAGACCATCGAAAACCAGTCTTGCAGCGCAACTACAGATTATTACATGTCGGATTGTACCGCACGCCGGGGGAAGGTGTACGTTAACTGCTGGCGTTGTGAAGGTGGAGACAGTGTTAGATGTCGTTACTGGTCCCATAAAGTAAACAAAACCGATCAATAACCCAATTAAGTCTGGTATGTGAAGATGCCCACTCGACTTAGTTCACGGCATTGATTCAGAATCGTATTCCGTTTTTCGTTATCGGGATACAATATTGATATTTTAAATCTTTCATTTTCTAACCTCACACTGGACCTTTCATCCCGGTTAACTCTCGCCCCGTTAAAGGGGTGTTTGAACAACCCCCTCGGGTTTTTCCGGAGGTACGAAAAAACGGCGGCACAAAGCGCAGCCGTACTTGGCACATCTTACCCTTGATCAATTCCGCAACTTTCTGTAAGATTTTAAGGTTAGGTCATCTCAGGTCAGGTCAAGTGACCTTACCTCCAAAAAAGGTCTATGGAGGCAAAAGTAAGAAAATCGTGAATCAATCAAATTGCAACTTACGATACAAGCGGATATGTGGACCAAGCGAGGGTGATGTGATGCAAACAAGCCGCGTACTGCGGTCAGTCTCGTTTATTGCAGAGCATACGCGATTCCCACACACACGCACACACCTGCTGACAAGCATCACATGTACAGCCCCTGCAATTAAACCTGCACACACTATTGCTCCCTCGGCCATGATGAAATATACAGCATGTGTGTCTTACCCGTGGTTTTCGATATTGTCTCAAAAACTGGAGTCCAAATTCGCAGTTTCAAAACAATTAGCAGTAAACATTTTTGATGGCTGTCTCGTGACAATTTAGTTCTTCCCTATTAATTTCTAAAATATGTGGTCGCTGAGTATTGGTGGGCACGTAACCGATAGCTGGGAGCAAAACCCACAAACTGTATGTTTAATCACGATTCTGCAAGCGATAGTTCGCTCACACTATAACAAAAACTTCTAAACCTAGAGTGTACAGATTCAATTGCAGAGGGCTGTACAGTGCGTGCAACAATGCTCGCAAAATCATACCAGACGCAAAGGCTATGTGAACATGGACATTGAAATGCAATATTTTTTATGAAAATGGTACACGACCAGAATCAGCAGAATGCTCTTTATGCACGAGCACGTCAATTTAAAAGAAGTCCCCAAGAGTGGAAATTATTATCAATAACTTCCCTATACCTACGCGTTTCTCTCCCTACGAAACAACAGTGTTGCACCACGACACCGCGCTGCATCAAGACTGCTTCACACCGGGCACTATTACCGCGAAAGATCCCTCTACTTGGGATGTCATCATCACCGGCGACTATCCCGCAAAAGATCACTCCATTCTGGATAATAACACACCTTCGGGGGGCTAGTGAAAATTCCACTGGCATATTGCAGCAGCTAACTTATCGAAAAGTCAAACTAGACTAGTCCAGGTTAGGTTGGGTCGAAAAAGGTTAAGTTTGAATAAGTAGGTTAGGATAGGTTTGGTTAGGAACGTTAGGTAGGTCAGGTAAAGTTATAAAAAAACACGCACCTACCCCTTAGTTAACTACTGACGCCATCGATTCCGAATACATCCAGCATCTTGAGGCCGCCAGGAAAGGAGATGAGAAACGGGAGTGCTGGCGTTAGTAATCAATGTATCGCTTAAAAGTCAATTATATTTTATGTTGTTCTAGTTACTTGTAACATACAACACAAAAATAATAGCATGTACATTATACAAAAGTCAAATGAACGTTGTTCCTTCTGTATGGGACTTCCAGCCCAACGTTATGCCCCTCAAGCAAAACCCCTTGACAGACACAACTACCACTTTTGTATGCCATCATACTGTTCCACATGGTGATGGGTCAGCGGAAATGATATAGACTAACAAAAAACCTTTTCACCCCTTCAATTTCACTCTCATTTAATGTATCAACGAATAAAAACATTCTGAAAATTAGTATGAACTACCATTTTGAATAGATAACGGATGCTCTGCTGAAGGGGCATGTACCACTTTGTTGAGATTCTCAGGGACTATCTATGGACAAAATATGCCTGAAAATCACGAAACTATATTTTGTTTCTCCCTCCAATTGTCCAAAACACAATACTTTTCTTACTACCCTGGGTTGACCCAAGCATTGCGCGTAGTTACGACCCTGCTGCTGCTTTTGCAATGGCTGCTCGCACCAGGTACCATTGCAAAATCCACTTGCCATTTGTTAACATTTATCACGTGACCAAACGGAAAGGGATTCTTTCATGGTTTGAAATCGTGTCATAGCGCCTCCTTTGACTATTTGCATACTCCATTTCGCTATATATAAGATTTTCTCCCACTCTAAAGTTTATAATAATAAATATAATTATGATTATTATCATGAACTTTAGAGTGTGAGAAAAATCTTAAACATGGCGAAATGGAGTATGCAAATAGTGATTTCTCAACTAGCCTATAAGACCGGTATCTCAGCTCAAGATCTATGATACACGTGTGATATTCCCTTTACGGATTCATTTTGATCCAGACTCAATGACGCAAGTGAACCGGACATGTACCCTTGGTTTTGCTCTGCCTGTGCTGCCCACCACGAGATTGCTTCGGGCCAGCCATCCCCAAACATCGCCATTGTAATGCCCCAGACTGCCTGTCCCTGTTTGCACGGTTTGCGTATCACCGCCACAACTGAGGTTGATGTTTTAATGCTGAATGTGTTTGTAAATTGTAATACCAATGATTTTCATCTAATGCATTGATTAAATGTACAATGCACACCTGAGTTACATTTAGTGTTATGGGTTTTTTATTATCGGTAGCATCTATTTTCTTACCTTACCTCAAATTTCGGATTTTAGGAGGCCATTTTGACATAGCCAAAGTCGACGCGACAGAGTCAAAGTCGAGGTGACAGAGTAAGAGTAACGCAGTCACTGTCTCCGATGTCCGATGAGCTCTTGGTATATGAGACCTCGCCATTTTACTTAGAAAAAATCTGTTATGTACAAAAGAAGCCTTCTTTACCTGCTTTACCTTCCTTGCCATTGGCTGTCATCAGCCAGCCTTAGGCTGGCTGATGACAGCCAATGGTAAGGCGCAGGTGGACTACGCAGGGTACTCTGGGACATCGGACATGACGGGGGCCAAGTGCACGTCTAAACTGGTCATAGGTGCTGACGCTCTCCACAGAAGCAGGCAGGGTGCTCCAATCGTTGAATGTCCGGACACCGAAAAAAGGCCAACGTTTTCTCAATACTGCAATCGATACTGCATTAGGCTTCCATCGAAGATCGCGAGTGCGAAAGCCTCTGTCCAGTTAAAAAAACTGGGAAGACATCTGATCCATAAACACCTCAAGAAACGAGGCTGCATACAAGTGTTCTGGGTAGCATAAGCACCTCAATGTGCTGATTATGTGGGTGTCCCAATGCTGGGCCCTCTCAACAAGCATATAATTTGCCCGATTAAAGGGCCCTAGTATACGTGACCATGTTCAAACAACGAACTAACAAGCGTCTTGTACAGAAGAAGCATAGTGGGGGCATTCCACGACAGATCGACAAGTCGATAACACCCTAATATCGCAGATTTCGGTGTATTTTTTGTCACAGGGGCTATTGATAGACCTGATGACGATTTTCGTATTTATTTTCCTCCCTGACTTACGCTTTGAAAATTATAGCCTCAAGCATTTTGACCATACTCACTTATATGTATTTTTTAAGGACGAAATTTTACCCGTATGCTTCTACAAATACCATAAATACTTAATTTTAGATCTCTGAAGGACGAATTACGAGTTTTGGTTCATGAGAAATATAATTCAAGAAAATAAGTTTTGAATATATCATACATTCTTGAATTTTTCAAAATCTATAAACAACTATTTTCCTATGACTTAATATTTTAAACTTTTTGAGGCTCATATTACTCTTTATACTTTTCTCTATAAGATTCAGCAATAAAACGAATTGAAACTTTAACAAAAAGCGAGTTCTGAGCTGCAAAACGTCCCGATCCCCACTTTTGTGAGGTTCGTGCGCCAGCGCGACTCGCCGTCGCTGCGAGTATCAAACGTCTCTGGTCACGAAAAAGGTGTCAATGATGGGATTAGTGGAACATGAGGATAAAGATGTATTTAAAATAATAGCATTGTAATCAATGTCCTATTCCTTAACACCCAATCTGGAGAGGGGTCTGACACTTACGCGCACTGGAGGGGGGGACTGGTAGGCCCCCTGAGCTCTGGGAAACTAAGAGACTTAGATAAACTCCGGTTGGGGACTGGGTGGGAACTATTGAAATCTATATTATAATCGATTTTAATTGACCTAGATCAGTATCGTAAGTTCAAACGATGTCATAAAGGTCAAGTATTAGCCGTGCTGGGGATTCATCTGGAAATACCGTGATTAAGCGCAAGAAGTCCCGAATGCACTAAAAACGGACCAAGGTCATAGTGAGAACGTCCCAAAAAATGTAAACTTAACTTTTGGGTTAAGGTCATTCAAGGTCATTAACCTATGACGTCACAATATGACATATTCCCTATAATTACACCTTGACTAGCACCTGAGGTTATTCTGGTCGGTATGGAAATACAAGGGAAGTATCGAAGAAGTATCCTTTTGCTTGAATATTCACTGTATAAATCGACTGGACAGCCCTGGGAGACAACAGGCTTGACTCTGGCACCCTCCTGTCGATCCTAAGTCATCTCCCCACATTCGCACAATCAACAATTTACCCCAGTTCTTCTCCACCTACTCTCCCCTCTCTCGTTCTTGCTTGAATATTGAACACTATCGCCATCAATTGCTAAGTTATTCAGTTTAAACCATTTTTCCCATGTTTTTCCAATATTCCATGTATATTCGCTATATTGTCTTTGTGGTTCCAATTATATACAGTTTACCTAGTTTGACCTTGACCTGACCTAACGTCAGATCGAATTCCCTATTTCACCTAATTTGACCTAACAAGGTGATATTATACATCATTTGATAGGCTTCCTGTGAGGATTCCAATGCTGTAATTTTTTTGCTCTATCTTTAATTGTTCACACTTCACCAAAAACCTTCATTTACATGTTTTCCCTAGAAAGGCATGTCTTGACCTTTAGAGTCCTTAGATTTAGCCCGACAAAAAAGTTAAAATATTTCATAGAAAAGCGGAAGGGCTATCCAACACTGTTTAGTGTTTTATGCTATCTTGCATGGCTCTTGAGTACTTAGAGGGGCCAGTACCCGCCCCCATAAAAGCAAAGGTGGCTCAGAACCCTGTCAATATGCATGTTAAAAGACATGACCAATGGAGCACTCCACCCTGGTGATGGAACATGCATGTTGAAAGTTGAAGTGGAGTGGGGAGTGCATGGGGTCCTACTAGGGGAGACGTCTCAGCTTTGCCAGATAGACATTGGGTTCCTTCTGGAGCAGAAAAATTCCAAAGATTCCTAAATTTCCCCAGATTCCCGGGATCTCCCCATGAAAAGGTACGGCGAGGGATTCTTGGCATGGGCGTATCCAGGGAAGTGGATTCAGGCCATGGGCAGATCCAGGGAAGGGAAGACGGGACCCAACAAAATAAAGCATGTGTCATAGGCAGATACAGGAAGAAATAATGTTAGGGCGCTCTACGGAGCGGGGCATTCCTGGCGTAGGCAGATCTAGAGAAGGGGGATTTAGGCCATAGGCGGATCCAGGGGAGGGAATTAGGTGGGTCCCTATAAAATAAAGCATTCCAGTCACAGGCGGACTCAGAAGGGTTATCGTGCTCTACAGAGCAAGGGATTTCTGGCATAGGCACATCCAGGATAGGGGATTTAGGCAATGGGCGAATCCAGGGGAGGGAATTAGGTGGGTCCCTGTAAAACAGAGCATTCCAGTCATAGGCGGATTCAGGAGAGTTGCAGTGTTCTACAGAGCAAGTGATTCATGGCATAGGTACATCCAGGTTAGGGGATTTAGGCCATGGGCGGATCCAGGGGAAGTATTTAGGTGGGTCCTTGTAAAACAAAGCATTCAGGTCACAGGCAGATTCAGGAGAATTGCAGTGCTGTGCAGAGCAAGGGATTCCTGACCTAGGCGCATCCAGGGTAGGGGATTTAGGCCAAGGGCAGATCCAGGGGGAGGGATTTAGGTGGGTCCATGTTAAACAAATCATTCAAGTCATAGGCGGATTCAGAAGGGTTACCGTGCTCTACAGAGCAAGGGATTTCTGGTATAGGCACATCCAGGCTAGGTGATTTAGGCCATGGGCGGATCCAGGAGAGGGATTTAGGTGGGTCCCTGTAAAAAAGCATTCCAGTCATAGACAGATTCAGGAGAGTGGCAGTGCTCTACAGAGGAAGGGATTCCTGGCATAGGCACATCCAAGGTAGGGGATTTAGGATTTGTTTCACGACTCATTTAATGCGTTTCGTTCGTCAGTTCGGGTATATGTGGCATCGCTGTGATTCACTTTTTAGGGCTTTATCAATTTACTTTTTTACTCTTTCATGTTTACATGCATGTTAACTATGATCTTTTAGTGTACTACAGTGTAATATTTACCAGTTTTTATTTCTGTAATCCTGATTTTTGTCTTATCATGACGACTGTGTATGCATTTGTATATATTTTTAACAACCTGACTTCATCTGTAATTGGGGACTTCCCCGTTGATGATCTAGTAAATAAAATAAAATAAAATAAAATGGGCGGATCCAGGAGAGGGATTTAGAGGGGTCCTTGTGAAAAAAGTATTCCAGTCATAGGCCGATTCAGGAGAGTTGCAGTGCTCTACAGAGCAAGGGATTCCTGGCATAGGCACATCCAAGGTAGGGATTTAGGCCATGGGCAGATCCAGGGGAGGGATTTAGGTGGGTCCCTGTAAAACAAAGCATTCCAATCATAGGCGGATTCAGGACAGTACCAGTGCTCTACAGAGCAAGGGATTCCTGGAATAGGCGCATCCAGGGTAGGGGATTTAGGCCAAGGGTGGATCAAGGGAAGGGAAGGAGATGGGACCCTGTAAAACTAAGCACACTTGTCATAGGCGGATTCAGGAGGGATTTGGTGCACTACAGAGTAAGGAATTCCTGGCATAGGCACTTCCAGGGTAGGGATTTAGGCCATAGGCGGATCCAGGAAATTGGAAGAGGGACCCTGTAAAACACAGTATATGTATCAGGGGGATTGAGGAGTAGATAATGCTAAAGTGCACTACAGGGCAGGGGATTCCTGGCATAGGGGGATCTAGAGATAGGGATTTAGGCCATGGCTGGATCCAGGGAAGGGGAAGTAGGCAGGACCCTGTAAAATAAAGAATATGTGTCACAGGCAGCTTCAGGAGGGTTGCAATGCACTACAGGGTAAGGGATTCCTGGCATATGTGCATCCAGGGAAGGGGATTTAGGCCACGGGCGGATCCTGTTTTACACTGTCCTGTCTGCTTCTCTTCCCTGGATTCGCCTATGGCCTAACATATTTCCTCTGGACACGCCCATACCGGGAATCCCGTGCTCTGTGGTGTACCGCAGCAGATTCCCCGGAATGTGCCTATGACTCATATACTTTAT
This sequence comes from Lepas anatifera, assembly GCA_034440635.1. NCBI lineage: Eukaryota > Metazoa > Arthropoda > Thecostraca > Lepadidae > Lepas > Lepas anatifera. The sequence goes on along the minus strand of JAOTON010001592.1, from coordinate 233,254 downwards.
ATTACAGTGTCCCATCTGTTTCTCTTTCTTGGATTTGCCCATGGCCTAGATCCCCTGCCCTGGATGCGCCTATGCCAGGACTTCCTTGCTCTGTAATGCACTGCAACTCTCTTGAATACGCCTGTGAAACAAATGCCTTATATTTTTGGGTCCCCTCTACTTCCCTTCCCTGGATTCGCCCATGGCCTTAATCCCCTTCCCCGGATACACCTATGCCAGGAATCCTTTGCTATGAAGTGCACCTTCACTATTTCTCCTACCCAAATCTGCCGATGAAATGCATGCCTATTTTGTCAGGTCCCGTCTACTTCCCTTCCCTGGATCCGCCCATGGCCTAAATCCCTCTCTGTTTCCGCCTATTCCAGGAATTCATTGCTCTGTAGTGCACCACAACCGCCTTAAATCCGCATATGATATGTAAGCGTTCTTTACAGGGTCCTGTCTTCTTCCCCTTTCCTGGATCAGCCCATGGCCAAAATCCCCTTCTCTGAATCCGCCTATGCCAGGAATTCATTCCTTAATCACCAGTCTGCAGAACGTGACAGGCGGGTCGACGAGGCGCTTGGGGCAGCCCAAAGCCTGCCCCAATTGGGGCAGAAATTTGGATGCTGGGGCAGACTCCTCCAACGGGGGGTATTTTTACCGATACATGTTTATCTACTCCATTTTAAACGAAACACCCAGAAATGAAAGAAAACCGTGCATCAAGCTCGACGATGACAATGCACTCACGACCCTCCACGCACAGCAGCAGCTATCTTGTATTCATGATGCACGACTTCAAGAATACTTTTATTCAAAGGTATATTCACAAGCGAAGTATTTTACCTTAAAGACGTCATTTGCCACTGCTTTCACGCCGTATAATCAATACTTTAAAAAATATTTCAATTGAGAAGTAAATTCGATAAAGAAAAATTTTTGCCACAGCTAAAGCATTTTTCCAGTTCAATTTTCTCACATTTGCATGAAAGCATGACAAAATTTGGAATATTTTCACCCCTGGTTTTCATAAGACCCAAGCGAAGAAAGATTCCCGTACGCTCTTGTGACGTCACATCACTGACTAGCATTCGTTCTTAGGGGAGGGGCTGGCATGATTTTCTTTTGAACGGTGGACCCTTTGAACAGTGGACCTTTTGACATAGACCCGATTTGCCGGCCTTTGGCGATCAAAACATAGCAGAGGAAATGCATAAAACTACATACAGGGAAATTTTATTTCGAGTTCTAAGATTGCTTTTTGTAACTAAAACTAGGTTTAGATTACAAATTTAGAAAATAAATTTAAATTTAGCTTTTAGAAAGGCACCTGTTGCCTGATTTTTATTCACTTCCAGGAACTTTGACTTTACATCTATTAAAAATTTCCTTTGTTTGGTATCTTTTTAACCATATTTCTCTAGATGACAAATATGACGCTTTTGAGACAATTCAGCTTTTACAGCGCAACTTTAACTGATGATTGTCGTTTCTTTTCATTATTTTCCTTCTTCCCTCGGTGATTACCCGTACCTACCGCTGCCCCAAGTACTAGTTCCTGCCCCAAGAGCCCCCATCTGCCCCAAGATCGACCAAAAGCTGCCCCAAATCGGTAGGTCTGCCCCGAGACTGCCCCAACGAGATCTCGTCGAAATCTGCCACGTTCTGCAGACTGGCTTAATGGCCCCCATGGTATGTATTATTTCTTTACAGGGTTCTGTCTTCTTCCCCTTCCCTGGATCCGCCCATGGCCTTAATCCCCTTCCCTGGATAAGCCTATGCCAGGAATCCCTTGCTATGAAGTGCACCTTCACTGTCTCTCTCACCAGAATCCGCCTATGAAACACATGTCTATTTTGTCGGATCCTGTCTACTTCCCTTCCCTGGATCCGCCCATTGCCTAAATCCCCTTCCCTGGATATGCCTATGCCAGGAATCCCTTGCTCTGTAGTGTACCTCAACTTCCCCTCCTGAATCTGCCTATGGGCCTAAATCCCTTCCCTGAATTCCCTTTCTCAGGGGGAAAACCTGGGAAACTGGGGAAATTTCTGGGTCTTGGGAATTTTCTCTTCCAGTGATGAATCCCACGTTTCTATCTGGCAAAGCTGAGACGTCTGCCCTAGTTATACCGGGCAGGGTTGGGGTATGGAACAGGCAAGGCCTGCAACCCGGCTCCACCATTGAACTTGCCCGGGCGCCATTGCCTGAGGCTTTTAATTGTTCTTGGCTCTGACGTTATCAGGAATAAGGTACCTGAGATGAGCCTATTCTCATCCAAGCCACTCTTAAATTGGATTGCAGTTTGAACTCAAACTGTACTCACAGTGCATGACAATACACATTTAGTTAGTTTAAAGAAGAAATGCTTCCCATTTTGAATTATTTGCCAGTCTGCAAAGTATGGCAGCAGGCCAGACGAATCGCACCAGGCATCTAAAAGTCTCGCACCACCAGCCTCCAAAAATTCGCACCAATCTGCCACATACCAGGGAAAAAATGCACCCATTCCCCAGTCTGCAGAACGTGGCAGATTTCAACGAGATCTCGTTGGGGCAGCCTCGGGGCAGACTTACCGATTTGGGGCAGCTTTTGGTCGATCTCGGGGCAGATGGGGGGCTCTTGGGGCAGGAACCAGTACTTGGGGCAGCGGTCGGTACAGGCAATCACCGAGGGAAGAAGAAAAATAAGGAAAAGGAACGACAATCATTAGTTAAAGTTGCGCTGTAAAAGCTGAATTGTCTCAAAAGCGTCATGTTTGTCCTCTAGAGAAATATGGTTAAAAAGATACCAAACAAAGGAAATTTTTAATAGATGTAAAGTCAAAGTTCCTGGAAGTGAATAAAAATCAGGCAACAGGCGCCTTTCTAAAGCTAAATTTAAATTTATTTTCTAAATTTGTAATCTAAACCTAGTTTTAGTTACAAAAAACAATCCTAGAACTCGAAATAAAATTTCCCCGTATGTAGTTTTTTGCATTTCCTCTGCTATGTTTTGATCGCCAAAGGCCGGCAAATCGGGTCTATGTCAAAAGGTCCACTGTTCAAAGGGTCCACCATTCAAAAGAAAATCATACCAGCCCCCTCCCCATAAGAACAAATGCTAGTCAGTGATGTGATGTCACAAAAGCGTACGGGAATCTTTCTTCGCTTGGGTCTTGTGAAAACTAGGGGTGAAAATATTCCAAATTTTGTCATGCTTTCATGCAAATGTGAGAAAATGGAAGGGGGAAAATGCTTTAGCTGTGGAAAAAATTATTCTTTATCGAATTTAGTTATCAATTGAAATATTTTTTAAACTATTGATTATGCCCTTAAAGATTACTGGATGCCCTTAAAGAAGGATTACTCCTAAGGCTGGGCAACTACTTCCAAATTAATGATCCCATTTTGGCCGCAAATATTCTCCAAACAGCTCTTATAGATGAAGTGAAAAAACACTCAATCCAAAACAAAGCTCGACGAAAAGCACCAATTAGACCATGGATATCATATGGTCTCTTGAAATGTGTGAATAAGAAGGCAGATTTGTACCAAAAATTTGTAAAATCTAAATCTAAATCCGATGAAACAGCATATAAAAGATATAAAAATGTCCTTACAAGTATTATTCGAAATGCTAGGAAAATCTACTACCAAAGAAAGCTTGAGGAAGATAAAGCTGATCCCAAGAAACTCTGGGACACTCTTTTCACCTTAACTCGGAAAAACAAGACTAAAAAGGACCTTCCTGAACTTTTCAAATTGGACAACAAAACAGTGGATAATCCCCTAGAAATAGCAAATAACTTCAATACATTTTTTTCTAACTTAGGGACTCGCCTTGACAACGCCCTCCCGCCGTCCACCTTGGATCCACTAACTTACCTCAACGATGTAAATTACCCCCAATTTGACTTCCGCCCAGTAGACAACCAAACTGTCCAACAAATAATTTTGTCGCTTGGGAAAAAGGGTGGTGGCTATGATGGAGTCAGCTCCAAAATTTTGAAACTTTTATGCCCCACAATATCTTTTCATCTAACCCATCTTTTTAATCTTTGTTTGGCCCAGGGAATCTTCCCGGATGAACTAAAAATTGCATTAGTGGTTCCAATTCACAAATCCGGGGACAGATCAACTTTTGACAATTATCGCCCAATATCGATTCTCCCAGTCATTTCGAAGGTTCTTGAGAAAATTGTTCACTACCAAATAACCGAATTTCTGACTGCTAACGATGCTTTTTTCAAAAACCAGTTCGGCTTCCAAAAAAACAAAAGTACATTTATGCCTATTGCCCTACTTTATGATGACATTACTTCTGCCATGGTCTCCAAAAAAACATCAGCTGCCATTTATTTAGATTTCAGCAAGGCATTCGATACTGTTAACCACCAAATTCTGCTTTCCAAATTAAGATGTTACGGCATCCGTGGAACCTCTTTAAATTTCTTCCGGACTTACCTTGAAAATCGTACTCAATATGTTAAATGTAATGGAATTATTTCAAGCTCCCCTAGGCAACTCCCTATGGGAGTACCGCAGGGAAGTGTGCTTGGCCCGCTCCTATTTCTACTATATGTCAATGATATGCACAGGAGCTCTAATATACCAAAATTCTATCTTTTCGCTGATGATACGGCCCTCTTCTTTACCGCCGAAAATGAAATCTCTCTCCAAAGAATCATTAACAATAGCCTGACCGAAATCAAGAGCTGGCTCTGCTGTAATCGGCTGTCCCTAAACGTCAAAAAGTCAAATTACCAACTATTTTCCCCCCACCCCAAAACCTGACCTCGCTCTCACCGTTGATGGCAACTACCTTCAGCGTAAATTTTCTACAAAATATCTTGGAATCACTATAAATGAGGATCTAAGGTGGACGGATCACATTAGAAATGTAGAAAACACAATCGCGCGGAACATAGGACTGATAAGAAGATCTCAACATATTCTAAACCCAGGTCATACCCTCTTGCTGTATAATTCTTTCATCTTGCCCTTCATTCGATATTGCCTTCCCATTTTTGGAAGTACGTTCGATTACAAACTAAACAAGCTAACAGTGCTCCAAAAGAAAATAATTCGCATGATAGATCAAGCCGACCTCCTGGCTCACACAAGTCCCCTATTTAAAAAATACAAAATTTTAAAATTAAAAGATCTAGTACAAGTCTCACAATTAGAAATTCTTCATAAACTTGCTCAAAATTCACTTCCCGCAGCATTGTCAGAAAGGCTGACTTGGACCCACATGGATCAATCAAGGCACAGTACCAGAAACGCCCAACATTTTGTAGTCCCATACGCCCAGACAATGTACCGAAAATTCTCCTTTTTTGTATCAGCCCCTAAGGCATGGAACAAAATTATAGCTAGTAATATTAGAGACCTGGCAGACGTGCCACTAAGTAAGAGCTTCTTTAAAACTCTGGTAACCAAACTGTACGTAGATAACTATTGAATATGATCTCAAGCTCAAACAGTTATCGTTAGGATAGGAATATTACCGTTAGAGCAGATTATAAAAGCAGTCCATCTGTTCAATTCCTTGTGCCCTTTTAGTACCGTATTGCGATTTTTTTCAAGTAACATGTTGTGAATTTAAAATAAAAACCGGCGGTTTAATATATATAATTTAAGGCATCTGTAGGTGTTGATACAGGCCGTCCTCCGGCACCTCTCATGCCCTTTCCTATTTCCCCCAAATAAACCGCAAAGTCTACTAATTTTCAATTTCTCTACTAACACCTCACCAGCAAACTGCGCCCTCTCCTTCCCCCTAAGCGCCCCTCTCATCCGCAGGAGAAGCAGGCGTGCAGGGAGCTGAGAGAATGCAGCCTGGTGCCATGGTCCTGGCTGCTGGAGGAATGCCAACGATGGGGCATCGCCATGCCGTGTCGCAGCGGTGGGGCACCATCATGCCGCGTCGCGGCGATGATGCGCCGGCATGCCGCATCCACCCGATTGCGACGACAGCCGCTGCACTGGACAGCTGTAGGAGGTGACGACCCCTGATGCTATGGACATCTCTGATAGATGGCGGCACCGTGGCAACCCTGTGATACCGACAATGTAGTGAGACTCACCGCATCGAGGAATTCCAAGATTGTAGCTTAACGCCTCATTCTCATGCTTGGCTGCCCTCGACCTTGGCGGGATAGTATGTATTTATCGGCCTGCTACTGTTCCATGGCCTCACTACCATAACCAGTTGTGAGAGGTGGCAGCACCGGCTGCCCTTGCCGGTGAACAGGAGAGGTGGCTTCAAACCTCAGACTATCTCTAATGGTTCACCCTCATGCCTCGCTGCCGTCGTTCCCATCGGAGTACACCTCTATTTGTCGGAGCGCCCCTGCTCTGTAGCCTCGCTGCCGTGACTGGTTGTAAAATTATGGTAGCACGTGCTGCGGCGGTCGGTTGTGAGGGGTGGCGGCGCCTGGTGTTGTGACTGTTTCTGACGGGTGGCGGCTGCGTTAAACTGATCTAGTGATGTAATTGACCCACTGCATTCGGGGATCTCCAGGACGGTTTAAATAACCCATTCTCATGCTTGGCTGCCGTGATCCCGCTGGGATAAACATCTATTTGTTGGATTTCATATGTTATTTGCCGTCGCTGCCAATGGTCGATTGCGATAGGTGGCAGCACCTGCTGTCGTGACCGGTTGTCGGGGTGTGGCGGCTCCGAAACCATATTGGACTTTAATGGTTCAATCACATGCTCGGCTACCCACGTCCCCGTGCGCCGTTATTTGTCTGCCACGACTGCTCTATGACCTCGCTATCATGGATTGTTGTGTAATTAAGGGAGCAAATGCCAGTTGTGAATGGCAGTGCCTTATGCTGTGACCGGTGCTGATGCGTGGAGGCGGCCGTCGCAACACTGTGAAGCTGACCAAATGGTATAAATGTCCCTCACCGCATTCGGGGGAAACTAGAACTGATCGAAGCGGCGCGATGTCATGCTTGGCCGCCTTTGGATGGTTATCATGCATTTATCATTCTTAGCATTCATGCATTATATTAGTTATCACGTGTCAGTTCACTAATGTTTCTATTGTCGCGCTGCCCTGGCCTGCTGCGACATGTGGCAGCACCTGCTGCCGTTGCCGGCTGTAGGGGGTGGCAGCGCCGGAAATCTCGACTGTCTTTGCTGGCTCGTCCTTATGATTCATGCCGTGTCACAGTTTTCCGACTGACCCCTGGCAAGGTTTTCCGACTTTGACCCCTGGCGCCAATGCTGACACAAATAGGAGTGGCACCGTCTTGCTTTATTACTGTGTTTTTACCGAGCCCGCTCCAGCCCAGGTCAAATATCCATTTGAGATGACATCATGATGACTGGGGGACGGTGATGCCACTTCCGGTAATTGAAATTCCAGCCATTCGGGCCCGGTGTTGTTACCCAGCTGGCAGCAGCCGAGCAGAACGATCGATATGGTGCCCCCTATGCGGGTTGTATCTAATCAACCATTTGAAAGTGTGCCGAAATGCTCGGTTGTGAACCATCTGAAAGTGTGCCGAAACGCCCAGTCTGTGAATGCTTGAGCCGATGTGAGCCTACTTGCCGCCGTCCGCTGGCCTTTCCTATCTCCGATGTTGGCCGCCTGGCCGCCCCCCCTCTCCTTATTCGGTCGCTCTTACATGACTGGGGACGCACTTGCCCGCGTCTCGGCAAGGTCTACTGCGAATACGTTCAGGAAAACACGAGGGCACGCACGCGAGATTCCGGCATGGTGCATGTGCCGTGTTAACCGGACTACACTGACTGCTACCACACCACTGACTGCACTGGCCGCAGCCGCAGCACTGCTTATTTTTCTTTATTATTTTTTATTTTATTTTATTTTATTTTTTTATTTTTTACTCAATTTTTTCCAAATATTTATATACGTTTTTTTATTCTAACCTACACTTGCTACACAGGGTGCCATCTCAGTGAGGCAATAGTGCGCGGTCCCCGCATCCTACTCCCCTCGTAAGGGTAGCCAAAATAAAGTGCTACTCGCATTCTACCCGACCTCCCTCCTGACACCATAACCAACTGGATTGCGCGTGGGTGTTGGTGTTCGCAATGCGGTTACCTCGTTCTTTAGTGACTGTATCCTGTATTGTGTGTTACGCTCATATGTATGCGAGTGTGTAATGAAATAAACGTATGGATCCATACGGCGTGAAAGCAGTGGCAAATGACGTCTTTAAGGGAAAATACTTCGCTTGTAAATATACCTTTGAATAAAAGTATTCTTGAAGTCGTGTATCATGAATGCAAGATAGCTGCTGCTGTGCATGGAGGATCGTGAGTGCGTTGCCATCGTCGAGTTGGATGCACGGTTTTCTTTCATTTCTGGGTGTTTCGTTTAAAATGGAGTAGATAAACATATATCGGTAAAAATACCCCCTCCCCCGTTGGAGGAGTCTGCCCCAGCATCCAAATTTCTGCCCCAATTGGGGCAGTCTTTGGAGCTGCCCCAAGCGCCTCGTCGAGTCGCCTGCCACGTTCTGCAGACTGGCCCATTCCTACCCCTACAATGCAATACTACCTCAATCACTAGTCAGTTAGTTAAGGACTTTTTATAAGGCCCTCTCCTGTGTCTTAATAGCCATTCAGTCATTATTTGTTGAGTTTAAGTGTCACTAACCTCGCAAATTCGCACCAGGTTGATAAAATTCGCACCACTTGGTCCTGTCTCCAAGGGCACTCGCACCGACAAGATCTCGTCGAAAATGCCATATTTTGCACACTGGATTATTTGGGAGCATTACCTAAATCATGCATGATTTGACATCAACCAAATCAGATTTAAGCAAATAAGCGCAGTTTACTTTTTAACACGAAAAACAGCGTCAACTTGAACTAGGCATCAGAATTCCACATGACAAATGATATTTCAAGAAACAATGTATATCTAAATATATTCTGAACTCTCTTGTAACAAATTTCAAACTCGATAGAACCAAATTACCTACACTGCATACCGTCCCCCTCCCATAAAAAAACGCGAGGACTCACCTTCAGAATATGGAATTCCAAATGGTAACATGCGGTGGTAGACAGGACAGAAGGAAACCGGAAGAAGAAGGGCGACGAAGAGAGAGAGCTATAGGCGTGTTATTCTGCCGGCAGAACGCATAATAGTATGCTACAGTCATGCGCAGTAGGGTATCATGAAGTAGAAGATACAGTATTGCGCATGCGTGCAGCATACTAGTATGCTTTCTGCACAGCAGAATAACACGACTCATATTCTATATGAATACAAATCCAACGCATCCGACTTCACTTTCCAAGCCTAGGGAACGAGCAGCTGTATTATCAGTCCCTGATTGGTAAAATTGTCGCAGATATTTATTGTTGACGAATTCATGATTCTATTTTAGTATGCTGGTAGCAAAATTACCGTTTATAAGCACAACTGTTTGAGGAACAAATGACCCCATTTCCCATGTTTGTTTACGGTGATGGACGGCGCATGATTACGACGTTCAGGTTAAGAAGCACATACAACAGCATATATTTAAGTATAGATCTTAATACTTAAAGATATGCTGTTGTACGTGCTACTGTCACCCTTCAAATTCATGCTGAAGACCCATGTTCTCAAAACAGGGTAGTTTTTTCTGATATTTTGTCCAGCAAAGTTAAAATATTTCAAAACGTCAGCTTTTATCCATTGGCTCATTTCAAACAGATCGATGTATAATATTACCCATTTATCCTAACTTAAATTGGACAGAAAAGCTGGAGAAATTTCTGGGCTGCAAAAGAGTAAAATATGTATTTAAATTATGTATTGTAATACATATGTAAAATATGTATAAAAATATACATATGTAAAATATGTATTACAGTGTAAAATACATTCAAATACAAGTTTAATAAATTATTGATCCTACAGAAAAAAGTGTTAGAATAAGTAATAAAGCAGAGCGGTTCGCTCATTCCAGTCCCCTCTTCAAAAATACAACATTCTTAAGTTTCACGATCTGGTCGAATTCGCAACGCTAAAAGTTCTCCACAACTATCTAAGGGGTAGTCTACCGTCCGCCTTAAGTAGCCAGTATAACCTTAGAGATCAGGATGATAACTTAAACATCCGGACGAACTATCATTTCGTGGTCCCATATGCTCCAACAGTGTACAGAAAGTTTCCTTCTTTATTTGTGCCCTTTGGACCTGGAATCAGATTATTTCACCAAAAATTAGAAATTTGGTCCATGTTCCTATGTCAAAGCCATTTTTCAAGAAAGTTTTACGGAAACTATATATAGATAATTATTGTTAGTCGCGTAACACTTGAGAATTTCAATGTATATGTTTGAGTGTGTAGTGCAATCACCAGCTTGAAGTCACATTGCCTTCGTCAACCTGATTGCCGTTTTTGTATTGAATTAGCGTGGAAACTATATATTACGGTAGCGGATAGGTGTCGATACAGTCCGGCCTCTGGCACCACCCTGTCCTAAAATCAGCCCTTTAACTGCCGTGTGATCGCCCAATCTCTCTCTCTCTCTCTCTCTCTCTCTCTCTCTCTCTCTCTCTCTCTCTCTCTCTCTCTCTCTCTCTCTCTCTCTCTCTCTCTCTCTCTCTCTCTCTCTCTCTCTCTCTCTCTCTCTCTCTCTCTCTCTCTCTCTCTCTCTCTCTCTCTCTCTCTCTCTCTCTCTCTCTCTCTCTCTCTCTCTCTCTCTCTCTCTCTCTCTCTCTCTCTCTCTCTCTCTCTCTCTCTCTCTCTCTCTCTCTCTCTCTCTCTCTCTCTCTCTCTCTCTCTCTCTCTCTCTCTCTCTCTCTCTCTCTCTCTCTCTCTCTCTCTCTCTCTCTCTCTCTCTCTCTCTCTCTCTCTCTCTCTCTCGCGGCAAACGACTTTCTTTCCTATCCCTCCGCAGCTAACCTGTTTTCTCCCGCCGTTCCGCTGGACTCTGCGCCGCTGCGGCTCGGGGTCCCCCTGCCTGAGCTGGCGTGCGCGGCGCCCCGTGCCGCTGTGGCCGCCGCCGGTGGGGCGTGGTTTCGTGATCGCGGGCGGCTTACGGGGCTATGGCTTGCGCTCAGCTGGCGCGGCTGGCATGTGACTGATGTGGCTAGCGGGTGGCCCCTATGGGCTGACCATGCTGCCTGCGCGGCTGGGCCACCCCTGCCGGTGAAGATGCGTGCAGGGTCTGTACGTCATGTCTGTCGGCCCTGTCGGGTCTGTTGGAATGTGCAATGCGTATTGCCGGTGCGATTCGTGCCCCGCCCATTGGGCAGTGGCGTTCCGGGTCTGAATAGTCGGCCGACCTGATCCTGACCGTGGGCTTCCCTTGGTGCGGCTGCGGGGCCTTTCCGACCTACGTGTTGCGAACCGCCCGGTGATGGACCTAATCGCTCTGATGGACGGCCTTGCCATGTCCACTCGGCAGAATTCGCGGCGCCTCTGTAGTTCTTGTATGCCAGTTGTTGGCGGCGCTGGGTGACGTCGGTTTGTTTCGCTGCCGGGGTGCAGTTTACTGAGGTTGTCAGGCTTGCAGGCGGCTGAGATGCACTGCATATTAACCATGTTTTTTTGGGGTACTCAGTTTAATTCCCGGAATCTTTTCCTGAATGTGCGGTTAAAACACTTTATTTTATTTTTATTTATTTTTTATTATTGCCCGGAACTCTACTTTTTTCTTTCTTTTTCTCTTCCTGACGATACATTATAGTCCCCAGGGAACCATGCGATTGCTGAGAATGCACCGAATTTCTGTATCGCTCGAACTGAACTGTCGTATGCCTGCCACTGCCCTCTTACCGGCCGCCTCCGCGCCGGAGCGAGATGCCCCTCCCCTTACGCTCGGCCGTGAGTGCCCGTTTTTTCGCCAGTCATCACTCGCCCGATTGTATCGGGCGAGTTTTATGAATCACTCGCACGATTGTATCGGGCGAGTTTCATGAATCACTCGCCCGATTGTATCGGGCGAGTTTCATGAATCACTCGCGCGATTGTATCGGGCGAGTATCACCATGTTTCATCCCATTTTTATGTGTTTGGTTTTATTCCAAGTGTACCAGTGTACGAAATATACATCTATGGATCTAAAGCTGACGAGTTACTCCTTATTTGAACCATATAAAAAAAAAAAAACATCAACATTGGGAAAATGATCTTCTCAGTCTCCATCTTTTAATTTTGGAGCAGATGGCCAGGCTCTTGGAGGCGGTTTTGGCGTCGACGGTTTTCTGAGGTGCCTGAGATCAACATTCAGGTCTTTGGGACCGAAAATTTGGGGGTCGCTGAGCCTCACTCAGGGAAGGCTCCAAGACCAACTCGGGGAAGGGTGAGACCTATACTCGCTGGAGCACCTGAGAGTGGTACTAAGCGGGCAGTTGAGATCAACACCGGGACCCCTTTCACCCCAAGGGGCCGTGAACCCGAATGTCACACCATTACTAATGATTTACATTTTCTTCCCATTACAGACAGCATGGCTGACATTGTAATATCCAGAAATGGCCTTGAGTTATCTCAAAATGTAGTGGTGAGAGTTGATCCAAACTTCTTGACGGACATCGGCATTGAAACGGAGTTTCAACAAGGAACGCAATCCATCTCTGCAACTGGACGCGTAGAAGAAGCGGAACATACCAGTACTGATAAGAGCAAGGCTATGCATTGCACATCAGCGACACAGGCGTCCCTTTCGTCGGAATGCGACTCAGAGTTGGAAGATCCCAGCATAATAGAGTTTGCTTCTCACATATCGAATGAAACAGCGGCCATCACCTTCAGCCGGAGGCATGGTCTCATCCCAGCACCTGCCCTGTTGGCGCCTGCCAACTCCCGAGGGCCGGTGTATGGCACCGTTCCATATAGCTACACGCCAGTGCCACCGTCCAGAGGGGGCCAGCGAATGACAGAGTTCTGGGGAGTGTGCGGTGAGGTTAAGTTCAATCCTTTGGAGCCAGACTGCCAAGGTCGTGTGGTCACGTTTATGCGTTACTACAAAAACGGACCCAAGCCACAATACCGTTGTGGCAGGTGTAAAAGAATGACCTCTCAGCTGAGAGGTCTCAGCGCAGTGGGCGCCGATGGCGGCGCTACGTGGTTTGCGACCACCAACGCCCGGGGTGTGCTGGATGCCAAGATACCGAAACGCGCCGTCCTTTGGATCATGTACGCCATGAGCAAAAGGTTTTCGACTATTATGACCGCCCATCTTGCGGGTAAATCGATCCCCATGACCATTGGGACAGTGGTCAGGTGGAGGCAGCGCATCCGAGAGCTCTACCTGGAGGAAATGAAGCGTGCCGCCCCGATGGGAGGGTTTGGGGAAACAGTGGAGGTGAGGGCAATCCTCTTCCGAGACAGAAACAGCAACACACCCTTGGAGAATGGAAATGCTCGTGAGAAACATGATTTTGTGTGTGAAGATGTCGAAGACGATGGAGAAAGTAGTGGAAAAGTTTGCAGAAAGCGCATCAAACGGAAGCGGAAGGTCGGTGGTCGGGAAGTATGTGAATCCGCCGCGGACGTCGCCGATGTTGGCCGAGGGAAAAAGAAGAGCAGCAGCGAACTTCCAGGGGTGTACGATCCGAAGAAGAAGGGCGGCCGCTGCTGGAAGCCGCCGGGTCCGTGGGTGCTGTGCCTGCTGTGGGTGCGCACGTCCGAGATGCGGTACGTGTATGTGGAGAGGCGGGAGGCGCCGACGCTAGTGTCTGCCGTCGGTCAGCACGTGGCTGCGGGCACCACTGTCTGCACAGAGACGGCGGCTGCCTACAGCGGCCTGGCCGAGGCTACCGGCCCGGACGGACCCATGTGCTACCAGCATCACACCGGACTAACCACGGTGAGCCGCTTTCTTCTCCTGGGGGTGCTCGCAGCGTGTGGGATACAGCGCGGAGTGTGAAAATGTAACGTAGGAACGGAAATGAACTTCGTCGCTGCTTAATGTGTGTTCTGTGCAACAACTGAGCGTGAAGACTGCATCGCTGCGGAGCGTGTGATCTGCGTCTCGGCTTAGTGTGAGGTGCGAGCTACTGTCTTTAGGTCCGGATTTAAGGGCCACGTCACTGCTGAGTGCGAGTTCCCTGTCACGGCCGAGTGTGAGTTCTGTGTCACGGCCGAGTGTAAGTTCCGCGTCACGTATGAGTGAGAGGTCCACGTCACTGCTGAGTGAGAGGTCCACGTTGCGGCCGAGTGTGAGTTCCGCGTCTCCGCGGTGTATGGCATGTTCATCACTACTGAATGTGAGGCCAATGTCTCCCTTGAGTGCGTTGTCCGCATCACCACCGGTGCGATCTTCTCATCGCTGCTGAGTGCACCTTCTGCTTCACTGCTGCGAGGGCGTGTGACACTGTCGGGTGTGTCGGCGGTTTGGTCCGTGTGACACTGTCGGGTGGGTCGGCGGCCCGGTCTGTGTGACGCTGTCGGGTGGGTCAGCGGCCCGGTCCGGTGTGACGCTGTCGGGTGGGTCGGCAGTTTGGTCCGTGTAATGCTGTCGGGTGAGTCGGCGGTTTGGTCCGTGTAATGCTGTCGGGTGGGTCGGCGGTTTGGTCCGTGTAATGCTGTCGGGTGGGTCGGCGGTTTGGCCCGTGTGACGCTGTCGGGTGGGTCGGCGGTTTGGCCCGTGTGACACTGTCGGGTGGGTCGGCGGTTTGGTCCGTGTGAGACTGTCGGGTGGGTCGGCGGCCCGGTCCGTGTGACACTGTCGGGGGTGTTGGCGGTTTGGTCCGTGTAATACGGCCCGGTTCGAGTGACACAGTGTCGTGTGTCAGCTGTGTGGTCCGTGTGACACAGTGCCGTGTGTGTCGGTGGTCTGGTCCGTGTGACATAGTGCCGTGTGTCGGTGGTCGGGTCCGTGTGATATAGTGTCGTGTGTCGGTGGTCGGATCCGTGTGACAGTGCCGTGTGTCGGTGGTCGGGTCCTTGTGATGTAGTGTCGTGTGTCGGTGGTCTGGTCCGTGTGACATAGTGCCGTGTGTGTCGGTGGTCTGGTCCGTGTGACAGTGCCGTGTGTCGGTGGTCGGATCTGTGTGACTCAGTGCCGTGTGTCGGTGGTCTGGTCCGTGTGACACAGTGCCGTGTGTGTCGGTGGTCTGGTCCGTGTGACACAGTGCCGTGTGTCGGTGGTCTGGTCCGTATGACATAGTGCCGTGTGTGTCGGTGGTCTGGTCCTTGTGATATAGTGTCGTGTGTCGGTGGTCTGGTCCGTGTGACAGTGCCGTGTGTCGGTGGTCGGATCTGTGTGACTCAGTGCCGTGTGTCGGTGGTCTGGTCCGTGTGACACTGTCGGGTGGGTCGGCGGCCCGGTCCGTGTGACGCTGTCGGGTGGGTCGGCGGTTTGGTCCGTGTAATACGGCCCGGTCCGAGTGACAGTGTGTCGTGTGTCAGCTGTGTGGTCCGTGTGACACAGTGCCGTGTGTGCCGGCGGTCTGGTCCGTGTGGCAGTGCCGTGTGTCGGTGGTCGGGTCCGTGTGATATAGTGTCGTGTGTCGGTGGTCGGGTCCGTGTGATATAGTGTCGTGTGTCGGTGGTCGGGTCCGTGTGATATAGTGTCGTGTGTCGGTGGTCTGGTCCTTGTGATATAGTGCCGTGTGTCGGTGGTCTGGTCCGTGTGGCAGTGCCGTTTGTCGGTGGTCGGGTCCGTGTGACATAGTGCCGTGTGTCGGTGGTCGGGTCCGTGTGACATAGTGCCGTGTGTCGGTGGTCGGGTCCGTGTGACATAGTGTCGTGTGTCGGTGGTCGGGTCCGTGTGATATAGTGTCGTGTGTCGGTGGTCGGATCCGTGTGACAGTGCCGTGTGTCGGTGGTCTGGTCCGTGTGACACAGTGCCGTGTGTCGCCGGTCGGGTCCGTGTGACAATGCCGTGTGTCGGTGGTCTGGTCCGTGTGACACAGTGCCGTGTGTCGCCGGTCGGGTCCGTGTGACAGTGCCGTATGTCGGTGGTCTGGTCCTTGTGATATAGTGTCGTGTGTCGGTGATCTGGTCCGTGTGGCACAGTGCCGTGTGTCGGTGGTCGGGTCCGTGTGACAGTGTCGTGTGTCGGTGGTCGGATCTGTGTGACACAGTGCCGTGTGTCGGTGGTCTGGTCCGTGTGACAGTGCCGTGTGTCGGGGGTCTGATCCGTGTGACACAGTGCCGTGCGTTGGTGGTCTGGTCCGTGTGACAGTGCCGTGTCGGTGGTCTGGTCCGTGTGACACAGTACCGTGTGTCGGTAGTCTGGTCCGTGTGAAAGTGCCGTGTGTGTCGGCAGTCGGACCCGTGTGACACGGTGTCGTGTCTTGGTGGTCGGATCCGTGTGACACGGTGCAGTGTCTTGGTGGTCTGACCCGTGTGACACGGTGCCGTGTGTCGGCAGTCGGACCCGTGTGACACGGTGCCGTGTGTGTCGGCAGTCGGACCCGTGTGACACGGTGCCGTGTGTGTCGGCAGTCGGACCCGTGTGACACGGTGCCGTGTGTCGGCAGTCGGACCCGTGTGACACGGTGCCGTGTGTGTCGGCAGTCGGACCCGTGTGACACGGTGCCGTGTGTGTCGGCAGTCGGACCCGTGTGACACGGTTCCGTGTGTGTCGGCAGTCGGACCCGTGTGACACGGTGCCGTGTGTTCGGCAGTCGGACCCGTGTGACACGGTGCCGTGTGTCGGCAGTCGGACCCGTGTGACACGGTGCCGTGTGTGTCGGCAGTCGGACCCGTGTGACACGGTGCCGTGTGTGTCGGCAGTCGGACCCGTGTGACACGGTGCCGTGTGGTCGGCAGTCGGACCCGTGTGACACGGTGCCGTGTGTGTCGGCAGTCGGACCCGTGTGACACGGTGCCGTGTGTGTCGGCAGTCGGACCCGTGTGACACGGTGCCGTGTGTGTCGGCAGTCGGACCCGTGTGACACGGTGCCGTGTGTCGGTGGTCTGGTCCGTGTGACACGGTGCCGTGTGTCGGCGGTCGGGTCCGTGTGACAGTGTCGTGTGTCGGCAGTCGGACCCGTGTGACACGGTGCCGTGTGTCGGCAGTCGGGGAGCTGCCGGGCTGCCGAGCTGGCCTGGTTCAGGGCGCGGTACGCTCTTCGCCGTCTGAAGCGGCCGGAGACCACGCCGCAGGTGCTACCCTACCACCTGGCTGCCCTCTGGTGGCAAAGTCTGGACCGCAGCGGCACCCGGCCCTTCTGGCGGATCGTGGAGGCCATCCGACGACAGTATCCTCAGCGGTAGCGGCAGCATCCGACCCAGGCGTATCTGCCCGCTAGAGACTCAGGATAGCCGCAACTAGAGGTGGGACTTTTTGAAAAAAGCTGGTCCCGATCCCGGCCAACATTTCTTGGTCCCTGCCTAGTCCCGGCAAGAAAGATGCGGTCCCGGCCTGGTCCTGGCAGCCTTTTTCCCACTTATTGGCTTTTAAACATACTAATTCTTGTGGATTAAGAGCCAAACATATTAAACAAATTTATATCATCATTACATAAACAAATCAACATAAATTATGAACTATAGCTTCAGGAAATCCTTACCTACTATCATGAAAAATGGCCAAAATTATCTGACAATGCTCTCTGAGGAAACGTTTGCATGTGAAACCCTTAAAAGGTACCTAAGAAATTATACATCAATCCAAATTCAAGCTGTATCACACCGCCCTTCAGTCCATCCATAAACATTCAATCAATAAGCATACCTAAGTTTTATCAGGGAAGGTCAGGACACAAATACCTTCAAGAGCCTTAAGATCAAATCACCAAAGCACAGGAGCAATTTGACATATCACTTTTACAGTTGCCATGTGACTACAGGACTGTTTTTGGCTGTTTATGAAGAATTATGCGAGTTGATACACTGGATGAAGGAACTGACAATTAATGTTTTACATACCTAGGTAGTTATCTTAGGTAAGCACCCCTTCCTTCCTTCTTTCCTTCCTTCCAAACAACCAACCAACACACACACAAACTAATGTCCATGTATGGATTTCCAAATATGGAGGCCAAGCATAGGTCGGTGGGAAAGCAAACCTAGTAGCAAAATGTCTTCTTTGATTCGTGTTAAAACGGCTTTCAATTATTTTAAACAAATCAAGTTTTAAAAGTATCAATACCAATAACAATATTTGCTTGTAATAGACAAAACAATTTTACAGCAGCTGCAGACGGCGCACTAAAGACAAATATTACATCATCACGTTTAGTAAGAGAATAAAGAAAAATTAACTGAATTTTCACATGGTTTTTATACTTTTTAGCCTTGAGGCTACTAAAGCTTGTGCTTCTGCTTGGTTGAATTTTTCTTTAAAGACAGTAGTGGCGCACACTTGTTTTTTATCTTTATTATTCTTCTTGCTTCTTGTTGTATACGACAACGAAGCGTGGTGCGGTAGTTGAATGCTGTTGAAGAAATTGAAGACATTTACGTTTTATTCACGACATAACGCACAGACGTAGGTAATTTGAAATACTGTTGAGTATTTTTTTAGAGAGAGAAGGCAATTGAGACAGTGGGGTTGGTAGGGACGGTCATTTCCAATCGCCAATTTCAGAATTATCTTTAATCAAGCTTTTGTTTTTATGCCTTCCAGTATCTATATGCAAAAAAACGTCTTTTTCTTCAATTCAAAGTGATTTTGACTCCAGTATTCACCATTTTTTGGGTTGTATTTTGGTTGTGTCACTGAGTTGCTTTATAATTAAGTGAAGGAATGGTAATTACATCTGAAAATGTTGTTTCCAAATAATGAAACTTTGGATCCACATCCAAAAGTGTGGAAACCATTATCATGAATTTGTCCTTATCCAGACTAGCTCTGGTCCCGGCACAGTCCCGGCGTCTAGCCTTTGGTCCCGGCTTTAGTCCCGCCAGGACCAAACCTGGTCCCGGCGCCGGGACCGCGGGACCAAAAAGTCCCACCTCTAGCCGCAACCTCAGCGGGTGGGATGGTTCAGCGCTGCGTGAGCCAGTGGCTCCAGAGCGTCTGTCAAGCGTTTCCGTTTTCATAAGTGCTGTGGATTATGCCAATGTATGATTGCTGCTGGTGTGCTGTGATTGCGGTGGACTATGTGCTGAGCAAAGTTCGATTGTGAGCTATTGCATTCTCAAATGTTTTGGACAATGTTTGACCTTTTTGAGCATGCTTTTATTTTCTGGTTGATGTCAAGACTCATGGATTTATCATTTATCGTACCCATATCATTATTGACGCCAGGCCGAATAGCGGAATGGCGAGGTCAAGGGGTCAGAAAGTAAGATTGGTGACTCTCAGATCCCCGCATTGGAGGAATGCGGGCAACTTGATGGGTGTGATCAAACTTTGAGTAGCGCCTAGTTGATTGTTGATACTTCAGTGTAGGAGTAGCGTTTGGTTTGTGTCTTACCGGGGTTAAATTGTCTGGTTAGATGTAAAGATAGGCAACAATAGGTGAAAATATGTTGTGTGCTGTCGTATGCAGGTGTCAGTTTTTTTAATGTTATTAGTTTTTTGTTCTTTGACGGAATAGAATGACATCGAACAGGGTTCTGTGTGTGTATTATGTCACTGGGCGCCTCTGGGCGCTTACCAGTTGTGATCTCATCCAGTGGCGGATCTAGCCGGTCGGTTTGGGAGGGGCAAACCAAAGTCAAAAAGCAAAAAAAATGTTGCCATGAAATATATTTTACATAATGTATAATATAATATAATAATATAACATATATTGACGGTAAAATTTGGAATATTTGAGGCAAAGATAAAAAACGTCACGAGGTGAAAAATATTGACTCCATATATTTTGTTTCCTATCCAAGACCCAATATAATGACCTCAACTCAACTGCAGCTCCACTGAGCTCAACTGGTTCTGTTTGAAGCTAAGAGTTGGAAGCGCCAAAATCTTGCTCATAAACTAAAAAGGAGTCTGGGTATAAAGGAGGTCGGCCGCTTTGGGGGCAAAAATATAGTTTTCCCAAGATTTTCCGTTGGGGGGGGCAAATTCCTTTCCGCTGGATCCACCACTGATCTCAGTCCTAGGCTATTCATGTGTCCCGGGTCAAGTGTTAAATGAATTGATTGCTGGATGACGGGAAGAGAAAATAGCAAGACCATCCCTCATCGGGCACCACTGCTTTCGCCTCTTCATTGCGCCCCTGGACTCCATAAAACATCCGCCCCTGGACTCCATAAAACATCCGCCCCTGGACTCCATAAAACATCCGCCCCTGGACTCCATAAAACGTCCGCCCCTTTCACTGGCCCGCAGGGTGCAAAGTAGTGGCGCCCTTCTCTGCAATCTGGCGTCCCCGAAGATCCACGGCCCAATTTCAACCCCTTAGACGGTTCCTGGGGGACGGGGAAGAGTGGGCGACAGCCCCTCCTTGGGTTGAGCTTAAGCACTTTGCAAAGGCCCCCCATCAGTGATGTCTGATAGATTTTCTTGGAGAATTTAAACGCCACTCGCTCGAATACTGGTTTAGGGGCCCCAAGAGTTGGTCTTGGGGATCCTCATGAGTTAGTCTGGGGGGTTTTATAATGTGTTGCCTCGGTTGGGGAGGCTTCCAGAAAGAAATCTCGAGGCCCATAAGAGTTGACTTCGGGGCTTCAACTCTTGCTCTTTGGGGGGTGGCAGAACCGCTCGCCCGGGCGAGAGATGGTCTCTGGGGGGCAATGCTAAATTTTATAAGCATGCTATGCTAGGTATTAGGTGCATGGAGAGTGATTCCGTTTGCAACTATTTCAAGTATGTATATATTGCCCGCCTCAAGACTATTCCGCCCTTCCTTTTAGGAACCGCCCTGTCGTCTTATAAATTTCTCAGTTTGCAAATATTTCACGCTCATTAAATGAAAAAATTTAGAAGGCCCCCTCGAGGAAATCCTTAGTCCGATTCCCTCCCTTGAAGATTCGTGGGTGCGCCTCCTTCAGTGAAGAAATCCAAGGTCCGCTTTTACATTCTAGGAAATTTGAAGCTGGAGACGCTTAGAAACTCCGTAAATCTGGAGGTAATTTAAAATTGTTTGAAGAGCAGTCTGGCAAGTAAAATCCCACTGCTCGGCTGATGAGCAAAAGGGACACACTATGGCGGCTCAAAGCAATAATACTCATAATACCGATACGTCTGGGCCCTATCGTCCCTCGGCGCCCCCTGAAATGGTCACGGCGCCCCTGAAAAGTCGATGGCGCCCCCCTGAAATGTCGCTTCCCCCAGGATGCGAAAATAGGCGCCCATCCGATCCGGGGGCGTCCCCTTGACCGGATGGCGCCCCCGGAAGGTGTCACCCCATCGGCAATCCTGGATCCACCTATGCGCCCATTAACTACATGACAAAACTACATAAATTATCCGAATAGCATATGGGCTCCTTCGAAAACATTCGAAAGCGAATAAATGGATCACAATAATATTGACAATGAAATATTCAATCGTACCTACGCACTGCTCGTCCTGCATGTGTTGGGTACAAACAAATATCACAGTCACCAGCTGCGGCCGTTTGTGTTTGCTTTATTGGAGTGTACTAGAACAGGGGTGTAATTTTCTATCTCTTTGGGGGTGCCCGAGCACCCCAATCCTAATTTAAGCACCCCCAATCATGTGCTGAGCACCCCCAATACATGTGCCGCCCCTGGCTTATCACCACTGCCCTGAGCAGTCACCCGATCTTATCACTGCTGCCCTGATTCGTGCCGCCCCTAACACGTTTTCCGTCCCGAGCTCAATAGCTTCCACCCTGATTGGTTCCACCTCTGACTCATCAATTCCGCCTGGCTTTTCACTTTCCCTCAGTGCCGCCCGTGGTTCTCCACAGTCGCCCTGATTATTGCCGCCCCTGGCTGATCACTGCCGCCCCTGGCTAATCACTGCCGCCCCTGACTGATAACTGCCGCCCCCTGACTGATAAATGCAGCCACCTGAGTGATAACTGCCGCCCCTGACTGATAACTGCCGCCCCCTGACTGATAACTGCCGCCCCCTGACTGATAACTGCCGCCCCCTGACTGATCACTGCCGCCCCTGGCTAATCACTGCCGCCCCTGACTGATAACTGCCGCCCCCTGACTGATAAATGCAGCCACCTGAGTGATAACTGCCGCCCCCTGACTGATCACTGCCACCCCTTGGCTGATAACTGCCACCCCTGGATGATCACTGCCGCCCCTGGCTAGTCACTGCCGCCCCTGATTGATAACTGCCGCCCCTGACTGGTAACTGCCGCCCCTGGCTGATCAATGCCGCCCCTGGCTGATCACTGCCGCCCCTGGTTCATTAGGTGTCCCAAAATACCACTTTTTCGTCTGTGCAAGCTTGCCGGTTGACACCGCATTCTCCTTTGAGTTAATAATGATCATGCAAAATTTGGATTCGATCCTTTGAGGTTTGGTCCCCCCCGCCCCCCAAAACTGGTGAAAATCGAAAATCGTTGAATCGGCTCGAAAATGGGTTCATTCGAAAGCTTATGACAGAGGAAAACATATTTCCCTCATACAAATTGATGTAAAACCACTTCTTCAACGTTTTAGAGAGCTAAGAAGTTCCGAATTGTGGTATCACTGGCCAGAGGCGGATCTAATAAACTTTTTTTTTGGGGGTAACATGAGCAAAATGGGAAAACAGTGTCTTGTTTTCAAGAAAATAGACCTTAATTGGCCAAAGCGAGTAGAGTTTATCACTTTTAAGGGGATGGCTGGATTGGTTTTCCTTGCATCCGCCACTGGTAAGGACATGACAAATTATATATTGTACTTCGCCTGATTTCGGGAAACAAAGCCATTTGCTGCATCACTACGGATATAAGTGCATGGTACAATTGCGACCGTTAGAATGAATATTCCATGTTTTCGTTCCTTTACAGAGTTGTCGTGTCATGACTAATTTGCATTTAATGTTAAAGCAGTCTACCTGAAGCAAATTGTACGATGCCTTCAGCATACTCGAAGAAATGATCCAATGATGAAGAAGGGAGAAGTCAGCGACGGGAAAAACATGCGGACTGACCTCTGAAGTAGTCCAGGCATCAATTGAAACGATGAGATGACTTTGTTGGTAAATCCCTTCAGCTGCCTGCCAATCAGCTACCGACCAAGCGTAAAATCCTCCAAAGGTACCGAGCCCTCCGCATACAAGAGCCTAGTGCAACGAAGCACTAACTAGCTGGATAGATCGCTTTAGAGGTCCAGGCGATATAAGTCACCGTTCGAGTGCCCTGCAATACTGTTTACAGCAGCTGTAAAAATGTGTCATGCATACGCTAGGCGTGTGGTTAAAGTAATACTGAAATCTGAATCGAGAACACTTTCATTTCAGCGCCAGCTCTATTCATTTCATCGCCAGCTCATGGCAGTCGGTTATTATTTTCGTGGTAACAGTGACAAGTTCTTAAGGAACCTGCAAATGATCATGAGGTCTAATAACAATCCTTCTTCGCAAGAGGACTTCAGTTTCTTCATGAATCAACACCAGGTGCCTAATCCTAGAATTAGATAAAATATTTTCTGCTCAAGCTGTTCTTTGTTGTTGTTTTTCTGGCGATACTCTTCGACAAGCTCTCCATGGCCCCCGCCGAGCACCTTCAAGTCAAGCAGATTGCAGAGCTAATCGCCCTCTTTCATGACCCATACTTCTTGCAGGCCCTACTGACTGCGGGAACTCCACGGCTTGACCTCAGGCTATTCCGGACATGAAGACCTATTCA
Source organism: Lepas anatifera (assembly GCA_034440635.1). Lineage (NCBI taxonomy): Eukaryota > Metazoa > Arthropoda > Thecostraca > Lepadidae > Lepas > Lepas anatifera. The sequence continues at coordinate 209,696 of JAOTON010001592.1, read as the reverse complement.
GGGCAGCTACCAAGTGCTGCGAAAGCCACACAGTGCTCTATCATGCGTCAACCCTGGCATCTCACGGGGGAAAACGCCGTCCTCTGGTTGTTTGGTGAGGGTGTGTCAACAGATGAAAATGCAGAGGTAGCAGCTGCACTCCCTGACAGTCACATAGCCAGGAACATTGGCACAGGGAAAGCCGATGTTGTCAGGAGCATATAAGCTGAGGCTCTGTGACTTCGTCCGACCGCACTCCTGGCTGGCATTCAGGTGGATGAACGTCAGCAACCAGTGCTTACCACCCAGGAATCGGCGAGCGATACAGACTTCATCTGTATGAACGCTTTCATGGAAAATCTAGCAGTCACAAACGACAGCGCGGAACGATCGGTGAAATACATCATGGACTACACCGACGTTGCCCGTGAAGGTGACATGAGGGCTCGGAACTGACAGTAGCCTGCGCACACCGTCTCCAAGCGCCGAATCTCGAAAAAGAGCTGGATGGCGTGCACGTGTAAAAATATTAATATAGAACTAGAAGGAGCAGTCTAACAACATTTTGTCTGAGAACAAGTTTCGTTTCCCATTCATGGGCTTCCGAATAAACACATTAAAGCCATTGGCTTGATGATATGGTGTGTCGTTCTGACTGCACCAATCGGTTGCGAAAAAAATGAAACAATCATATTTGTGCAATGAACGCCCACTTTCCATGCCATTCACAGTCCCAGGGAAAATAAATCTAGCTATGCCCTTGAAAGCGGTTAAATTGTACAGACTGTGATGATTCTGGTCCATTTTCTTGAAAAAAAACAATAATTTTCCCCCACATTTCCCGCGATACCCCCAAAAAAGTTTATAAGTTTATTCACTACAAGTCGGTCGCTCACAGTGGGAGGACGTGTTTTTCAGTGCTCAAGAAATTGACGGAATTCATCCTGTTCTAACTTACGCTCGAAGTTGATATTGCAATGGCGTATTGTTATTTTTCTTGGCTACATCGCGAACTGATTTTCATTCGCCTCAGACATCTGCGGGATAAGACAAAGCAAGACAAAATATGAAATATTGAATGTGGTTTTGTCCTCCATGCTATTTTTGCGGCCTATTTTTACTCTTGATTTTTCGCTTCGACGCACGTGATTTTGGACGCCGCTTGGGACAAGAAGTGTCTGGAGCAGAGTGTTTAAAAATTCCATCCACTTTCAAGGCTTTCTAGTGGTGATGGCCTTGGCCAAGTTATCTTATTTCAAAAATAAAGTTACGGAGTCAAGATCAAAATTATAACATGAAGACAAGATTCATAGAAGAATAAAGAAGTGACTTATTTTGAACTGGATGTGGATACGAAAATGAAACGAATACGAAGTCGAGCATCGTCGATTTCACCTTCATCTTCCTCAGTTTTGTTTTTAGTGCATATGTGTGTGTGTGTGCGTATGCGTTTGGCTGTCTGTGAATTGTGTGTGTGTGTGTGTGTGTGTGTGTATGTGTGTGTAGAAGCCGGAAATCCTTATCCTTATTCGCCTCCTCATCCTTAAACTACCTGGAGGCAGCGGGCGCATGCGCCTTGGGCAGCAGCGACCCCTCCAGGTAGTATTCCACCTTACTTTACCCTCATCTATCCTTATCCTTACCGTCTCCTTCCATAGTTTGCATCACTTCATGTCCATTACGACGGTGCTTGAAAAGCCACCTCATGTGTGGAAGTGTCCGCAGCTGATAAATAAATAAATAAAAATAATAAATAAGATCCGCCTCTGGCCAGTGATCTCGCAATTCGAAACTTCTTAGCTCCATAAAAGCATCAAGAAGTGGTGCTTTACATCAATTTGAATGAGGGAAATAGGTTTTTCTGTCATAAGCTTTCATATAAACCAATTTTCAAGCCAATACAACGGTTTTCCATTTTCATCAGTTAAAGGGGGAGGGGGCGGGGAGACCAAACCTCAAAGCATCGATTCAAAATTTTGCATGTTCATTATTAACTCAAAGGAGAATGCGGTGTCAACTGGCAAGCTTGCACAGACGAAAAAGTGGTATTTTGGGACACCTTAATTACTCCAGACACGACAATTCTGTAAAGGAACAAAAACATGGTATATTTCTTCTAACGGTCACAACGGTGTAAAGGAGTACTTCAGAGGTCGACCTGCATGTTTTTCCCGTTGCTGACTTGTCTCTTCTTCATCATTGTATCTTTTCTTCGAGTATGCTGAAGGCATCGTACAATTTGCTTCAGGAAGACCGCTTCAACATTAAATGCAAATTACTCATGACACGACAACTCTGTAAAGGAACGAACACATGGAATATTCATTCCAACGGTCACAATGGTACCATGCACTTATATCCGTAGTGATGCCGCAAATGGCTTTGTTTCCCGAAATCAGGCGAAGTACAATTTATAACTTGCCATGTCCATACCAGTAGCGGATGCAAGGAAAACCAATCCAGTCATCCCTTAAAAGTAATAAAACTCTACTCGCTTTGGCCAATTGTGGTCTATTTTCTTGAAAAAAGACACTGTTTTCCCATTTTGCTCATGTTACCCCCAAAAAAAAGTTTATTAGATCCGCCTCTGGCCAGTGATACCACAATTCAGAACTTCTTAGCTCTCTAAAACGATGAAGAAGTGGTTTTACATCAATTTGTATGAGGGAAATATGTTTTCCTCTGTCATAAGCTTTCGAATGAACCCATTTTCGAGCCAATTCAACGATTTTCGATTTTCACCAGTTTTGGGGGGCGGGGGGACCAAACCTCAAAGGATCGAATCCAAATTTTGCATGCTCATTATTAACTCAAAGGAGAATGCCGTGTCAACCGGCAAGCTTGCACAGACGAAAAAGTGGTATTTTGGGACACCCTACTGGTTCATCACTGTCGTCTCCCGGAGCAGTGAGTGTCCTGGGGATATCTGGGGAGTGAGCGTTCTGTGGGGAGCATCCCTCTGTGGATATCACCAGCGTCATGTCATATCTGAGAAGCGTTAGTTTTAATGTCATGTATTCATCTTAGGAGAGTTTCAGGTTTTACATAACGTCGTATTTCATGTGACCTAGTCGCTGACCTTAGTATGTCGTGTGAAATTGTATAATAATTGTTGACGCACCAAATTCCAAGGTCATGCGGCGTCGCCAGCCCTCACCCTGTTGGAAAAGATTTTGGGGATCAGATAAACTTTTTTAGAGGCTCCACTGGGACTTGAACCCGGGACCAGTGGCTTAGAAGACAAGGACGCTATCCACTAAGCCACCTCATCCCCATGTAAATTTCTTTATTCCAATCTTTTCAGTATTTATGTCTAATTTTATTCTATTTATATATTTTATATGTGTGTTATGTAATCTTCTGATACAATTTTCACAACCTGACTTGTTTTACCTCATGACTTGTTGAAACTAGCGCGGAAATGTCCTATTTACGTATTCTATTTAGTGATATGGGCGCCGTATAACCCTATATGTCGGTGCGTTCCAAAACCTCAATCTGATGATGGACCGTCTCCTGGCCGATCACTGCTGCCCCTGGTTTATCACTGCCACCCCCTGGCTGATCACTGTCTCCCCTGGTTTATCACTGCCGCCCTGATTAATCATTGCGGCCCTGATTCACGCCGCCTTGGTCTAATTAATGTTGGCCCTGCTTTTTAATTAGCCCATGTATGAGCCGTCATTGGTTAGACACTTCCTCTCTCGAATCTTTACTGTCCCCCGGCTGATTACTGCCGCCCCTGGTTTATCACTGTCGAGGAGAACAATCAGACCATGGGCCCCCAAAACCGGTCAAGCTTAGGCCCTGCTGTCTATTTGTGAAGAACCATTCACTAGTGCAGAATGTAAAGTTGCATGGGATGCAATGATGAATAATAAATCCCTATACGTTTCAGGTTTTTCGAAAGAATTTATACATTTTTTCCTGGCCACATTTGGAAACAATCGTCATGAGTTACCTTAGATAAGTGAAAGAAAATAAACAGTTTTTCGTCACTCAACGAAGAGGGGTGATAAGTTTGATTCCGAATCAGGGAGATCAAAAGTTGATAAAGAATAAGCGCGCGATATGTTTGTTTAAATTGTGTACAAGATAACAGCTAAGGTACTGGCGAGCAGGATAATGACGGTTATAAAGTTAGTGGCACCAGACCAAACAGGTTCTATACGCGGAAGATGCATTGGTACGCTTATTCGAACAATCACAGATGTTATAGAGTACTGTGAAACCGATCAATTGAGCGGGATGTTGATGACTCTTGATTTTCAAAACGCTTTTAATGCCGTCGAGCATAAGTTCATTTATGATGTTTTAGCGAAATTCAATTTTGGACCAAATTTTATTGAATGGGTAAAGATATTGCATACAGGTATAGCATTAACAGTCATTAATAACGGGTATACATCCGAAACGTTCATACCTTCAAGGGTTCTCCAACAGGGGTGTCCGGCCTCAGCATTGCTTTTTGGTCTATTGGTTGAGATACTCGGCATTAAAATCCGCAACACACCATCTATTAAAGGTAAGGTGGCACCTTCATAACGTGATTTTAACTGATATACTTAAGTTGTAAAGCAAGTCGGAAAACCCGGTACTCAATATATCATTTGTCTTGGAACTCGAGATTTCCGTAGAAAAAAGCTAAAGCCTACCTGCAATGTAATTCTCATGTACCCCTGGCATCAGGCCACAGTTGTCATGGCTGTTGGTGACGACATATGCTGACGTCACAATAAGCATCAGCCAATCGAAGCCTTGAAGCTTTTCGAGTATGGTAGTGGTTGCCAGATCATGACATCATCCACAGGCAGATATTTATTTATTTTTCAAGAGGTGTATTTTAAAAATCAAAATATTGAGGTTATTGTACATTTTTCAGAGAAATCATGAGTGATTTCATTATTTTCGGCTAAAAGTACGCCTAATTACACTAAATTCAAGGATTCGACCCAAGGTGCCACACTCCCTTTAAAAGGAATTGTGATATCTGGGCAAGAGGTTAAGATATCTCAGTACATTTATGACACGACCCTTTTTCAGAAAGGTATAAATTCAGGCAACGAGTCACTTAAAGTCATTCAAGATTTCGGAGTAGTTTCTGGTCTGTAACTTAACCCGTCAAAAAGCCATTTTATGTGGTTAGGCAAAGAGAAGAGTTCCCAACGGTTGATTTGCGGACAAGTTCCGATTGTACAGGCCAAAGTACTTGGAGTAGAGTTTAGTGCTATATATAAGTGTGAGGAGAAAAATATGCGTCGCGTTGATACCAGAATGCAAAATACTTTGAACCAATTGTCACAGAGTCTTTGAAGGGTAGAATAACAATCGCAAAATCTTTGCTGGTCTCCCACTTTATATATATTATTTCGGCTGTGCAAATTGATAATAAGCATTTAGTTGTAATCCAAAAATAAGATCATGAAGCTCCTATGGAGAGGACGCCCACCAAAAGTTGCGGACTACTTTCTACCAAACTATCGAAAATGAGGGTTTGAATGTGCCCAATGTAGAAAATATTTACAAAGCGCTGCACGTGTCGTGGCTGGAGAAAATAATATCCAACAATGACGCACCTTGTTCTAAAATTTTACAGGTTAGGTTGAAAATTCAGTGTGGGCACATATTGCACATGAACTACGGAAGTAAATGGATTAAATTTACTTTACTAATTTACCACGCCAATACTCCCTGTAATTCGGCAATTGTGCCTGTTGGGAGTGACCCTAATAAATCAAAAAATCAAAATGTGACATTATATTACAAGCAAATTCTGAAATGGCTAAAGGAATTTTTGCCTATTAAAGAGCCACAAAACGGAAAACACGTGCGAAAACAGTTTCTTTGGAATAATCCAGCAATAAATGTGAGGGGGACAATCTCTGTTTTGCCGGAGAGTATATGAAAAAGGTTTGAATTTGATTGACGACTTTTGTCATGGCAAAAAGTCGTCCTCATTTTTTAGGGCAAAAATAAAGGACATGTACGGGTACAGTGGAGTTTTCATATTTATTCATATTTACAGAACAATACATGCGTTGTTTGGAGAGATATCGCTGTTTTTGCTCTCTTTTCTTATAGTGTTAAGTCCCTTATTTTTATTCAATTTCTACCCACTCTGCCATACACGGCGGAAAGGGGGAGGGGGGCAAGGGAGCCTGGCCCTCACTTTTTTGGTCAAAAATTTCCTGATCTCAGTCAAAATGAGAGACAACCGGACATTCTTATACCCAGCCGCTGCGGAAGGCAACGAGAAGCCCAAATTCGAACAGTTTTTGGTCCTGACGTTGAAAGTTTTTGTCAGCATCAGGTTGAAGTTTGCTGACCCCCCACTTATGCACTCTGCCATTCCGAGGGTAGAATGTGAAAATGTGACCCCGCAAAACTGATATCCTTCAATCGTGGATATATTTACGACTCAGATTTGTTTATTGGAAGGCGTATATGTAGCCTTGGGATGTCGCCTAAAAAGCAAGCATGTTTAGGAGTAGCTGAAGAATACCTGTCCAATATTAAAATAGAATGTCCCCTGTGCTATTAAAGGCGCAAAAAAACGATGAATGGCAAATTTGGTGCAATGAAGGGATGCCGCCCCCCATAACGCTGCCGCCGCTATGGGGTGCCGCCCCCACCGACTGAGCACCCCCAAAGATTTTTGGAAAATTACACCCCTGTACTAGACTATAATTATTTCTAGCATATTCCTAGTATGTTATACTAAAACTCGTACTAGGCTTTGATTCTGATCTTTTGGGGTACAAAACTTTGAAGTACCCGTTCTTCATTCAACTGCCTGCGTCTGGGCAAGAGTCTGGGTAGCTTGCTTGTACGTACGGTACCGTGGTTTTATGGATGACGAAGCCTCATTAGCAAAAATAGCTATTTTTCATGTAATTAGCATTGCTGTATGTAGCAAACTTGTCTAAAGAATTGTTTGGCCTGAATAAGCAACATTTCCAAGAAGAAATCAAGGCTCATCCTTGCTCTTTTAAAAACTGGGTTCGACTCCCCAGCACAAGGAGGCCGACGAGTTCCAGTCGAGCGGGTAAAAGGGCAGCGGATGACCTATTCCACTATATTGGCCTCGGTCATCGAAAGTGTTGGCACCTGGCGGATTTTTTGAAAACGCCAGTAGAGGGACTGACGTCTGGCGCGGCTGGTTCATATCCGGCGCATTGTTGAACGCGATATAGATTTTGAACGTTTATTTTCAGTCGTGGTGAACTCGTTGCTGTGAAAAAGTGTAGTAAATGTTGGGTGGACGTGAATATTGAAGACTGGCGTTATTTTCCTGTTTGTTTTAATCTTAGAAAGTTCAAAGAAAATGGAGGTGAGACGGATAACCATATCAGAACTGCTGCGTTCCTTAGTGTGTATCCTTCCGAAGAAAGTGTCCAAGTCTCAGCTTTCACAAGTTTCCTCAGGATAAGGTGCTGTCCAAGCAGTGGAAGTCGAAACTGAGAATTGGGAAGAAGATGGGCTCAAATGTTGCTGTCTGTTGCAGACATTTTCAGCCATCTGACTTCCATTCACATCCACCTGGTAAGCAGCTGTGAGGCCAGTGTGCAAAGTATGGCATTTTCGACGAGATCTCGTCCGTGCGAGTTCCCTTGGAGACAGGACCGAGTGGTGTGAACTTTATCAACCTGGTGCGAATTTGCGAGGTTAGTGACACTTAAACTAAACAAATAATGGCTGAATGGCCATTAAGACACAGGAGGTGCCTTATAAAAAGTCCTTAACTGACTAATGATTGAGGTAGCATTGCATTGTAGGGTGCATTTTTTCCCTGGCATGTGGCAGATTGGTGCGAATTTTTGGAGGCTGGTGGTGCGAGAATTTTAGATGGCTGGTGCGACTCGTCTGGCCTGCTGCCATACTTTGCAGACTGGCTGTGAGGCAATCTCCAGTTCCGCTCATCCCTCCTTCCACTCCCTTGAGCCTGCTTTTAGCAGGAGTAAGCCTTAATCCTTGGGCCGTCAGCATAGGCGGATCCAGGATTGCCGAGCAGGGGGCACCTTCCCGGGGGCGGCGCACCATTCTTGACCGGGAAACCCTATCGGATGGGAGCAAAACCCTATCGGTGGGAGTCGACTTTCGTATCCTGGGAGGGGGTGGTGGTGGGAAGCGAAATTTCAGGGGGCGTGGCCATTTCAGGGGGCGCCGAGGGTCGATGGTGGGGGCACATACTCCCTTTGCCCCCTGGATCTGCCTATGGGGCATGTGCCCACTTTGCCGTCCCCCTTTATCCGCCTGTGGCTGCATTCCTTTTAGCCCGGAAAACTGACATCTTGAAATAATGCGGTAGATATACGCCTTTATTTGTTTCAAGCTATGTGAAATTCCAGTTTGAATGTACAATGGAAAATGCGTTTCCAAACACAAGCGTCGCCACCGGCAAAGAAGTGGGGGGGGGCAGCAAACTTCAACCTGATGCTGACTACAAGCTTTGCTCCTTGGGACCAAAAAACTCTTCGAATTTGGATTCTTCTCTGCCTTCCGCAGTGGCTGGTTATAAGCCGCTGCCACATACCATACATAAAACCCGTATAATTCACCGCTTACCATGCTATTCCCGGGGCCCCACTAACGTTGTTTACCTTTCGGAGTCCCTCTTTCGCGGCCATCTTGGAGGGCACACTAGCGCCTCTGGTGAGCGTGACCGGGGTCATTTATTGTACTTCTTATCATTGCAGAGGTACTAAGTGGTAAGTTATCAATCCTTTGTACATGAATATTTCAGGAGGGGAAAACTGGTCAGAGTTCCCTGAAATAACTTATGTAAATGTATATCAAATAATTGGAACTTTCACCTCTAGCTGGGAATATTCCTTCTCCAAATGCAATTTTTAATCTCGATGGAAATTCTCAGAATTTTTTAGAAATCTCCCAGACTAAAAATATGTGAAGCTTTCTGTCTGGTCAATACTTGCTGGTGCCGTGCCGCTTTCCAAGGAACTGTGTGAAAGCTGCTCTGCTTCTGAACTTTATGCTCAATATCTTTTGTTTCCTGAAATAATGTCCATCTTTGCTTCACTGCATGCATGCTGTTCTTATTTACATTCAATTTTATTTCAGTGGAGAGAACTGGTCACGTTTCTCTCTTCTCAAAATAGCTATGCTCTCAATAAGGGGAACATTGCCGCTTTCTATAAATGCTGAATGAATGTTTCTGAACTCCTCATTTCTTAATCCATACACATTAATTGAATTCACATGCTCAGTTACAAATGATTAATGGTAAAAAAATGAAGAGAATAAAAGATTCATGGTATCACTCTGGTTGTTAACCATGTTAGTTATAGGTTGTACCAGTATAACTTGTTACTGTTTGGGTGATGCCACTATCATACACCACCTAATGATGGTCTATATCTTTGCAAGTAAATGTATAGAGCTAAAAGGCAAGCATGTTGCCAAGAATGGGAAAGCTTGGACCATTTTTTAGAAATATTGTCAGACCATAAGAAAAACAGCAGAGTTCTGCCTCTTAGATTCACGGTACTGGTAGGGGAGACGTCTCACCTTTGCCAGATAGAGACATTGGGTTTTGCGTGGAGCCAAAAAAATCCCAAGATTTCTGAATTTCCCCAGATTCCCGGGATCTCCCCATGAGAAGCTTGGGCGAGGGATTCTTGGTATGGGCGTTGAAGGGGGGAGGGGGACGGGGGGACGCGTCCCCCTGTTGTCCTGCCAGGGGGGAACATCTCCCAGAGTTTCTGGGTTGATGGTTATTAATGTTGTCAGGTACCGAATATGCTCAAAATTCGCCTCCCCGGTCACTCGCAGCCCGGGTCTGTCCCCCCTGCGAAAATTCCGTGGCGGTGCCCCTGCATGGGCGTATCCAGGGAAGTGGACTCAGGCCATGGGCAGATCCAGGGAAGGGTAGAAGACGGGACCCAACAAAATTAAGCATGTGTCATAGGCGGATACAGAAAGAAAAATGTTAGGGCGCACTACGGAGCAGGGCATTCCTGGCGTAGGCGTATCTAGAGAAGGGGATTTAGGCCATAAGCGGATCCAGGGAGGGAATTCCCTCCTCTGGATCCGCTTATGGCCTAAACTCGCCTCCCCCGGTTAATTAGGGACCTACCTAATTAATGAGGTGGGTCCCTGTAAAACAATGCATTCCGGTCCAGTGGCGTAGCCACGGGGGTCCTTGGGGTCCGCGGACCCCCCTTGGGCTGACCTTATGCACTGGAAAACACGAGCACTGGTCTCAGGGCCCCCTGAGCTTGGTCTCAGGGGGCCCTCCGAGCTCGATCTCAGGCTCCCCCTCCCGAGGTTGGTCTCAAGGGACCTCCGAGCTTGGTCTCAGGGGCCCCTCAAGCTTGGTCGTACGGGCCCCCCTGATCTTGGTCTCAGGACCCCCGAGCTCGGTCTCAGGGGCCCCCGAGCTTAGTCTCGGAGCGCCCAAGCTTGGTCTCAAGGGACCTCCGAACTTAATCTCAGGGGCCCCCCGAGCTTGGTATCAGGGGCCCCCGAGCTTGGTCTCACGGGCTTTCCGAGCTTGGTCTCAGGGGCCCCCGATCATCGGTATTGAGGACTCCAGAGTGCCGAACATTGATCTCGGGGGGCACGAGCTTAGTCCCAGGTGCCCCCCGAGCTTGGTATCAAGGTACCTTCAAACTTGGTCTCAGGGGCCCCCCGAGCTTGGTCGTACGGGCCCCCTGATCTTGGTATCAGGGGGCCCCGAGCTTTGTCTCAGGGGTCCCGAGCTTGGTCTCAGGGACCCCCGAGCTTAGTCTCAGGGGCCTTTCTATCTTGGTCTCAGGGGGCCCTCCGAGTTTGGTCTCAGGGACTCCCGAGCTTGGTCTCACGGACCTTCCGAGCTTGGTCCCAGGGGGCCCCCCGATCATCGGTATTGAGGGCTCCAGAGTACCGAACATTGACCTCGGCGGCCCCTGAGCTCGGTCTCAAGGGTCCCTGAGCTTGGTTTCAGGGCCCCCGAGCTTTAGTCTCACGGGCCTTTTGATCTTAGTCTCAGGGGGCCCCAAGCTTGGTGTCACGGGGCCCTCCGAGTTTGGTACCAGGGGACCCCCGAGGTTGGTCTCAGGCCCCCCGAGCTTGGTCTCAGGGGGCTCCTCGAGCTTGGTCTCAGGTCCCCCAAGCTTGGTCTCAGGGGCCCGAGCTTGGTCTCAGGGGGCCCCGAGCTTGGTCTCAGGGGGCCCCAAGCTTGGCATCAGGGGGTCCGAGCTTGGTCTCACGGGCCTTTCGAGCTTGGTCTCAGGGGGCCCCGAGCTTGTTCTCACGGGCCTTTCGATCTTGGTCTTAGGGGGCTCCAGAGCTGGTCTCAGGGATCCCCCGAGCATTGGTATCGATGGCTCCGGAGCAGCGAACATTGACCTCGGGAAGTGGGGGGGGGACAATATTGATCTCGGGGTGCCCCCGACTATCAATATCGAGGGGACTTATGGGCGAGGCACGAGAATTGTCCCCATGGGACCCAGAGTTTGGTCTCAAGGGCCCAGGCTTGGGCTCAGGGTCCCCGAGCATTGGTATCGAGGGGCTCCAGAGTACCGAGCATTAGGCTCGGGGGGCCTCCCAATGTTGATCTGGGGGCCCCCGAACAACGGTGTCCAGTTACTCCGGAGAAAAGCAGAAGCATGGGCGTAAGGGTGCCCCCGAACCTGATATAAGTGGAACCCCGAGCTTTAGGAGCCCTGCGCATCAGTATCCAGGGGCTCCGGAGTAATGGTATCGGGGGGAGGGGAAGCAATGCTTTCCGGAGCCTCCAAGTGCTGATCTCGGCGGGCCCCCGAATGTGTGGATGCAGTGGCGTAGCCAAGGGGTTCTAGGAGTCCGAGGACCCCTTTTGGGCCAATCTGAACCACTGCAAAGCATTCTCTTATCACGGGGCCCCCAGAATCAGTCTCAGAAGCCCCTGAAGATTCGTTCTCAGGGCGTCCCGAGCCGGCCTCAGGGCCCCGCCTGAGGGTCAGTCTCAAGACCCCCAAAAAGTAGATTTCAGGGGGTCCCTGAGAGTTAGTCTCAGGGGATCCCGAAAGTCGGTCTCAGGGGCCCCCAGAGTCGGTCTCAGGGGGGCCGAGCTCGTCCCAGGGTCCCCCAGAGAGTGGTTCTCAGGGCCCCGCAACAGTCTATTTCAGGGGGCTCTATGAGAGTCAGTCTCAGAGAACCCCAAGAGTCGGTCAAGGGGACCTCGAGAGTTAGTCTTAGAGGACCCCCGATATTCGGCCCCATAGTCTTACGGGCGTCTCTCTCAGGAGTCAATATTTACTTTCAGGTGGCCCCGAGAGTTAAACTGGGGGTCCGAGAGTTAGTCTCATTTGATCCGCAGAGTGCTGATCTCAGGAGGCCCCCGAGGGGTAATCTTGGGAACCCTCGAGATTTAGCCTGAGGCTGTGCCCTCCCCTAGTTGTTGAATAAGAGGCCCCGAGAGTCAATCTCAGGGAGCACCTAAAAGTTAGTCTCAGAGTGCTCCTGGGAGCTAATCTCCGGTTCGTCCAAGAGCTAATTTTGGGGCTTTGAGAGCAATTCCCAGAGGTGCTCCAGAATTTTGGTCTCAGTTAGCCTTAGGCCTCTGAAGGCTAATCTGGGCTTTAGAGAGGCAGTCTCAGAAGTGCCGTGCCAAGTACTCAGTCTCAGTGGTGCTTCCACGCCTCCATCCTCGAGTGTTAGTCTCAGGGGGCGCCCTAGGGTTAGTCTCAGAGGGCTAACGGAAGTCATTCCCAGCCCCCCGCCCCACCCCAGAGACAGCCTCAGGGGAACCCCAAGAGATTATCTGGATGGCTCCGAGAGTCAGTCTCAGCCCCCTCCCCCAGAGCAAATCTGGGGGGCCGATAAATAAGCCCAGAGGTGCTGCCGATAACTAATCTAGGGAGCTCCGAGAGATTCTCAGGAGTCCACAATTTTGGTCAAGAGGCGCCGTGAATCAGTATCAGAGACTCCCTGAGATCTAATCGGGAGAGGGGCCGGAAATTAACCTTGTGAGTAGCGCCAAGTGTTGGTCTTAGGCGGCCCCAGAGCTAGTCTCAGGTCCCCTAAGAACTGATCTCGGGAGCCCGAGTTATTTTCAGAGGACCTTTCAGTTCTAGTCTAAGGAGGGCCGGAGAGCTAATCTCAGAGATTCGAATATTAGTCTCACGAGGTCTCCAGGAGTTAGTCTCAGGGGTCCGCTGAAGCTGCCCTCAGGTGTCCCCAAAAGCTAGTCTCAGCGAGCACTCCTCTCCTTCCTCCCCCTCCCCTCAAAGTTATCCTCAGGGCCCCACGAGAGTAAGTTCCAGGGAGTCCTAGTAGGTAGTCTCATGGTACCCCCAAATGCTGGTTTTGGGGGACGTTAGTACTGATTTGCAGGAAAAGTGTTGTTTTCGGGGGTCCCAGATACTGGTTTCGGCGCCGTGTCAAGTGCTAGGCCCCTTGAGATCTCTGCTCGAGCTAGGGGTCAGGAAGGGGGGTTTTGGGTGATGGTCCTGGATGGCTTAACACTGGCATAGCAATGCAAGCCTTGTACAAAGCCTATCAGAGACCAAAAGTCCAAGGAAGTACTCACCTCCCTAAGCCCCCGGGATCTCCAACTAATGGCTAGGGAGGAGTAAGTGAGCGGTTTCATCAGTAGGACCGTCCATGGAATAGGTTTTATATAGCATCTGGGGCACACTCACATATCCTTTTTATTGAGTTTCCTTTTTCCTTTCCATTTCTTTTAGATTTTAGAATACAATCCAGAGATATCGCTTGAGATCCTAGGCTCAAAGAAGATTTTCAAAAATCATATGCCTCGGAAAAATTTATATTTTCCTATTGCGTACCAAAAAAGACAAATTGAAACATGTCGATCAGGCACCATTACTGAAGGAAAGGCAAAAATTAATCTAATTTTAACATCCATAATAGCAAATCGAACAGGGAATTTGGAACTTCAGCTGGTTTTCAATCTGTTAGCTTAGTTCCAATAACTACCCTCCTAAATATTCTGAAATAAACAATTTTCAAATATTTTCGTAGGAAACCAAACAAACAAGGAAAATGACACACATTGATGAGCATAATCCCAAAAAGGAAAATAGGTATGAAAGGTTTAAAATAACAATGACAGAGTAATCCAAGGCGATAGTTATCTCAGGCGCCTATTGTTTTGGTCATTTTTTTTTGCTCATTTACAACATAGCAAGGGTAAGAAAGTAACTGTGGTGAATTCATCAGGATCTTTCCGCGGAATAGACGTTATATAACGTCCAGGACACACCACCATCCACCATATCCCTTGTATTTGTATTAATTTTTTCCATTTCTTTGGAAACTTTCTGATGAAAGAGTTCATGAATTCGACACTCGGAAAGAATTGGTAATCATTTTCCGTAGAAGACCATTTCTTCGTACTCAAAACGACTGACCTTCAATAACTTCATACCTGATTACCAGAGTGAATTGAGGTAAAGTCACGTTGAACATCATGCACGCAGTAAAATTTGATTTCCAGAAAAGTGCCACAAAACTGTTATAGCCACGCTGTCATATAGGTATGGGCCAGCCTTAATATTTGGTGACCTAAATTTACCAACACTTGGTCGGATCGAGAAAAATCAAACTATGAAAAAATAATAACAAGCACTTAAAAAGGATAGACGAATTTCCGTCGTGTAAATGTTATAATGCCAAAATTTTATACGACACATATAGGAGATGGGCCCGACTACTAAGGGGCCCCCCGGCCTGGGGGCCCCCGACGGTAGTCGGACCCCTCCTTGGCCGAATCCTGGCTACGCCACTGTTCCGGTCACAGGCGGATTCAGAAGAGTTACCGTGCTCTACAGAGCAAGGGATTTCTGGCATAGGCACACCCAGGCTAGGGGATTTAGGCCATGGGCGGATTCAGGGGAGGGAATTAGGTGGATCCCTATAAAATAAAGCATTCCAGTCACAGGCGGATTCAGGAGAGTTGCAGTGCTCTACAGAGCAAGGAATTCCTGGCATAGGCGCATCTAAGGTAGAGGATTTAGGCCATGGGCGGATCCAGGGGACGAATTTAAGTGGGTCCCTGTAAAACAAAACATTCTTGTCATAGGTGGATTCAGGAGAGTGCCAGTGCCCTACAGAGCAAGGGATTTCTGGCATAGGCACACCCAGGCTAGGGGATTTAGGCCATGGGCGGATCCAGGGGAGGGAATTACGTGGATCCCTATAAAATAAAGCATTCCAGTCACAGCCGGATTCAGGAAAGTTGCAGTGCTCTACAGAGCAAGGGATTTCTGGCATAGGCACACCCAGGCTAGGGGATTTAGGCCATGGGCGGATCCAGGGGAGGGAATTAGGTGGATCCCTATAAAATAAAGCATTCCAGTCACAGGCGGATTCAGGAAAGTTGCAGTGCTCTACAGAGCAGGGATTCCTGGCATAGGCACATCCAGGCTAGGGGATTTAGGTCATGGGTGGATCCAGGAGAGAGATTTAGGTGGGTCCCTGTAAAACAAAGCATTCCAGTCATAGGCAGATTCAGGAGAGTTGCAGTGCTCTACAGGGCAAGGGAATCCTGGCATAGGCGCATCTAAGGTAGAGGATTTAGGCCATGGGCGGATCCAGGGGACGGATTTAAGTGGGTCCCTGTAAAACAAAGCATTCCTGTCATAGGTGGATTCAGGAGAGTGCCAGTGCCCTACAGAGCAAGGGATTCCTGGAATAGGCGCATCCAGGTTAGGGGATTTAGGCCAAGGGCGGATCAAGGGAAGGAGACGGGACCCTGTAAAACTAAGTACACTCGTCATAGGCGGATTCAGGAGGGTTGCGGTGAACTGCAGAGCAGGGAATTCCTGGCATCAGCGGATCTAGAGAAGGGGATATAGGCCATGGGCGGATCCAGGAAGGGGGAAGAAGAGCAGACCCTATAAAGCAAAGCATACAGGTCATAGGTGGATTCAGGATGGTTTCAGTGCACTACAGAGTAAGGAATTCCTGGCATACGCGCTTCCAGGGTAGGGATTTAGGCCATGAGCGGATCCAGGAAAGTGGAAGAAGAGGTACCCTGTAAAACAAAGTATACGTGTCAGGCGGGTTCAGGAGTAGATAATGCTTAAGTGCACTACAGGGCAGGGGATTCCTGGCCTAGGGGATCTAGAGATTAAAGTGCACTACAGGGCAGGGGATTCCTGGCATAGGGGATCTAGAGATAGGGATTTAGGCCATGGCTGGATCCAGGGAAGGGGAAAAAGGCGGGACTCTGTAAAATAAAGAATACGAGTCACAGGCAGCTACAGGAGGGTTGCAGTGCACTACAGGGTAAGGGATTCCTGGCATAGGCGCATCCAGGGAGGGAATTTAGGCCATGGGCGGATCCTTTTTACCGTGTCCCGTCTGCTTCTATTCCCTGGATTCGCCTATGGCCTAAAATCTTTACTCTGGACCTGCCCATGCCAGGAATCCCGTGCTCTGTGGTGCACCGTAGCAGTTTCCCCTGAATCTGCCCATGACTCGTATACTTGGTTTTACAGTATCCCGTCTGTTTCTGTTTCCTGGATTCGCCCCTGGCCTAGATCCCATTCCCTGGATGCACCTATTCCAGGACTTCCTTGCTCTGTAATGCACCGCAACGCTCATGGATACGCCTATCCAACAAATGCCTTATATTTTTGGGTACCCTCTACTCAGTGGCGGCGGATGCTCTTTTCCGGATGGGGGGGCAAGAATTTTTCCAGGGGGCCCCCTTGACGATGGGGCCCTCTCGGCAGCAAGGGCCCCCTAAAAACTGCGATGGATTGGTTGGGATGGCTGCCTGAGGTCAGAGGCATAAGCGCAGGGGCGGATCCAGGGGGCTGAGGGGGCTTCAGCCTCACTTTGTTCCATTTTCGCAATTTTTCGCCCTATTCCCCCTTTTTCGCCATTTTTCAAAGCTCAGTGACTCCCCCAGCAAAACCCTGGTTCCGCTCCTGCATAAGCGTCACAAATGGTAAAAGTTATATTTGGCCCAGTACAAAAATGGCTATTCCTCCCTGTTGTTTAGTTGGCCCGTGTAAAAAATGGTTTTGCCTTCCCGTTCGATTTTCCACACGATCTCGGATTACAGGCTGGAATATGTTTCCTGTAGTGCAGCAAAATAAGCAGCGTATTTGACATGTAGATGTCGAAATATGGATCTGCGTTTTATAGGTTCACGTAAGCCTCGGACATTGGATGTCAAAGCTTTAAGCTCCAGCGTCACGTTAGGAGTTTAGCAAAATTATAATAGCGGTACAACAACGGCCTTCCGAGGCAAATAGTTCTTTTAAAAAGTGAATGCTGTTTGTTCGTATGCATCTACATCATAAAACATGGTAGGTAACACGAATTATTATATACGTTTTTTTTTAAATTCCGTCTCCTGCAGAATGAGAACTGGGGGCGGTGGATGCTGTCGTCTATATTGGCACAGAAAAAAACGTTAATGACAGGCATATTGACTTGAGCACACACAAGACCAAGCTCGGGGCCCTGAGACACAGCTCGGGGGGCTCCTAGCTTGAGCTTGGGGGCTCCTAGAGATCAAGCTCGAAGGCCACCGAGCCCCCAAGCTCACGGCCCCTGAGACCAAGTTTGGGGGCCTCTGAAACAAGGCTTGGAGGCCCTTGAAACCAAGCTCAAGGCCACCTTAGACCAATCTCGGAGGCTTCCTGAGACCAAATTCGGAGCCCTGAGACACAGCTCAGGGGGCCCCCTGCAGCCAAGCTTGTGGGGCTCCTAGAGATCAAGCTGGAATGCCTCCGAGTCCAAGCTCAGGGGGTCCTGAGACCAAGCTCGGGGGCCTCTGAGACCAAGCTTGGCGGCCTCTGACACCAAGCTTGGAGGCCCTGAAACCAAGCTAAAGGTCCCTGAAGACCATTCTCGGGGGCCCCTTAGACCAATCTGGGAAGCCCCCTTATACCAATATTGGAGGGCCATAAGACCAATCTCGGAACCTCCATGAGGTTACGTTCGGGAGCCCCCTGAGACTAAGCTTGGAGGGCCCTGAGATCAAACTCGGGGGGGGCCTTAGACAAGCTCCGGAGCCCCTTAGACAATCTCGGGGCCCTGAGACCGAGCTCGGGGAGCTCCCTTAAGGCTAAGCTTGTGTGCCCTGAGACCAGCCTTGGGGGCCCCTTGGACTAAGCTTGGGGGTCCCTGAGACGAAATTCGGGGGCGAGGAACAGCTCGGGGCCCCTGAGACAAAGTGGGGGCCCTGATTCCAGGCTCGGGGACCTTTAGACCAAGATCTGGCCCCCTGAGGCCAGTCTCGGGGCCCTTTACGCTAATCTTGGGGCCCCTAAAGGCCAAGTTAGAGGGTCCCGAGCCCAAGCTCAGGGCCCCCAAGATAAAGCTCGGACACTGTCCAAATCGAGAAACTGTTGAGGGCTCAGTCAGGTCATTCGTGAACTTTCAGAAAAGAACCAAGCTAAAATTGCGTTTTTTTACAGGGGCCCCCTCTGATAATTTTGGGGGTGGCAACTGCCCCACTTGCCCCCCTTTATCCGCCGCCACTGCCTCTACTTCCCTACCATGGATCCGCCCATGGCCTAAATCCCCTTCTCTGGATCCGCCTATACCAGGAATTTATTGCTCAATAGTGCACCGCAACCCTCCTGAATCTGCCTATGACACGTCTGCTTCTTTACATGGTCCTGCCTTCTTTCCCTTTCCTGGATCCGCCCATGGCCTAAACCCCCTTCTCTGGATCTGCCTATGCCAGGAATTAATCCCTTAATCCGCCTATGCCACGTATGCTTCCTCTACAGGGTCCTGTCTTCTTCCCTGGATCTTCCTATGGCCTAAATCCCCTTCTCTGGATTCGCCTATGCCAGGAATTCAATCCTCAATCCGCCTATGACACGTATGCTTTCTTTACAGGGTCCTGTCTTTTTACCCTTTCCTGGATCCTCCTATGGCCTAATTCCCCCTTCTCTGGATCCGCCTATTCCAGGAATGCATTCCTTAATCCGCCTATGACACGTATGTTTTCTTTACAGGATCCTGTCTTTTCCCTCTTCCCTGGATCCGCCTACGGCCTAAATCCCCTTCTCTGGATTCGCACCTATGCCAGGAATTCAATACTTAATCCGCCCATGACACGTATGCTTTCTTTACAGGGTCTTATCTTCTTCCCCTTTCCTGGATCCGCCTATGGCCTAAATCTCCTTCTCTGGATCCGCCTATGCAAGGAATTCATTCCTTAATCCGCCTGACACGTATGTTTTCTTCACAGGGTCCTGTCTTTTTCCTCTTCCCTGGATCCGCCCATGGCCTTAATGCCCTTCCCTGGATCCGCCTATGGCCTAAATCCTCTTCTCTGGATCCGCCTATGCCAGAAATTCATTCCTTAATCCGCCTATGACACGTATGTTTTCTTTACAGGGTCCTGTCTTTTTCCCTTTCCTGGATCCGCCCATGGCCTAAACCCCCTTCTCTGGATCTGCCTATGCCAGGAATTAATTCCTTAATCCGCCTATGACACGTATGCTTTCTTTACAGGGTCCTGTCCTTTTCCCCTTCCCTGGATCCGCCCATGGCCTTAATCCCCTTCCCTGGATCCGCCTATGGCCTAAATCCCTTCTCTGGATCCGCCTATGCCAGGAATTCATTCCTTAATCCGCCTATGCCACGTATGCTTCCTTTACAGGGTCCTGTCTTCTTCCCTGGATCTGCCTATGGCCTTAATCCCCCTTCTCTGGATCCGCCCATGCCAGGAATTCATTCCTTAATCCACCTATGACACGTATGTTTTCTTTACAGGGTCCTGTCTTTTTCCCCTTCCCTGGATCCGCCCATGGCCTTAATCCCCTTCCCTGGATCCGCCTATGGCCTAAATCCCCTTCTCTGGATCCGCCTATTCCAGGAATTCATTCCTTAATCCGCCTATGACACGTATGCTTTCTTTACAGGGTCCTGTCCTTTTCCCCTTCCCTGGATCCGCCCATGGCCCTAATCCCCTTCCCTGGATCCGCCTATGGCCTAAATCCCTTCTCTGGATCCGCCTATGCCAGGAATTCATTCCTTAATCCGCCTATGACACGTCTGCTTTCTTTACAGGATTTTGTCTTCTTCCCCTTCCCTGGATCCGCCCATGGCCTTAATACCTTCCCTGGATACGCCTATGCCAGGAATTCCTTGCATGATGTGCACCTTCACTGTTTCTCTTACCTGAATCCGCCTATGAAACGCATGCCTATTTCGTCGGATCCCATCTACTTCCCTTCCCTGGATCCGCCCATGGCCTTAATGCCCTTTCCTGGATACGCCTATGCCAGGAATTCCTTGCATGAAGTGCACCTTCACTGTTTCTCTTACCTGAATCCGCCTATGAAAGGCATGCCTATCTCGTCGGATCCCATCTACTTCCCTTCCCTGGATCCGCCCATGGCCTAATTCCCTTCCCTGGATACGCCTATGCCAGGAATCCTTTGCTCTGTAGTGCACCTGAACTTCCCCCTCTTGAATCCGCCTATGGGCCGAAGTCCCTTCCCTGAATTCCCTTTCTCAGGGGGAAAACCTGGGAATCTGGGGAAATTTCTGGGTCTTGGGAATTTTATCTTCCAGTGATGAACCCCACGTTTCTATCTGGCAAAGGTGAGACGTCTGCCCTAGTTATACCGATTCACTTACCATGACGTTTTGGGAGGGGCTCTGCTGTGAATAAGATAATCAAATTTTGAACTCCACCTTAAATATTTGTTTTTTGTTAATCTTGCCCCTTTGGTTAATAATGAACAAAGAAATATTGTTCAAGTGGTCTGACTTAACTTGAATTTTATTTTTAGACCATTTTTCATACAAAAGATGACAAATAGTGGTTAAAAAAGTACATTTTCATCACCAAAATATCATTTAAACATTTGTAAAGCAAGTGCTGCCAGTTATGTTTTCAGGGGGGCACTAATAAAAACTGTTAACTAATAAAAACTGGTAACTGTTAGCTAGGGGGGCATAAGGAAATTTGTTCACTTGGTTGGACCATCAGCTGAAATAATGTTCAGAAATAGAAATTAGGCATTTTTGACATTGTGTTAAATTGCTAGGCATCAATAAAGCCATCAATTGTAATGCCATTCAACCTTCATGCAGTGTCATTTCTTCTGGTAGATGAAGCAAGCACAGTGCCATTCCCTGAAGTGTAGATTTTGCATTCAGCTAAATGGGCATAAATCATTCATACAGCTTCTTGAATGAATGAAGAAAGGCATAATTATTGTAAGATAAACTAGTTTTTGCATCAGGTACTGTTTATTTATTAGAGCCGTAGAAAATTCAACAATACCATAGCATCATGGCATGTAAGTGCTACCACTATCTTTTTTTCTTTTTGCAAGATACGTTCCCAATTATGGGTCAGTTTTCCCCACTTTTGGTGCTTTACTGCTACTTTGAGGTAACTGTTATTGCTATTTTTGGAACACACTCTGACTGCAGTTTGCCCCACTGATTTATGAAGAAATTGATGCAGAGTAGTTGTGCAGGGTAATAACTTAAAACCAAGCTCCTGCCTGCCACCCTCTCCAATTTGTTTGATATGTGATGTCTAGAAGATGAAAGGATCTAGTTTTTATAAGCCTTCTAGTCTCTTTTCAGCCTGTAGCCACATTTTAAATTGTTTAATGGATTGCTCTGTACTGTTATGAAAGCAGTCTAGCTTTCAGTCAGACAAGATATCGCAAGGACTTGATTGCCCTTTCAGCTACCTCTAAAGTGGCTGATTGAGATCTTACTGCAATCAACACACCTTAACCATTTGTAAATAAGTTGCTTTTCCCATGTGTTAGTTCTCAGTTCACTGTTACTTTTCAGAGTCACTGTGTGGAGGTGCCAGCTTAACTGCTTTCATTCAGTCAAAGAAAATTCGGCTACACGTTGGATTCCTCAAAGTATTGTGCTGTCAAGCGTCGAAAGAAGTGGTCATTCAGCTAGGATGGAGAGAGGCAAGGCTGACTTGGTAGTGTTGTTCGTGTGGACGGTAACAAACCAGTGTGGTTGGACATCGAAGATGAACCAGCTGAGAAGACTGTGACAGAGAGAATGGCGACCAAGGAAGCACCAGTGGAGCAGCTAGCAGAAATGGGAGCCACATCTGAGGTAGCACCCTCAGCTTTGGATGTGGAGATCCTGGTGGTCGGCGGTCACACTTGTCACGTTTGTGACGTGCCGTTTGGGCTTGTGCGTGATCTGACGGTACACCTGCGCCAGGTACACCAGCTGAGCGGCAGCGAGATCCGTGCAGTGGCCAGGCGCGCCGACTCGCCTGCCCTGGAGTCACTGCCGGAGCCAGCCGGACCCGTCCGCTGCCCTCTCTGTCCGGCGCTCGCTGTTTCGCCAGCACGCGCCCGCGCACATCTCCGGCTCAAACACCGCGCCGAGCTGGAGGCCGGTGTGTCTCTGCCGCCGGAGCTGGTGCAACACGTCTGCGGTCAGTGCGGCATCGCATTCCGCACAGAGCACAAGTACCGCAAACACGCGGCCGCGCACCGCGCGCTGCCGCCGGCCAACCAGTGCGAGCTGTGCTCGGCCCGGCTGCAGTACCGCGCCACTCTGAAGCGACATCTGACGGCGCGGCACGGCCTGGCCGAGGACCACCCGGCCGTGCGGCGAGCTGCGGCGCCGGCGCCTCAGCCGTGCCACCTCTGCTCCAGCGTGTTCGCCGACTACGCTCAGTACCTGTTCCACTACCGGCGCGAGCACGGCTCCGAGGCGGACGTGGGCGTGGGCTGCGATGTCTGCGGACGTCGCTTCCAGACGCCCTCCGAATTACGACGGCATGCCGAGTCGCACGCCGACACCAGCTACTCCTGTGTCGCCTGCGACAGACACTTCCGCACCCGGCTGGCGCTGCAGAAGCACGAGCGGACTCACGGTACCGGTGGCTGGCGGTGTCCGCGCTGCGACAAAGTGTTTGACACTGGACCCAACCTCAGATCCCACCTGCAGACTCATTCTGAACAACGTGCCCACGTCTGCGACGAGTGTGGTGCCGCCTATAAGTTCAAACAAACGCTGGATCGGCACAAAAGGACGCGTCACGCCGACGATGTGCCCGTGCATGAGTGTGACGTCTGTGGTAAGACGTTTAAGGTGGCGCACAGCCTGACGCTGCACCGGCGGCGGCACGGTTCGGCCAGCCAGACGTGCGCGCTGTGTCCGGCGCGGTTTACCAGTCGGGCCGACCTTCGCCGGCACGAGCGGCGGCGCCATGACGGTTGCGCACCTGCCCAGGGGACGTTGGAAACGTTGACGCCAGCTGTGGACGGTGGTGCCACCATGAGCGCAAGTCTTGTCCTCCGGCTCGCCATCTAGCACCACGGAGCAGGTATTTCGGAGTGTGATAATTTATGGTATATAAGGATGCTGAGTGTGTGGATGTTTTGTAACCTTGGTGCCGCCAGAAAAAAAATGCTGGCACAAAAATCCCCGGCGAACGGTGTAAAAGCCCAGAACACAACCAAGTGAAAATACACCTTTTTTAATAACATCGATAGCTTCTCAGCGGGAGTCGAAATGTTTTAATATTACCTTGGTTGTTTTGTTTTCTTATTTTGCTTTTGAATTTAAAGTCGCCTTTTTGCGTCTAAATCTCGGAATGATATAGGCGCGATCTCAAGTTTGCTGATCGGAAACATAAATGTTCTGATGTTGCATTGATTGTTAATCACATCTTCCTTTCTGCGCTTGTTTCTGTAACAGCAATGTTTTTCATCATCTTCTCGATGTATGAATTCCTCTTTTACAAAACAGTTGACTTATAAGGTCATCTCTGCTATTTTCTGGAGTCGGCTTGCGTAGCAAGTCTCGTTTTTTTGCGGGCTAGGAAGCTCTAGTGCTGTTTGCTCCGGTCCAGCCAGTGTCCGTCTGAGTCGCTGGCCGCCGCAGTGCCCGCCCATGCAAATGTGTCCCCTGTGTTTACGCCGACGGACGTTAATTATTACTGAAAAAGTCCCTTGTTTTTTTGCGAGGCGTGTTTTGATCAGATCGTCTGTTTCATGTATGTTGTATTCTTGTGATATTCAGACTCAGTTGAAGTATCGATTGTTTTTGCTGCTCTTGTGATGTGCTAACTTTAGATGTGTGTTCTACGTTTGTGACTTGCTGACTCTGTTGAAGCTCGAAGGGTAAAATATTAAGCTTTTTCAGAATTTCAGTTTTTCCAATATCTCGCTGGTATTGGGGACTCTGCCGTTTGAACACTGCGTCCAAATCCCCACTCCCCGAACATATAAACACCAACGGAGGTAAGAACCAAGAGAGATATATTACATGTGCTTTTTGTATTGTTTACTTTTTGCCATAATTGTTGTCCGGTACAGATGCTGTTGATGGGCGCGATAGTAGCCTGTCACAAAATGCATGACGGGAAATCCCCGCAGCCAGCTCCCGCACAACCTCGACGGCTATCCCCGAAACGAGCACCATTTCTGCATTGCAAGAAAGAACGCCAGAAGTCCCGTTCGGAATGCGTACGCTTTAACTCAGGAGGGACCGAGGATTTACGTATCTGCGAGCATTTGCATTCCATAGCCACAAAACAGGGTAAGCAAGAAAGCGTCACGTCCTCGTAAGATTGGATGCACGGCATTGATGTCACTTCTCCCAATCGACGTGCGACAGTGTGGATATTTCTGACTGATCTCAGGCCCTGTTGCTGCTTCAGTGGTGTGGTGCGGTCTGAATGACCTGTTTGGACCAATTCGCTAATGAAAATACGAACCGAGGCAAATACTTGTTTTCTGTCGTTAACTGTCGTTTTCAATTTTACAAATTCTTGTGAAAATAAGAGCTCACGGACATGTAAAAGGTAAAATATTGCAAACCACCCAAATCATGTGTTTTGCCCTTGAAGTTTTTTTAATGGCTTTAAGTTTTCGGCGACTTTCCCTAAATATTGACTTCAAGCTTGTCTGATTCAAAATACTGTACATCACAAATACATTTCAGACGGTGCGGTCGCTTGAATTGGGACTGTACCGCCACATAACCGGGCAGCGACTCCAATACACACTGTAGCTTCTCCGCATAGTCACCAGGGTGCCGCGCACCCGTCTAAAAGATATTTGATAGCATCAACGTTCCAGGCCATCTCAGGTTCATATGTCCGGTACAATCAGCTCGCTCTACCATTCTGTGTAAAACAGACTGTCTACCGGAAGCTTACTTGGTCAATTGCCATAGCTGGCGTATATGTGGATGTTCACATGGACTTGTAAGCCCGTGGTGAGCTGGAGCTGTATGCAAACGAATTTGCCGGCGTATCGTTTTTATTTTTCTCGACACAGCTGGGACTCAATACAGGGCGGAGTTAGACTGGTACGGCTCATGAAGATTTTTCATCAGCCGTAACTAACGTAAAAATAACTTCTGTACAAATGCATAATTAGCACAGTCGATGTCAGTCTATGGTAAACCATGATCAGTGTCCCTGAGAAAGTGTTAACGGAGATGTAATCGCCATGGCAACGTGGGTATCTTTTGTATATATATATTTGAATAGTTAGGAAGCAAGTTATTATCTAAACATATATTGTTAAATGTCACAGCAGCTTTTGCGTTAATGAGCTTTCTTGAGAGTTTTTCTATGCTTCTTGTTTGTTTCCTTTCCTTTGGATTAAGATTGTTAAGGACCGATCCGAAAGACATAGTAAGGTAAAAATAAGGTATTTCATGGTTCCATTTGGTTTATATATATATATATATATATATATATATATATATATATATATATAGCGCGACGTTTCAAAAGTTACATACTTCTATCTTCAGGCATTAAAATGTAGTCTATGGTTTGGTGAAAAGGTGAGGTTTTAATCTTATTATGATTTCTTCCTAGTTTTAAAATTATTCCTTCAAAATTTTAACATGTTTTCCACACGGCACTTTCAGTTGTAACAGATCGCAAATATTAGCTTTGAATAAGATACAAACTAACAACTGACACAATAGGTATTTATACGAATCATGAACTAACACATATCACGAGTCACACTCTCAATCTGTTACCTTCATATAATGTGACCATACCTCGTGCGTGTGTCTGAAGGTTTATTGATGGTTGTTTCGCCCTAGTGGGGTATATATATATATATATATATATATATATATATATATATGCAGGTGCGCTCTCTTCGATTGAATCCTTCACCAGTATGATATTTGTCCTGGAAGGCAATTCTGACAGCATCCCCGTAAAGTCCGGTGTTGAAGGCGGTGTGCGCGGGCCAAACCTATGTCTGCTTCACCGTTGTCCCCTGTATTCCAGACTAATTGCATCAGTCGTGTGGATCATGCAAAGCTATATTATGGCCGTGACATCTGATTGACATCGGGACACGTTACCTATGGTCACCTTCAGCAGCCTTTGTTTCGAAACGGCCTCGCTCCTACTATAAAGGGGAGATACTCAACGCGAAATTCGCAAGCCCTCTTCTTCGCTGCCTTCCAATTCTGAATGGTCGTGACCCAGTCTGTTATATTGTCCAAAGCGAATGTTTGATCCGAAACTAGCAAACAGTTCGAACTAGAGCCGGAAGTGTTTCCTTTTTATATATGCATGTGATTGTAGGTCTATTTAATTTGACAATAGCCTGACATCGCCAGCTATGACCGACTTAACGTACAAATAGGTGAGCATAGCATTCATCGTCGTATTCGGTCAACCGCTCCCAAAAAAGAACACTTGCCAGAGAGACAGGGGGTCAGCCCTGTTGTTTTGGCGAGCCGTTAGGACGCGGCCGGGTCATGTGTCGCTGCTTACGCCGCGCTCTCGGCCTGCTGAGTGGTGTCGTGTCAGCGGTGTCAGCGTGACACCAGGTGTTTGGCGTGACCCGGGGTGGCGATGCAGTCCACTCCGCGCGGGATCCAGTGACTCCCGGCGCGGCCAGCCAGGACTGGCGCCCGACTCTGCGCCGCCGAGCTGCTGCATGCACCCCTTACGTGCGAATGCCATCCATCCCATGGCGGTACCTATTGATGCTCTATTTCTTAGGTGGATGTGCGGGCGGCAGGGCCTTCTTAAGAAACTGCTGTACTAAGTGAGATATTGATTCCCCACCTTCACTTCCACTTTACATTGACGAAAGGAGTAGGTACCTATTAGATTTACTGGAAAAATCATTCCTTGCTGCTTGGTTTGCAATAGTGAGGCAACGGCAAAAACTGATAATGGAAAGGTATCGCTGGAAAGCTCAAGCTTTATGCCAGTTTATTATCTTGTATCTATCCTGGGACAGTAATAGAATCAGTGGTAGAACTTCATACAAAGCATGCAACTGTCATCAATAAACCAGGATTATTATTATTGTCACGTAGACATGGTTGGTGCAAGTATGGTGAAGGAAACTGAGAAAAACACCTATTGAAACATGCAAAAATAGGCATATGTTAAAGGGAATGAGGCACCTTGATCGAATCTCGGAATTTAGTGTAATTAGGGAAACTTTTAGCCGAAAATCATGGAAGCGTCCATGATTTCTCTGAAAAAAGTACAATAAGCTCAATATTTTGATTTTTAAAATACTCCTTTAGAGAAAGAAATAGATATCTGCCTGTGGATGATGTCATGGTCCGGCAACCACTACCATATTCAATACGTTTCAAGGGCCTCGATTGGCTGATACCGTGACCATGGCTGGAAATCTCTTCTCGATCCAGGGGGTCCTGGGTGGGTTAACGCTGGCACGGCCATACAAGCCCTATACAAAGCCTATGGGAGATCGAAAATCCATGGGGTCCTGACCCCCAACCCCCGGGATTTTCACCCATGACCGGGGCGTCATTATATGTCGTCACACCAACAACTGGCAACTGTGGCCTGCTGCTAAGGGTACATTTACGGTTCATTTCGGGTAGTTTTTAGCTTTTCTCTACGAAACTTTTTGAGTTCCAAGGCAAATGACATATAGAGTACCGGGTTTTCCGGCATGCTTTACAACTTGGCTATCTCAGCTAAAATCACGTTATAAAGGTGCCACATTCCCTTTTATGAGTGCGATCATACATGAGTGCGATCATGCAACGGAAACGGCAGAGTTTCACATTTACAGGAACACTGAAAACAATTAACACATGAACAGGGACATCGACAACAATAAACACATACACAGGAACACTGATGGCAATAAACACATTTATGGGAACAGTAATACTGATGACAATGAATACATCTATAAGAACACTGATGACAATAAAGACCTATACAGGAGCACTGATGACAGCAACCTCAGTTATATGATCTCTGATGAGAATAAACACATACATGAACAATAACCATAATAACAATAACCACATGTACAGAAACGCTGGTGCCAATAAATTAATATGCAGGAACACCGATGGAAGCAAATAGCTATGCGGCGACACGAAAAACTAACACCAAATTAATACAGGCGCGGATTAACTAAACACCGAATGAATATTTGCAATGCGCATGCATGGGTATTGCTGGTTCTCAACTGCCTTTTCAGAGGGTTTTAGGCGGTGGGTGCGTGGGTCCAAGGTCAGAGGGGCGGCGGCGGCGGCAGGCTGTCAGTATCGCCCGAATCCCAGGCGGAGGTGTCGGATCCGAACGGGTTCCCTGCCGCCGCCAACAGGGGCTCTTCCTCCCCCTCCTCACCGTACTCCCAGGCTTCCTCGCCGCTGTCCGGCACGATGTCGGCCAGGGAGAGTCCGGCGGCATGGACGGCGTCCTCGTCCATGTCGCCCCGGCGCAGGTACTGGGCCACCTCTGCTGCCTCGCGACGCATGGTGCGCCTCGCCAGCCAGGCGTAGCCGCCGCAGAACAGAGCCAGACAGCCCACCACCGCCGCCAGCGTCAGCCACAGTCGCATCCCGTGCTGCTCCGACAGCTTGCGGTAGAATATGGAGTCGCGGAAGTCGGTGAGCCAGGTGCGACGCGGCCTGACCACCACCCTCTGCCAGGCCGTGGTCCAGCTGAGGTTCAGCGCCTCCGCCGTCACCTGTTCGGCGTGAGGTCGTCAGCTATTTCACATAGACCGTCACTAACCTCCTCACACAGAGTGTCGCAAGCCGTCTCACTTAGACCGTCACAGCCGTCTCGCACAGAGCGTCAACAATGGTGTCGTACAGACCGTCAACAGCCGGCTCACCAACAGTCTCACCAGCCGACTCATTTATACCGCGATAGCGGTGTCACATATATTGTCATCAGCCCTCTCACACAGACCGTTACCAGCCGTCTCCCGCAGACCGACGGTCTCACCGGTCTCACGAGGGGGGACCTGCTCCTACCACTATTTGTCCAAAAATTTCCGGATTTTAGCCAGACGATAAAGACATGGCAGAGTGGCACTGAAAAGTGCGCCTGCCCCGAAAGGCAGGGTATCGTAGGGCATGGGGAGGCAAACTAACAAGCTTCTGCAAGGTAGTATCGACGCGCTTCATTCTTTGCTGGTTTGAAATCTGCATTAACATCCGCCCCGGTGGGCCTCCAAGCCACCTTCGCCCTGGTGGGGGCTTCAAACATCCCCCATCGAACTCGGCTCCTATGCGGGATGGCAAAAAAACGCGAATGCTGGTGGGTAGCTCATAATTCATGACGAAACTAAATCTATCTCTTTTGGCTCAGGTCAATATTGAGGCCATGACAGATCAAAGAAGGTGGCATGTTACAGTAGAGTTTTTGGCTCTAGCGTCTGACTAGAGTGGTACTATTCGCTTCCTCTTGTTACGGCAAATCGAATGGTGTATGATATGGTTATACTAGGTCAAAACAAAATGACCTGACCTGAGGTCAGGTCAAGGTCACTATCTGATCTAACATAGTCAATATGCATATCAATCGATTCACAATAACAATCCAAACGTAATGGTACCAAAATAAAAGCTTAATCGTCATTTTCTCCAAAGTTATTGATCCAAGTCGGAAAACCTGATTAAGTAGCCCCAGATAACCTCTCAGAGGTCACAGGTAAAGAAATGCAAAATAAATCTGGAAAGGAGCCCAGAATACTATGATTTTGAGAATATGAAGGTATTCTAATCTGTATCTACACAAATAGATCCATCCTTCCCCTAATTCCCGTTTTTCTCATGTATTTTCATTAGAGAGATCATGAACCGTATTTGATATAGGTCATCGATATAAAAAAGTCCCGGAATATATTTGTAGCACTCGGTGCGCCTATTATGTGATGTGAGTTTCAATTGGATAGATACACTTTGCTTTTACTTTGCTATCTTAAACTTTTCTGGAGATGAGGTCATTTGACCCGCACTAGTAACCTGACCTGAGATCACCCATCCTTAAAATTTAAGGAAACGTTGCAGAATTGATCAATGGTAAGCTTCGGCAAGTACGTCGGCACTTCCCGCCGCCGTTTTTCGCTACCGCCTGAAAATTCGGAGGGTGTTCAAAACCCCCACCGAGGCGAGGTTTAATGTGTTCCTATGTATTGACTGAATCGGTGGGGCAAATACAAGGTTGGATATGAGTGAAACTGTCGTTGAAATGTTTAGTTAGTGGAGAAAAGGGAAATAATCGGGAAATTTTGTTACCACGCGGAGCAACAAGCAACAATGTGGCCAAGTCCGATGACTTGTTGCTTTGAGGAGGGGCAGTTCTTTGCTAGCAGAAGATTTGAGATTGAATAGCCCTCTCGCTTGTTTACCGGTAGTGACGCATATGTTGACCTGCACAGACCGATACAGACGAACGCACTGGGGCCGCTACTGACTCAAACCCAAGCTGGCCTGCACGCAGGGGCGTAGCAAGGATTTCGCTCAGGGAGGGGCGGCGCCCCGAAAAGGGCCCTTGCAACAGCGCCAAAAGGGTCCTGATGGGTAAAAAGGGCCCTGCTTGTTACAGAATACAGCGCTGAGGAGGGCTTAAGAGGGCCCTGTCGGGTATAAAATGCAAAATTTGGCCACAAAGCATAGTGTGGGCGAGCCGCGCTTCGCGCGGCTCGTGTCCTCAAGGGGCCCTTCGGGCGCTCAGGCAGGGGCGACTGTCCCTGCCCCCTCCTTGGCTACGCCCCTGGCTGCACGCACTTCGTGGCGACCAACTGCAAGCGATAAAAGACTGCCGAAGAGAATAGCTGACTCTTCACATATTCCCAGAGAGCTCCATGTGCTGTAAAAGTCTGAACTTGCTTCCTAGCGTGCTGGATGTGTCAGCACATTGACCCGTGCCCCACCAGCGGTCCGGAACCACCTTTACCCCACGAGGGAGGGCCATCGATGCCCCTCTAACTCCGAAAACATGGGAGTTGGTGCCAATCTGCAAAAAGCGTTGGAAATTCAGCAAGTGTTGCCTTCATATGTTTAAGCGCTCAGATCAATGGTTTGACCTCCAGAAGTCAATTCGCGTCACGATAGGCCATTTCCACTAAAATATGTAAAGTTTCCTGGGCATAGCTCTCATGCCACTACAGCTATTAAAGTCTGGTAAAGTAAATTGTATAGAAAAATGTCGGGCTCTATGTGGAACATAATCACTTCCCGCCAGTGGTTTGACCTTCAGAGGGCACCTCTTGACCTAGCATGACCTGAGATCACGGAAGGCCATAAAGTGAACTTGCGATAGATGAAATGCAAGCCAGTGACAAGACAAACACGTTGACTTTTTTCAGTGCTCTAGCTTAATTAGGCCAAAAGTTGTCGTCTTACCCCTGGTTACCTGTAATGACTTAAGAGAAGTCAAAGGACCTGGAATCCGTTAAAGGGTGGCAGAGATTGCTTTCTGAGAAATGTGAGCATTTGCAATCATTTTTTGTGATTTTGACATCATGAGAGATTTTCTCCATGCTTTTTCTGTGGGAGAGATCAACTCGTGAACTGACCTCAGGTCACCGAATCGAAAAATCCCGGATATGCATTTTGTAGACCCTGGAGGGGTCATCAAGTGTAGGAAGTTTCGAATCGATCGGCTTTGAAATGTAGCTATGATAGAGCTCAAAAGCTGAAGTGAGGTGACCTTGTATGACCTGGCCTGGCGACCTGACCTAGTGTGGCCCGGGGTAAAAATATTAGGGATTGTGGGAAAATGATGGGGTGAGAGGTAGACTCTTCAACCGTAGTGCTGCGCCTCGCCATTTTTTTTTTTTTGCTATTCTGGGAAAACATTTAGGGGGCCATCGATGGCCCCTGTGGGACGAGACTGCTTGGCACTTTGTTGCAAGAGTGGGTTGCTTTTATCCCGCTTCAAGAGCGTTTTCTGAACATGGGTTTTTTTCGGTGTTTTGAAGCAGCGTTTCAACACTGTTTATCTCACCTGGCACTCCCAGACGCCGGTGAGCTTCTTTCGGCAGGCTCCGAGAACAGGTTGGTGGCGTCGGGGGACGTGATGCCGAAGTCCTGGTGCACCCGTCCGTCGTGGAGCCAGCGTTGCGAGAGGTCGCTGTACACCAGACCCACCATGTCGATGTGACAGGAGAATTCCAGTCGCTCGCCCTCGCGCACACGCATTGTGGGCTCTGTGGAGCGCACCACCACGGCCGTCACCTGCGCGGTGGCTTCGTCACGCACGGGCGCTGGCGTGCGCAGGTTGCATATATACACCCCGGTGTCGGCTGTGGTTAGCTTGTTCAGATAGATATCGCCTCCGCTCATGTCCAGCCACCGAGAGAAGTCGACTGTTGTCCGGTTGAAGTACCA
The DNA here is from genome assembly GCA_034440635.1 of Lepas anatifera. Taxonomy (NCBI): domain Eukaryota; kingdom Metazoa; phylum Arthropoda; class Thecostraca; family Lepadidae; genus Lepas; species Lepas anatifera. The sequence continues at coordinate 177,173 of JAOTON010001592.1, read as the reverse complement.
CTGGGTCTCGAGGCCGGGCATGGCGTCGCGGGCCATGTTGGCGACAGTGTTTGAGCAGAGGAGCCGGACGCCGCCGCCGGTGTAGCGCACCAGTGTGACAGCATCGCTGCTCCGCAGCTGCTCCCGCAGACGGTCCTTCATGTCCGGGTTAAACTCGCCGCACTTGAAGTCGTTGCAGACACCGATCTCGAAGGCGTCTCCGTCGCAAAAAGTCGCCCCAGAAGTTTGGCGGTGGAGCACGGCAGTGTCGGTCTCGTGTGCCAAAGCCGCCATCGCAGGGGGTGCTGCACTCCCACGGTGACCACTCCTCCCACCCGCCGTCCACGCGCTCCACTGCGAATGCCTCTGGAGGCGTACAGTTAAACACCACGTTGGCTGGCACCTGACAGTCTCGCGCGGCGGCGGCGTGGTACGCGGTCGGTAGGAAGGCGCTCTTGCGGTTCGCGTAGTCTCTTATGTCTACACGGGCGATCTCTCGGCCGTCAGCGGCGGAGACCAGCTGCCAACTGACTGTGCCGTGTTTCTTACTTGCGTCGTAGTTGATGTCGTAGCTAGTCCAGCATTCGCCGCAGTCGTTATTGGGGCCTCTGAACTGGCCGGGGTTCTTTAGCTGTTTCGGGCGCCCCTGAGCACCGGACTTCAAATGCACCAGCGTCATGGTACCAGCGCTGCCCTGCATGATGTCGATGTGCATTTCAGAGGCTGCCGTTAGTCCGAACGCGCTCTCAGTGAAGACGAGGTGTACGCCGCCCTTGCGTCGTCTTCGACCCTCGCAGCCTCCTTCTGACGGTGCAAAGTCGTCGGTCCACCGTACACTGACTCGCAAGCTGAAGTGCCACCGGTCAGGCTCCGTCGTCTGTGGAGAGATCCAGTGCTCATACAGCCGGGAAGGAGACGTGAGGTACCAGACAGGACAGCGCTGCTTACATCCCCAATCCACTGCCATCACATCTTCACTCTTCAGACTGATGAAATGAAACACGTCCGAGGTATCCTTAGGCTTGCGTTCTACTGTGGCCGACAGAAGTGGATTTCGAAAATCTTTATCCTTTCCGAAGCGTATTTCGTCCTTGTCAATGCCAATCCAGATGTACTGCAAGCCTAACACGCGTATCAGGTTTGGGAAGGTCTTATAGGCCAAGACAGTATGATGGCGATCTTCTTTAGCTTTGTAGCGTATCTCGACGCGGAAACCAATGTCGACGATGAGTGACTCCCCGGAAGGCGGAGTTGGACGGTACGTCAGTGAACTCCAGAGCCAGCTGACCGTCCTGCTCCACTGACAGGCTCATATGGCGCAGGCCGAACGACAGCATCTTCGGATCGGATCCCAGCACGCGCAGGTAGTTCTGCCGATCTGCGGTGGAGTCGAACGCCACCAGAACGGTGCAGCCTCCCATCTGACATATCGGTACGTGACAGGGCGCCCGCGGCCGCCTCTTGTCGCCGGTCAAACACTCGATTGCACCCACATCGGCACCGCTTGGCTCGATGACGAAGTTGGCGCAGCGCGAGGTGTCGCCCACCTCGTCGAGCAGCGCGCTCAGCCGGTCAGCCGCGCCCGGTGAGTTGGCGTTCCCATAGTATTTGTCGATGCGCTCTCGGGTCCAGCTGACGCAGGCGCGGCCCAGGGCGTCGACGTCAGTGCTGCCGCGGTACTCGTGGCCGGCCAGGGTGCCCCGGCACCGGCTGAAGTGGCAGCGCGGCACCTCGCACGGGTCGGGCACCGGCCACAAAAACGGGTACTTGGTGCCCATTAGCGCGGTGTACGCGAAACAGAAGGGTCCCGTTTGGCTGCTGCTGCCGAGGTTGCGACAGTTGTTTCCGGCTGAGCTGATGCTGCCGTCAGGATAGTTGTCTTTGTTTTTTGCCAGCGTCTGCAGCTCCAGGATACCATCCATGCTATTGAAGTGATATCCGATCACGCCTTCGTCCCTGAATATTTCTCTGCACTCATTTTGCATTTCCTTGTAAGCTTTGAATCCATTCTTTTTGATATCTAGATATTTCTTGTCAAACTTGTCGGACTGAAGAAGCTTTTTGTCAAGCAGATTTTTGACGTTTTGGCTGCTATAGTCTTGAACCAAAGGATCATCCCAGCGAGCGCAGCGCAGGCCATGCTTCGTGAGTGACCATTGCCCAGCAAATTTGGGGTCATCGTGGGTGAGAACACAGTCTGGGTACTGAGGAATATGGAGTCGTGACCGGGGGATGCAGTGCACCGTGTAAAAGGCCTGTCGACCTTTGTTGAACATAGGAGCGTAAGTAATGCCAAAATAGCGCGAGACGCGGTCCACGTTTTTCTGGTACGGATACGGGAATCTTTTCTTACTACGTTGCACTTTTATATCGTTTACCTCTTCAATGGGTGGGTATGCATACTTTAAAAGCTCAATTTCCTTGTTATTTGCGGTGTCTAAAAATACCAGTTTGAAGCCTTTCCGATCGACGCGTATTTTGTAGGGCTTATTCTCCAGCAAATTCGGCACAAAAGCCCGTTTCAGCCTTTTCCGCATCAGAGGCGTATTCGTTTCGTTCTCCGCACCGACCATTTCCTGGTTGATTTGGAAGTAGGTAGTGTTTCGCATCATGAACTTGCTGGAAGTATAGCCATCCTCTCGAGAATTCGTGGTGAGGTCATCGTTCAGGTGCCACAGAACCAGCTCCGGTTCACCGCTGACGTCCACCTCGAAGTCTATCAAGTAATTTGAATCCGCCAGATGAAAGTCAACATTTCCAAACATGTCAACATTTTCATAATATCTCAGCCCAGGTGGTGTATCCGGGTTATTGTGCTTGCTCCATCGTGCCTCAAAATCCCACTCCAACTCATCGTCGTAGGGTACTCGCCCAGCCTCTCTCGTCCACTGCGGAAACGTGCCCGCCTGGTGAAGCAGCATAAGTCGCGGCGAGCCGTAGTGGATCAGCAGGCTGCGCAGGGTGAACGTGATCTCGTACTCGGGCGCAGCGTCTGGTGAGCCCGCACGTCGCTCGATTTTGTGAAGGACAAAGGCGTGACCATCCAACGTGATCTCTCTGCACGAGTCGCACATGTGTGGCACGTGCACCATTAGACGCGAACGCACATAATTAAACTGACAGTCTTTGTATGGGTGCTGCAAACTGAAATACCAGAGAGCTAACGGGGCGTCGAGAGGATGTTTTATTGCGTTTTTTGGGAACTTCAGATGGTGTTTCAAATGCCATGACCTCGCGGTCGCCAGTTGCCCAATCATAAGAGAAATCCCAGACATTTGTCCAGAAAGTTTCGAAATAGTGATTCATTTTGTACATCATACGCAGAACAGTGTGCGGGCAGGCGGGCGTGGCCTCCCAGCTGGCAGCAAAGGACATGTAGCTGGGAGAGACAAACTGGATGTCGCCAAACTGCAGCACTGGTTCCAGCACGCCCGTGTCCAGCACATCGCCAAACTCCACCGAGCGTGCTCGGCCGTCGAATCGGAAGTAGATGTTACGCCACTCGACTGCCATCGTTTTATTTGGAGAGTACTGGCGCCACTTTATAAACTTGCCCATCTGCGTCATGGGATGAATACGGGAAGCTACATTATCGAGCGGCCCGATGTAGAAGAAATAGCCTCGCTGTACCAGGCTAGTTGTGTCGACGAACTTGAAGCGTGCGTGCACTGGATACTCAATGGTCCAAGATCGGATCGAGAGACGAACAACGTTGTCATCTGTGGAGGACTCAAACGGCAGTGGTATGTAGAAATCGAAGCGGCCATTGCTGCCACGCGTTATATATGTGCACTGTGTGGGCCGGTCGTCGCAGAAGGGCACATCACACGACTCTACGGTTATGATGGGCTGCTCTCCGCTCTTCACGTTATCGCTCTTCACAAAACAGTAAGGACCATTGTCGCGACCATTTTTGGACCAGGGGTACCAGTTTCGGCAGTGGTTGTGACTCACTTTCGACCACCATACGCTTGGACTCACGTATTTTTTGTACATGTGCTCACGCAGCTCCGGAAAATGTCGGTGCAGTCCGTTCATGGTGTCAGAAAAAGGCAAGTGTTTAATCTGACTTCCGATCAGCTGTTTGACATGCTCGTACGCCTGCCTCCAAGGCATGCACTGGCGGCCGGTCTGGGAGCGGCTGAGCTGACCCTGGTACTCCTGGCCATTGCCTGTGAAGCGGCACTGTGCCGAGCGGACGCCATCGCAGAACGGCGGCGGCTCGTGGGAGCAGGCTGCCGCGCGACTCGGCCAGAACGGAAAACAGGAGAGCCCCAGTCCCCGGTTCAGTGGAACACGGCAGTAGCCTTGGGCCCCCACAGGACCGTCTATCAAACTCTGCCGGTGGAGCAGGCCAGGGTTGGCCCTTAAGTCGCCGACGTCCTTGCCAATGGACCAGGAGCTGCATGGTACCTCGCCTAGAGCCTGATGACGGATTCCGCGGTAGTCATAGCCCTTGTTGGAAAATACACAGTCCCTGGCGTGAAATGCAGGAGACACTGCATCGGAGTAGTCGCTCCGGAGATTGTTGAGCAGTGTCGTAGTCTCCATTGACCAATCGGCATTAACTTCTTCCACGCACTCATCTAGCCGCACCACCAACGACAACAAGATTGTCACTCTAGCTATAATTCTGGCTCGTTGGTCATGGAAAAGCATATTGTTAATTTTCAAACTCCCTCGGACAAGCCTGATACGCTGCGGAAAAGGGAATGACGCAAGCACCCGTTATGTACTCTATTAGAGAGTATGATCCTAAAGATTATTCAAACAATCCAAATACTTTCACGGCGTAGGACATTGTAGAGCCAGACCGGATATAACTTTCCCAAGACACTTTTTAACCTGCTTTTTAACCAGAGCATTTGAAGAATCTTTAAACAGACAAGTTACGAGATAAAAGCTGACGAACTCTAGTGGCATACAAGGCCCTAGAATTCCAGGTTGTATATGGTTTTTGGCTCCTCGTGCCACTCGTTTGACTAGACTTTTAGTTATGGAGACTGTGCTAAGTTATTCAAAGCTGAAGTGATTGGAGAAAAGTGCATTCGAAAGCATTGTTATGTGCTAGTGTTTTAGGGCTTCTCCGCTTCCTGAGCTATATATAGCCTGCAGAGTAAACAGCAGAGGTTGGCGCCGCAACCAAATTTTTGAAACCGCTGATGCACTTCGGCTCAAGTGCAAGTCCCGGATTTCCAATCGGAGAGGGGAGGGAGTGGTGCACAGTAGGGGCGGGTGCCCTCCGGACCAGGGGAGAGCTCTGCCACTTTTGGCAGCACAACCAATCAGGTGGGCGCCAAATTCTATCCTGGGGCGCCGATACGCGCATCCAGGAGGTGGGGTTGGAAGTGACATTTTATGGGGTGATGACAGGGACGGCGGATTTCGGGGGGGCATGGTGTGCATTTGCTCATCCTGACATCCTGAAATTTGCTCATCCTGAGGTTGTGTAAAAGTCTTCTTCTTTTTCTATCTTCTTGCACACCTGATTTGGGCTTGGTTCGGAGAGGTGTTCTCCCCGAACTTGGGCGGCGCCCCACCGGATTTGGTAGGCGCCTGGGCCGGTGGGGAGAAAATCAGGCCCAAACAACGCCTACCTCAAGAGGTAAGACCCTCTTGTGAAATTAGAACACTTTCACATATGAGTGGTGCCCCTGACATCAATGCCACCCCGTGAAGAGCAAATAGACGCCCAAGGAGAGAAAAAGGCGCCCCTCTGGATAGCCTAAGTGGGTGTCCCTTAGGGGCCGAGGTGCTGTGTCCCCTGGGGATGGAGGTACCCCCATGGTGAGAAAGGCGCCTCCCTCCCGAAAATCTTGCACACCTACTCGAAAATGGAATCCGCCGTCCATGGGTGATGACCATTTCAGGGGACGCTGGGGTTTGGTTTGGAGGGGAGGGGCAAGTGCCCTTTGATCCGCCTATATCTTGTCTAGTTTGAAACCCCTAACGCTACTGGAGCTATTTTTTCCTTTCCACAATCGCGAAATTGCCACCCGTTACTCCACTATCGCAACTGTTTTTTTTTATAAAGTGCTACCCTGAACATATCGCTTCCCATCCCTCCCTCCATGATTCGAGCATCGGCGCGCCCATGACGGGAATGGGCGCCCTGATCCAGTGATAGGCTTTGCTGTCACAAATGTTAGCCCCTGGTCCGTATGGCGGCCCCCTCGACCATGTCCCTTCCCCTGATCGGTAATCCTGGATCCGCCTATGGCCGCTACTGCACTCGATACCTGCGCCAAGCATTTGGAGTCCTGAGTGATTATTTGATCCTGACCAGGGGCGGACAAAGACCCGAGTTTGGGGGAACCCGTGTCTGCCTCTCCTCTTGATGGGGGGGATGGGGTGGGTCGTACAATTTGGGTGCTCGACAGACCTAGTATAAGCTACCTCTCCAAGTACATGATCGCTCTCCTGTGGAGGGGTGGGAGCGAATGTCTTTTGCTCTACAGACCTAGTTTAAACACATTTTTCGAAAAAATTTCCGGCGTTGGGGGGGCAAAACATAGTTTGCCCCCCCCAGCGCTTGAATAGGGGCATGGCCGGAATGCCCCCCCCTGCGTCCGCCAATGCACCTGACCTAGAGTGGCCTGTCAAACTAAATTTTCCATACGGGAGTGTATGGCACTGGTTTGGCATCTTTAATGAACGACGGTAATGTGTAACTGAAACTGGGAAAATACGTTACATTTTGGCATTCTGTATGTTTTTGTATTTAACTTGAATAATTATTAAATAATTTTAGGGAATCAAAATTAAAAAGTACAACTTCAATGAAACTTACGTATTACAGAATAAAAATAATATACTTGATTTCAGCAGAAGTGATATCAAGTTATCAGCTGTGTTTTGAACGGTATCTTGGTTTTGAACTGCGTCAGATAACTCAAAATCAAGGTGCTGAAAATCAGGATTGCCTTGGCATTGCCTTAGCGTCGTGAATATAAGGTTTGCATTGGCGGTTGGTATAAAATGGTTTGTTTAAGCAGTGTATAAGTTTTTTACATATAGTTTTGTTTGCGAGTACTGGACAGTCACCGTAGTACCTAATTTTCTGTGAACGCATGACCAAATGCCACCCCGAATACCTAATGCTTGTATATGGACCCAGGATTTTCTATCGGGGGAGGGAGACTGGAAGGTATTGTGGTAGTAGGCAGATCACATTTCGCGGTTCAAAAGGATCAT